>ML977357.1:7865-317625 GCA_010015825.1 Lophiotrema nucula
TAGTCTTAGAAAAAAAAAAAAAAATAAATAAATAAAAATACTATCTATTTTATTATTTAATAATAAATAGCTTTACTTTTTTATATAGTATAAAGATTTAGTATTACTTAAATAAAAGCTAGTTTTTTTTAACTAGCTTATTATAAATTTTATATTAAAATATATTATTTAATATTTTAATAGCTTTCTTCTAAAGTATAGTATATAAGTTAATAAAAACTTTTATTAATTAAGACTAAATCTTATTTTTTAGGCTATTTTAAAATAGTATTATTTTTATTATATTATTATTACTAAGGCTTATTATATATAACTACTATTTTTTAAAGTTATAAAGGTACTTTTTAACTTTATACTTATTTTATTTTATATATATAATCTTATTATAAATTTATACTTCTATATAGTAGTCCTTAAAATAAAAGTCTATAAAAGTTTATAGTTAATTAATATTATAGCTAATCTTTTAGCTAAACTTTATAAAAAAAGTTATAATAATATAAGCTTTACCTTTAAGATAGCTATAGATATATTAGTAACTTAACTTTTATATTAAGTAATTATTTTAGTTAGTAATAAATTTATTTATAATAACTAAATACTAATTTAAATATTTTAACTTTATTTTATTAAATTTTTAAAGATTAAAGAGGCGCTTATAATATTTTTTAGTTAATCTTTTAATATTAAAAATTATTAGTAATATTATTAATTATAATAATAGTTAAGTTTTAGCTTAAATATAAAAAACTAATAATTTCTAAGTTTAAGTTTTTAGTAAGTTTTTAATAACTTTTTTTTTTAAAAAGTTTTATATTAAAAATTTTAGTATTAATATTAATACTATTTTTATTATAAATAAATATTAAAAAAAAATTTTTAATACTAGCTATAGCTTTTAAAGCTTTTTTTATATTATAGCTTTACTTCTTTACTTAAAGCTAAGTACTAATAAAAACTTTATTTTAAAATCTATTAGTTAAAATATTTTAAATATAAAATTTAAAAAGCTTAATAATATTAATAAGTAAGTATATTATTAGCTTTTTATACTAAAAAACTAAATTATATTTTTTTATAATAAGTACTTAAGTACTAATCCTTTAATTAAACTATTCCTTTAAATTTAATATAATAATAAAATTTTAAAAATACTACTATTATTATTTATATAAGTATAGTAGTAAAATTTTACTAAGTATTACTATTTAAACTATATTATATAAAACTACTATAGTTATAACTACGTTTTTATTCTCTTTAATAACCTAAAGTATAAACTTTTTTAAGTATTAATTAATAGTCTATTTTATTAATAGTGTGTCGGTAGTAGGGTGTATAGAATTTGGTTGACTTACAGCTAGTAGGATACTTAAACACTATTATAACAAGAGTAAAGATCGTAGCTAAAGAGAAAAGAATTATATATTACCTATTCTATAAGTATAATATCTAGTAGTTAATAGATAGCTTTTCTTTATAGGTAAGCTGCCTCTTTATATAGTACTAACTACCTAATTAGTAATTATATTACTTATAGTATAAAACCTCCTCTACTTATTACTTAGTCTTATTAAGTATTAAAACTATTAGAAACTAATATACTTAAATTACTTTTACTAGTAACTAGTACCTATAACTCCTTTTAAGTTAAGCCTAGCTTAATAGCCTTTTTATATACTATTATATATCCTACTATTTTATTTATTATAACTTATTTAGGTTTATATCCTCTATATAGAAGAGGTCCTTATAGGCTATATTTTATATTAGGTATTTAGCGTTAGTCTTATTTATATTTAATAATTAGTAAAAGTTATTACTATAAGTAAAGACCTTAAACTATTATACTAAAGGCTAGTTAGCCTTAATAGATATTATAAATATATCTTACTACTTATTAATAAAGCCTTAGTATTAATTTTTTATTATATTCTTACTAAAGAGGTATAGTATCTCTATATAGACTAAGGGGTTATTTTAAGGTATCTAGTAGTATATTACTTATAAAATCCTAAACTAAAAGTATAGTAAAATTATACTAAAGAATATATTCTTAATACTACTATATATATTAGGGTAGTTAGAAAGAAATAGTAGCCTAGCTAAAAGCTACTAATATATAGTTACTAGCTATTTATAAGTACTTATTTTATTATTTTCTATAGTTTCTATATTATTATTTATTTTAATAAACTATAGTAGTATAGTACAGCGCTTTTATATTATAGGACTTATTAATCTATATAAGAGCTAAGAATTACTAATCTATACTTTACCTTTTTTATATAAAACCTTCTTTTACTTTACTTTAAGCTATTAGCTAAAAATCTTACTAAGCTAATTATTTTTATTATATTAAGCTTTAATTTTTTTTAGTTTAAAAATACTCTTTAATACTTACTAAGTCTAGTATTCTACTAAGTAATAGTAGAACTTAAATAGTACCTTAGTATAGTTTTAGTTATTCTTATTATTTTATAAAATATTACTTTAGATTATATTTATATTAGCTTAATCCTTTATAGCAGCTTTAAGATTAATATTAATATATTAAAAGTAGATTAAGTTACTAGCCTTAGTCTTCTTTATATAGTATAAGTATAAGATAAGATATATAGTCTACTAAAGGACTATATATAGTATATAATAAAATATATCTCTATAAATAAGCTATTAGAAGAGGGAATAATATATAGTCTAAACTTAGCCTTAGTTACTTTAGTTATTAATTCTATACGTATAATACTTATATATTAAGTATTCTTTAGTTAGGATTCTAAATAGGTTATTATCTTAAAATACTTAACTAAAAATATTTATATTTACTATTCTAGTTTATATAAACTTATTAACTATAAACTTTAGGTTTAGTATTTTAATTACTTTATTATAATTAATTTATAGCGCTACTAGCTTAGGAAAAAAGTAATAGCTAAGTAAATTATCTATATTTTATAGTCTATACTCTAATATATAGAAAAAAATATACTACTTATTATATATTTTTTATATTATAATATAATAATAATTGTTTATAAATAGGAAAAAAAGGTAAGTAAAGTTTATATAGTTTACTTTTTAAGTAGTAAAATTTATTTTACTAGTAATAAAGTAAGTATAGTTAAAGTATATATATAATTTAGTTACTTAAATACTAGTATATTTAAAGTACTAGTTAAAGAAGTCTAAAGTCTTTATACTAGATATCTTTTACTAGACTTAGTCTAAAACCTTATTTTACTATACTTATAGTACGCTTAAATAGTATTAGTATTTTTTATTAATAATATTTATAAATATTTTATTAAGGTTTTTTAGGGCTATACTATTAAGTATCTTTTTATAGAACGTATAATTCTAGATATACTTAACTTAAACTAAGTTTTTATACTAGACTTAGTTTATTAGCTACTTTACTTAAAATCTAGTTAGCTAGTAGTTTACTTAAGGTATAGCCTTAGTATCTAGTAGAGTTATACTAATAACTTTATAATAAGCTTCTTATATTAGGCTAGTTATAGGCTATACTAATAGTTAACTTATACTACTAGTAGTTTTATTATCTTAGTTATAAGTAAAATATTAGCTTACTAAGGCGTTACTAATATTAAGAGTAAGTATAAGTATATTTATATAGCTTTAACTAGTTATTAACGTAGCGCTAGTTATATAGATATTAAATAAACCTTATAAACTAATATAATATATATAAGTAGGTAACTTTATTATATTATAATACTCTTATTTTATAGGTTCTATATATAAGTAGATATACTTAGTAAGAAAATTAGATTTTACTTTAATCTCTTATTATTTATATAAAAAATATATATCCTTTAGTTATATAAAGACTATACTAGTTTAGTTACTAGCTATTTATAGTACTAATTAGTTATTTTTAATTTCTTTTATACTCTATTACTCTAGTTACTTATTAACTAAGTATATAGTATTACTTTTTTTTAAAAGCTATATATTAGACTTTACCTTTCTTATCTTTTAATAGTATATATTTTATTTTCTTTATATATAGTAGATATACTAGTATACCTTATAGAAGTCTCTACTAGTAATATAAGTTTTTTTTAACTAGCTTTTAGTTATATACTCTAAATAATTATATATTATAATATTAACTCTATTAGTAGTAAATAGTAGAGTTATTTATTTAGTAATATATTATATAATACTTATTACTTTATATAATATTTAAATTAAATTAATTTTATATAAAAGCTTTACTATCTTTATTCCCTATTACTAGTATATAACTTAATAGTACTATAATAAGTCTTTAGCCCTATTACTATACTAGTTTTATATAATATAAATAAAAGGATATTAGCTAATAAGTACCTTATAACTACTATAAACACTTATAGCTCTACTATCTTAATAAATATAGTTAGTAACTATAGTTATAAATAATACTATCTTATAAGTATAGATAGACAGGCTTTTAAGGATAGTATTATAAACGTTAGCTTAAGTAATAGCTAAAATTCTCTAGGCTTATATATTAATAATTTCTATAATAGTTATTCTTATCTTAGGGATAATAATCTTTAAATATAACTTTAAGTTATTATTTAGCTATAGAACTTAAGTACTCTAAAATAAAATATTTTAACTAATAAGTTATTATTTTTATACTTACTATTTTTACTACTAAATATTTTAAAAATAAGGAAGCTAAAAGGGTTAAACTACTTAACTAATTTATAGTAAAAGTATTAATATAACTAAAAAAATATTAAGCTATTAAATAAAGAAAGCTTAAAAGTATAAAGAAAATAAGAGCTTATTTATTAGTATACTAAAAGCTTTACTAAGCTACTTAAGCGTTAGTAAAGACTATCTACTTATATTATAATATCTTACTATTATTTATAATTCTTTAAGTTACTTAAACTAGCTTTTATACTAAAGTATACTAACTAAGGTTTTATAAAGTAATTAATAATAATACTAAATATAAGTATAAGTTTTAGTTATATTTAATAAAGCTAGTAAGACTTATATTTAAATTTATAAATAATAGTTTTTATATTATAGTTTAGCCTTAATCTTAAAAAAGTAAAGAAGTATAGAAATATTACTAGCTAGTATTTTATAGTTACTAAATTTAGCTATATCTACTAATAGTTTATAATCTAAAAAGTCTAAAAGGAAAATAGAAAAGGGACTATAAAAATAGTAAATTTTTTTATATTTATATACTTTTTTACTACTACTAAAATTTTTAGCTACTAGTATATTACTTTAAGTTCTATAGTAATAATACTTTACTTTATTTATACTTTAATATTACTTATTAACTTATTATATAAGTTATTAGCTATTACTATCTTCTTTATTTATAATTTTATTATACTACTATTAACTTTTTCTACTTTAACTATTTATATAGTAAATTTTACTCTTTTTTAAATACTAAAGTAATTTAGCTAGTCTTTATAGATATGCCTAATTTACCTAATTTACCTTTTACTCTATATAGCTACTTATAGTATTTATTTTAGATACTACTATTATTAAACTAGCTAATTAGAATTTAGTAAAGAGGTTTTTTTACTAAATATTAATTAGCTAAAAGTAGTTACTAAGATTAACTTAGCTATAGTTACTTAAGTTATAACTTTTACTTTATAATAGCTTACTTATTTTACCTATTTTATTTAAGTAAAACTTATAATAGTTTACTAAAATATTATAATATAAGTCTTCCTTTTCTACTTTCTCTAATACTATTTTATATATTAGATATTAGAGTCTTTAGGTAGTCTTTTTTTATATATAAATATATATAGTTTACGTCTAATAAACTATAAGTATAATTAACTAAGTTTTATAAAAAAAATATAATAGCTTTAAAGTAAAGGTTTATATATTTACTTCTTCTACTTTTACGTCTTATTTTATTATTCTAAATAGACTTATATAAACTAGTATAACTAGTATTTATTAAACTTTCTATCTACTTTAATAGTTAAATTATAATTAGCTAGGTAATAATAGTTTAATAGCTATAACTATTAAAGTAGGTCTAGTACTTATAACTAAAAATAAAGTAAAGTTAGTAGTTTTATTTACTAGCTATTAAACTAAGCTAAAGTTCTTTTCTATTTATACTTTTAGTATTAGTAGTCTAGGTCTTATAGATAAATATATTTATAATTTTCTTTTATAATATCTTTTAGTAAGCGCTAAAAGAATAGCTTAATATTCTTAAATAGAACTATATTTACTAATAAGGTACTATTAAGGTTTTTTAACTTATAGTAACTTTAGTTTTAAAATAACTAGCTTACTTAGTATAGGCCTATCTAGCGTATATTAAGTTTAATCTTTATAAATATATTAACTTAATAGGAACTATCTTAAACTAGAACTAAGTTTTCTATACTTATTATATAATACTTAATTTTTTAAGTAGTATTCTAGTAGTCTTTTTTCTAAGCTTAAAGTTTTTAAATATAGGCTACTATATCCTATAAATTTTAGTTACGTATATTAAGTTATATTATATAAATTATAATTAGCTTATTTTAAGTTTATACTTTATTCTATAGTAGTATCTACTATATAGGTAAAGTAGATTTTATTAGAAGTTATAAGTTTTAGCTAGTTATTAACTATATTACTAAATAGCTATACTCCTTTTAAATAGTATATCTTTTTACTAATATTATTATATAAAAATTATCTACTTACTTACTAAGTAACTTTATAAGAGTATTATAAACTAAGATATACTTATATTTAATAAATCTCTAGGCTTATAAATTCTATACTAAGATCTATAGATAGATAATATTATATAGTTTAAAGATAGCCTTTAATATATCTTTATTTTTAAGTTTACTATTAACTTATATCTAGCTATAAACTTTTTACTTATAAATAATATTTTTATATTTAAACTTTATAATAGCTACTAAATTATTCTTTATAAGTACTTTAGTCTTTAGCTAGCCTATTAAGATTTCTTAAGTAATAATAAAGAAATACTTACCTCTACTTTTTAGTATATAGATAATATTAATAGCTATATATTCTTATATAGTAGTAGTATAAAATATAGTAAGTATATTTCTTTTTTATAAAGTTAACCTCCCCTAGTATTTAAAATAAGCCTATAAGACTTTTATAACTATATTCTATATATTTTTTTAAAAGTATTATATTTTAAGTATACTAAAGGTACTATTTATACTTTAGTATTTTAGCTAATAGTAGACCTCTTAGATTATAACTAGCTATAGATCTTAGCTATTTACTACTTACTAAATAACCTAGTATTATAACTTTTTCTTAAATAGTAATCTTTTTACTATAAAAAATATTAAAGTAACTTTCTTCTAAAATAGAGTTTAGAATTAATTTAATCTTAAAAGTATTTTTAATATTTTTAAGAACTAAGTAATAGCTTTTAAATTATTATTATAAAATTTATATAAGATTTATAATAGTAAAAGCCTAAGTTAGTACTTTATATTTACTATATTATAACTTAATTCTATATAGTTAAGTAATATATTAATAAAGTCTTTTAAGTTTTCTTTTATCTTACTAAATATTTTTTACTTATTAGGCTTTAGATAGTAAGATAGCTTATTTATAATAGTATAAATTTTTCTAAGAATATATTTAATATTAAAATTTTATATTAAGATTATTATAAGCTACTTACTTATTAGTAAGCTTAGTAGGTCTACTAATAAATAATTAAGCTAAGTAATTAGGGTTTAGGTATCTATTTTAATTATAAAGTATACTTTATAAAGCTAAGTATAAAACTTTTTTAAAGCTTAAAAAATAGCTTTATATTTTAGTTTAATAAAATATTATTTTAATTTAGCTTTTAACTATAAGGTACTCTTAAAGTAAATTAAGTATTTTTAATTATTTTATTTAACTTACTTTAAGACTACCTTATTTTTTTTAGTAAAGGTATTTATACTTAAGAAAATTAAAAGTTTAAAAGTATAATTAAGTAAAGCTAGTACTAGTACTATTATAATTTTATATTTTAAAGTCTTTATAGCTTACCTCTATTACTCTTTTTATTTCTATTTTATATTTTTTTATAGTAATATAAAGAGTAGGCGTACTATAATAGTAAAGTATTTAACCTAAATATAGTAGTATATATAAATACTAATAAATATCTTTACTTCTTTAATATTCTTATATTTTAGCTATTTAATAATTTTTACTACTTTCTTTAATTTTAGATATTTACTATTAGTATTAACTTTATAGCTAATAATAATAAAACTTTTTATTTTTTAGTAGTACTTCTTTACTAAAACTATTATATTTACTTTTTTAATATTAGCTAAGATTTAGTCTAGCTATTAGATATACTTAAAAATATATTACTTAATACTTAAGAAAGTCTCTTTATTATTATAAGTTATTTTAGAGCTTTTAGCTACTATATTATTAATAAAGAGTATATAGTTATATAGAAAGTATTATAAGAGAATCTTTATAATAATATAAAAAAAGGCTATAACTAAGTTTATCGCTTTTTAGACTATAATATAGTAATAAACTAGTCTAACTAGTATATAGAATATAGTAATATCTTAACTTAATAGGTAAAGCGTAATTTAGTTATACTTAAAAAAAAAGTCTATTAGTATAATAATTTTATATTCTATATATTACTTAAAAAAGTTATTTACTAATAGTAAAAGGTTTATATTTTAGATAGTAACTATATTAATCTTTTATATATTATTAATTAACTTTAGATCTCTATCTTTCTTTAGGACTAAAAACTAAGAGTTATAGTACTAGCTATTATATAATTTTAGTATTCCTTACTTAATATATTTATTAATTATTAAGATATACTTATTTTCTAGCTTCTTTAGTAGGTAGAAAAAGTTAACTTACTATACTTTATACTCTATAGTTTTAATCTTATATAAAAAGCTAATATTAAGATATATACGTCTAAATTCTATCTATATAAAGGTAATTATAGCCTCCTTATTAAATAGTATTTTTATTATAAAATATACTTTTTATAGTAGAAGTTATAGTTTAAAGTTTTATTAAGATAGTTATTTCTAAGTAAGCCTAGTATTTTAAAAGAAAGCTATATACCTTCTTTTAAAGAGGTAGTTAAATAGTCTAATATTAAGAGGCTTAAGGCTGTTATAAAGTATTTAGTTTTAAATAGTAATATTTTACTATTTTAAGTTACTAAACTTTATAAGTTCTTTAGTTTATAGTATATTAATAAGTTATACTTTCTTAGCTACTATCTTATAGAGAGTATTAACTTATAGTTTTTTAGCTACTATTTTTATAACTTACTTTTTATATACTTAGTAACTAAGCTTAGTTATAATTAGTTTTTAAAATATATCTAAGCTAAATACCTTTTCTAATTCTTTATTTATACTAACTTTAAATCTTAAGATATACTACTTACTAACTTATTAGTAATTTTTATTAGTAAATATAAAGTTAAATTTACTAAAGCTTTAGAGTCTATTTAGTAGTAGAATTAGTTAGTATAAAGTATAAATACTTAAAAGTATTACTTAATACTAAAAGAACTATATAGTTATAATATTATATAATAGTTTTTATAGTTATACTAGGTTTACTATATACTTAAGTAGGTAGTCTTCTCTAGTAGGGCTACTTACTAAATATTTAAAGTCTCTAGTCTTATTATAAAACTCTTATTATTTATTAGTAGAAGGTTTAATATAATAAAAACTAGGCTATACTAGTTATTTAATAAAAAGATATAATACTAGATATAGCTATACGCGTTATACTATATAAATAGTTAGACTAATATATACTAAAACCTACTAAGAATAATACTCTTCTAGAGGTTATAGATAATATAAAAATTTATATATATAATTAGTTTTCTAATAGTAATAGGAATATTTTATATAGTTTTAATAAATATATTTTATAATTTATTTACTAAAGATATACTACTAGTTCTACTACTATTATTAGTCTAGAGAATATATAGTATTTTTAATATATTAGTAGTTAATAATTATATAATATTTATTATTACTCTAGTATTAATTAGGTACTTTACTTAGTACCTATTATAAGTAATATTTACTTATACTATTAGAAAATCTAACTATATTATACCTCTATTAGCTACTTTTATTATTATATTTATAAATTCTACTAAAGCTTTGTCTTAATCCTTAGTAAAGATATTCTTATAGTCTATTACTAGGTATTTTAATTATATAAAGAAGACCTCTAGTTATAGGATACTAATAAGAAAAAATTATATATCCTAATTTAGCTTAGCGCTAGTTAATAGTATTTAATTAAAATTTAAATAAGTCTACTTTACTAAATCCTAATTAATTAATAAGTCTAGTTTAAACTTAGCTAAAAAATTTACTATAATCTTATAAACATTTACTTTAGGTTAAGAAGATTATAAGTATTTACTACTTTTATTACTTTTTATTTTTTATATTACTTATAGTATATAATCTTATATAGCTAAGAACTATATAAGGTCTATAATATAAATAGAGTAAACTTTTTAGTTTATAATAACTATTATAACTAATTTAGGTATTATAGATTCTATTAATTTAGTAAAGTTATTAAATTTAACTTTTTTTAATAACTTAGAGCTTTATATACTAAGTAAAGGATAAATAATATTAAAGAGTATATTATAAAGGTATACTTCTTAGAGTACTTTAAGTATATTATCTATACTATTAAGTAAATACTAACTATTTAGTAAGTCTTTAAAATCTTTAGCTTAACCTAGTATTAGTTTTAAAGTTAACTTATTAATTATTTAGCTTTTAGCCTTACTCTCTCTAATTTCTTATTATACCCTCTCTACTACTTTATTAGTAATTCTCTTTTTTAATAGTTTTTTTTACTTTTTAATCTTTCTACCTACTATTATATATATACTAGTAGGAATAATATTAAGCTAATTAACTTTATTAATAAAAGTAAAAGCTTTAATTATATTATTTAGTTTAAGAAACTAAGACTAGAATTACTTTAAGTTAAAAAAAGATTTAGTAAATAAGCTAAAAGTTTTTATAACTATTAAAGTTTAAGTAGTTATAATATTCTACTTTAGTACTTTAGAGATATTTATAAAAGTATTTCTCTATAAGATAGGCTTAAGTAGTTAAGTAAACTTCTTTAGCCTTATTATAGTAGCTTAGTTCTAGTTAAAGTTATAGTTTATAATATTAAAGAATTCTTTAAGCTTATTTTAGATTTACTATAGTTATAGACTTTAAAGTAAACGTTTATTAAAGGATCTAAATAGATAGCTATAGAGGTTATACTAATACTCTAGGTACGTTTTAGCGTCTTTATTTTTTATAATTTAGTAGTACTAGCTATACTTAGTTAAGCTTAAAAAGTTTATATAGTTTTACTATTAGTATCCTTTTTTAAAGTAGATATAGTAGTAACTATCTATTATAGTATTAGTTTTAATATAATAAGTACTTAAGTTAAAATTAACTATTTACTTTTATTAGTTAATATATAACCTATTATTCCTATAGTTTATAGGTAACTTTTAGATACTATATATTTTAATAAAATATAAAAAATTAGCTAGTTTATAAAGGAGAGGCTTAAGTATAAGTATATAAAAGAAAGCTTTAATTTAGCTAACTATTAACTTTTTCTTAAACTAAGTTATAAAATCTTCTATTATAGAGTTTATATTATTTAAAAAAGGCTTCTTTATTAGCTCTTTATTTTAACGTTTATTTATTTTTTCTAGGATAGCTTTAATATTAACTTAAGAATAGACGTAGTCTTATTAAATAATATACTAAGCTTATACTATAGACTAATAAATATATTTAGAATTTAAAGATTAGATCTTTTCTTTCTTTTAGTAGTAACTATATATAAAGTAATAAATTCTCTCTATATTATATAAGGCTAGATCCTTTAGTATTAGACTACTAGGTATATTATATAATATAGCCTATTTATTATCTTTAAATAAGCTATAAAAGAAGTAGTAGCTTTTTTCTTTTATAGCTACTTTTCTATTTTTAATATAGGTCTCTATATATAGGAGAAATAACATATAGTACTTAGTAAGTAATAAAGGATTTTTAGTAGTATTAAAGATATATATATTAAAAAAGATTTAGGTATTTATATAGTATACTATATTAGTTTTATACTAAAAGTTCTTTATACTTTTTTAAAGTACTTTTTAGATATAATTCTTAAATTTAGAAAGCTTCTTAATCTACTATTTAGTTAATAGCTAGTACTATTTAAAAAAGATATTAACCTACTAAGTTTTACTATACTTAGTATTTTTAGCCTAATAGTTATAGTTTTCTAACTACTTAGTTACT
Organism: Lophiotrema nucula; assembly: GCA_010015825.1. NCBI lineage: Eukaryota > Fungi > Ascomycota > Dothideomycetes > Pleosporales > Lophiotremataceae > Lophiotrema > Lophiotrema nucula. Next base: position 20,249 of record ML977357.1, read on the forward strand.
TTATTACTATTAAAGAGAGTTATACTACTAGTAATATATATTAGAATAAATTACTTTATATTTTTAGTAAAGATATTAAATATAATACTTTTAGATTCTTTAGATAGGGTAGTTATAATAAGTATATAGATAGCTAAGGTATTTATATATACTAAAGTATAGAGGCTAGATATAGAGGATAAGTAATAAGTATATCTAAAATATCTTAGTAAGGGCTTCTAGATAGATAATTAACTTATAGTAAATATTTAACTTAATAATAAACTTAATACTAGATAACTAGCTTTTTAATAACTTTCTCTAATATATATTACTATAAAGTATTTATTATCTTTTTACTACTTTTTCTTAGTTAAACGTTCTAGGCTAGCTAGTATTAACTTTTATAGCTTACTATTTCTCTTTTTATTTTACTATAGCTTCTTTAGTCTAGCTTTTTCTCTAAGTTTAATAGAAGGTAATTCTTAGTAATCTTTAGAGTCTCTTAGTTTAGCTATATAATAAGTTTTCTATTCTAGCTAAGTTTTTTATATATAATAATAATTCTTTATAGACTTAGCTTTTACTTGTAGATAATAGATAATAGACAATAGACAATACTAATAATATAGACAATTTAGATAATAATTCTTTATAGACTTAGCTTTTACTTATAGATAATAGGTACTCTTATACTAAATAGTATTTAATTATACTATTATTATAGATTCTTACTCTACTAAGTATTTACTACTAAGTATTAGTAGACTATTAAGCCCCTTAGGCATTACTAATTTATATTAGTAGTAGAGTATATAGAATTTAGTTAACTTATAGCTAGTAGGATACTTAAATACTATTATAATAAGAGTAAAGATTATAGCTAAAGAGGAAAGAATTATATATTACCTATTTTATAAGTATAATATCTAGTAGTTAATAGATAGCTTTTCCTTATAGGTAAGCTGCCTCTCTATATAGTACTAACTATCTAATTAGCGATTACATTACCTACGGCACAATAGTTAATTATTAGCTTATTATTAAATAGACTTTAAAGGATAACTTAAGAAGCTATTTAAAGCTTAAAAAATTATATATTTTAAAACTTTTAATTTTAAAAATTTAGTATTTATAAAGTTTAGTATACTATTAACTAAGGCTTTACTTAATAGGCTCTCTACCTATAAGGCTTAATATAATATATTAATTAAAACTTTTATAAATAATATCTACTAAATAATAAGCTAAGTTTAGATTAAACTCTAAAAGACTATAAAGAATTAGAAGTATAATTTTATATATTATAAAATAATTAAATTTAAATATAAGAGGCTATTTTAATAGCTTAAGTATAGGGTAATAATAAGTAAATTTAATAGAAAGCTATAAGGGCTTTTAGGTAGGCTTTTAGGAATAGTCTCTATACTAAAGTTTAGATAGGCCTTTATATTATAAGGTGTTATAACTATAGTATAATACTTTTAACTACTATAAGTACTAAAGGAGTATCTAAATAGTACTATCTAGTAATAAGGCTAAGAAAGAATAAAAAGAATATTAAGACTAACTAGCTAAGGCCTTAGAGGCTTAGCCTATAATAGATAGTACTATATATTTAAAGTATAACTGTAAGGGGCTGCCTTGATGGCTTAAGTGTAGGGTAACAATAAGTAAATTCGATAGAGAGCTATAAGGGCTCTTAGGCAGGCTCTTAAGGATAGCCCCTATACTAAGGTCTAGGCAGGCCTTTATATTATAAGATATTATAACTATAGTACAGTACTCTTAACTACTATAAGTACTAAGAGAGTATCTAAGTAGTACTATCTAGTAGTAAAGCTAAGAAAGAATAAAAAAGATACTAAGACTATCTAGCTAAGGCCTTAGAGGCTTAAAGGCTTAGCTAAAAGATACTAAGGCTAACTAGCTAAAGCCTTAAAGGCTTAGCCTATAATAATACCCCCCTATTAGGGTTAGGCTTATTTAAAAAAGGTAAAAAGAAAGCGTATAATAGTAATAGTATATAGCTAGACTTAAACGTAGGTTAAAAAAGGTAAGAAAATAACTAAGTTAATCTATCTTATTAATACCTTAGTATATAAGTAGGATAAATTACTTAAAAGTTAACTTACTTTTAACTAGTTTCTTACTTAGGTATTCTTATATAGCATACCTTAAGAGTAAAAAAGAAAATAATAGTAATAAAAAATAGCTAAGTTTAAACTCTAAGGTAAAAGGTAAATAACCTCTATATATATAGTTATATAATAGTATTATACTATAAGACTATTACTTAACTAAATATATATAGATTATTTACTTTTAAATAATTATTCTGTATAATAGCTTTATAACACTTAAGTAGATAGGTTAGTAGTTCTATTATATTTTTATTTAGTTAAAGCTTTAGTATTTATAGCTCTAAAAGTAAGTATAATAGTAGAAAAGTAAAAAGGTAGAAAGATAGGAATACTTTTAAGTACTTAGTATAGTTCTACGCTACGCTACTAGGGCTTTTATATTTATAAACTCTAAAGTAGGTTCTTAAGTAAGTCTCTTATAGTCTTTTTATTTAATTAGGAGCTAATACTAGAATCTACGTCTATAGTAACGTTTCTATTTATCTATAATCCTTTTAATAAAGTACTTAGGCTCTCTATTAATAATAATAGGCTCTAGTTAGTAGTCTATTAATAGTTAACTTAATAGTAGGTTACTAGTAGCAAGGCGTAGCCTATTTATATTAAAGACTTTTTTAGTTCTACTTAGTATATCTAACTTAATAGCGTAAGTTTTAATAAGCTTAATAACTATATACTTTAAGTTTTTCTAGTCTAGCTTTTTACTTATACGCGTAGTCTTTATATATATTTTAAGTATAAGCTATACCTTATTACTTATCTATAGTTATATAGCCCCTTTATATTTCTTATTAGCCTATTTCTTTTATTTTTACTAATTATTTACTATTAACGCGTAAGTAAGATTAAACGCCTTTCTAAGCTTATTTATAATTACTAAGGCTTTTTTTTTATTTAAGTATAAAGTTTTAGTTATCTTAATAGCTAGACGTAACTATAGAGGGTCTATATAATATTTATATTAAAAGAAAAAAGGGCTTATCTTTATTACTACTACTTTTTATACTTTAATAGCTATTATAGCTATTTTAATATATTTTACCTAGTCTTTCTAATCCTACGTAATATATACACGTAGATAAGCTTTAATAATAGAATTTATCTTCTCTATTAAACTATTAATTTATAAATAATAGGCTATTAATAATCTATAATTAATACTATAGAGCTTATAAAGTATTGTCTAAAATTTACTAATAAATTAAGTTCCTTTATCTAAAATAATAGTATCTAGTAACTAGTAGTAAGTAACTATAAACTAGATAAAAGTATTAACTACTATAGTAACTTTAATATTTAATAAAAGAATAAGAACTATATCTTTACTTAAATAATTTATAATAACTATTAGGTTTATACAGCTCTTACTTTTAGGTAGTCTAATAATAAAATTTATTAAAATCTCCTTCTAAATCTATTTTAGTAACAGTAATAGTTTTAGTAGTTTATAAAAGCTATTTTACTAGAGTTTTATTTATCTATAAGTATTATAGTTCTTAATATATTAATAAATATTATTTAATATATTTAGCTAGAAGAAATCTTATATAACTACTTTATAAGTAGAGTCCTTTTTTAAATAACCTAGAGTAAATAAGGTATATATAGTATAAATAATTCCTATTTATAGAGATTTATTATCTAAGACTTATTAATAATCTTAATATTAGAGATCTATATTAGCTTTTACTAAATACTCTAAAATAGAGGCTTTTTAGCCTATTTCTAATAAGAACTTTCGTTTACTATTTAGTATAGTCTATTAGGCTTATAAGTATACTTTATTTTTTATTTAGGTAGCTACTTACTATTCCTTAAATAATAGCTTCTTTAGATTCTATTTAGTATTAATAAGAGTACTAAAGGCTTTAATTTAAATAGCTATAATAGGTATTAGGTCCTTATCCTTAGAGTTATCCTAATTATTAATAGTAATAAGTTTTAATAACTATATATATTAGTACTATAGTTATTTATCTATTATACTCTTAAGTATATCCTATTTATAATAAGAAAGAGTATTAGCTCTCTTATTTAGGTTTTTAGGTTAATAAGTAATAGCTATCTAGTATCTTTCTAAGATAAAAGACTACTTTATTTAGTAATTATTTAACTAATATAGTTTTATAAAGTACTTAAAGTTTTTATAGTCTATAATAACTATAAACTTCTTAACTAAGTAGAGCTCTACGTCCTATTCTTTAAGGTAGTTAATTATAATAAGTAACTTCTTATTATATATTTTATAGTTAGCCTTATAAATATTTATCTTCTTTAAGAAGTAAGTAACTAGGTAAAGTAATCTATTATTATTATACTATAAAAATACTCTAGAGGTTAACTATCTTAAGAAGTTTATTTTTAAAATAGTTTTATAATTCTAGTTAAACTAGGCTAGTACTAGTTTAGTAATAAAAATAGCCTTTAGTTTATTAAAAGTATTTTATTAATTCTTTCTCTAGTAGAAAGAAGTATTTAATTTTATTAAAAATATAAGAGATATAACTAGGCCTAAATAGTTCTTAATAAAGTACTAATAAAAGTTTATAAATCTAAGAAAACTACGTATACCTTTCTATATATAAGATATTTTCTATTTCTTAATAGCCTTAACTTTTTTAGAGTCTATATAAAGGCCTTTTCCTACTTTAATAATAAAGCCTAAGTATTTTATAAAAGTAATATTAAATTTATACTTACTAATATCTAGTAGAAGACTAGTTATTTCTATAGCGTTAAGTACCCTATTTATATTCTTATAGTACTACCTAAAGGATCTATTAGTATAGATTAGTATATTATCTAAATATACTAAGTAGAAGTTATTAATATATTCTTATAGCGTCTAGTTAATATAATACTAAAAAGTACTTAGTATATTTACTAGTCTAAAAAAGGTAACTATTTATTTATATAGGCTAAATTAAGTATAAAATATAGTTTTTTACTTATCTTCCTTACAGATATAAATCTTATAAAAAGTAATAAATATATTAATCTTTATAAAGTATTTAGCTTTAGTAATATTATTTAGTATTTCTTAAATTAGAAGTAAAAAGTAATAGTTTTTTTAAGTAATAGTATTAAGGGCTTAGTAATTTACGTAGAAATATAAGCCTTTACTTAATTTCTTAATAAATAATACTAATAAAGTAGTAAATAAGCTACTAATATAGATTTACTTCTTATTTAGTAGTAATATAAAGTACTTATAAAAAATAAAAAGTTCTTTTTAGCTTATATTATATAGAGGTTTTTATAGAGCTAGTTTTTCTTTACCTTTCTTATTCTTATTTATTTTAATTATATAGTTAATACTTAGCTAATATAAAGTTTACTTAAACGTAGTTTTAGAGTTAAATATCTACGCTTAATCCTTATAAGCTTTAAATAGTAAGGCCTTATAGTTAACTTTAGCTTTAGGTACTAATACTTTATTAATATCTACTATAGATACTATAAAGACCTAGATTATAGATTCTTTCTCCTTTAAACGTTATATTTATAATATATATACTATAGCTCTAATTTCTTAAGGCTTTAAGCTATCTTATTTAGGCTTTCTATTATAAACTTAGAGGTAAATTCTTTATTTAGTTAAGTATATATAAATAAATAGCTTATAAGGCGTAAGCGTAACTTTATACTTATTTATTTATAGTTTTTTAAATATAATATTAAATCTAGAATACTAATTAGCTATATATTCTTATCTATAGTCTTAGTATCTATTAATATTAAACTTAAAGTAAGCTACTTAGTTAATTTAGCTACTTCTTTTAATCCTAATAATCTTTTAGAGTATTATTTTTATATACTATAAGTAAGCTTTTTAAGTAAAGATTAAACTAATTATAGTAAAAATAAAGCTACTAGAGTAAATTATTATTAAAGCGTAATAATCTAAATTAACTAATATATTTATAACTAATACTTTATTTTATATATTAGTTTTTTTAAACTAGTTCTAATTTTTTTATATTTTATACTTACTTACTTTTAGCTCTTACTTATAACTTTTAGTAAAAGCTACTCTTTTTTTAAAAGCTTTTTACTAAAATTTTTATTTAAAGTATTATTTTTAGAGAATACTTTTTTAATAGTAGCTTTTCTACTACTTAAGGTTTTATTAGAGTAGTACTTATTTTTATTCCTTATTTTAGCTACTTTAGCTAAGATTACTTTTTAATTTTTAAACTTTCTTAAATTATTTTTAGTTAAGCTTACTTTCTTATAGTAATCTTAAGAGTAGTAGTTATCTCTACTATAGTTAAAATAAAAGTTTTTAGTCTTATAGTAATCTTTCTTTTTATTAAAAAGGCTATTTTTACTAGTATATTTAATACTATCTATCTTATTATTTAATAGTAAATAGCTTTACTTTTTTATATAGTATAAAGATTTAGTATTACTTAAATAAAAGCTAATTCTTTTTACTAGCTTATTATAGATCTTATATTAAAATATATTATTTAATATCTTAATAGCTCTCTCTTAGAGCGTAGTATATAAATTAATATAAACTCTTATTAATTAAGACTAAATCTTATCCTTTAGGCTATTTTAAAATAGTATTATTTTTATTATATTATTATTACTAAGACTTATATATAACTACTACTCTTTAAAGTTATAAAGGTACTTTTTAATTTTATACTTACTTTATTTTATATATATAATCTTATTATAAGCTTATACTTCTATATAATAGTTTTTAAAATAAAAGTCTAAAAAGGTTTATAATTAATTAATATTATAGCTAGTTTTCTAGCTAGACTCTATAAAAGGGGTTATAATAGTATAGGCCTTACCTTTAAGGCAACTATAGACGTATTAATAACTTAACCTCTATATTAAGTAGTTATTTTAGTTAGTAGTAAATTTACTTATAATAGCTAAGTACTAACTTAGGTACTTTAACCTTATACTATTAAATCTCTAAGAGTTAAAAAGGTACTTATAATATTCTTTAGTTAATCTTTTTATATTAAAGGCTATTAGTAATATTATTAACTATAATAATAGTTAAGTTTTAGCTTAGTTATAGGGAGCTAATAGTCCCTAGGTCTAGGTCCTTAGTAAGTTCTTAATAACCCCTTTTTCTAAAGAATTCTATATTAAAGATTTTAGTATTAATATTAATACTATTCTTACTATAAGTAGATATTAAATTATTTTTTTAATACTAGCTATAGCTTTTAAAGCTTTCTCTTTACTATAGCTTTACTTCTTTACTTAGAGCTAGGTACTAGTAAGAGCTTTATTTTAAAATCTACTAGCTAAAATATCTTAAATATAAAATTTAAAAAGCTTAATAATATTAATAAATAGGTATATTATTAGCTCCTTATACTAGAAGGCTAAATTATATCCTTTTATACTAAGTACTTAAGTACTAATTCTCTAATTAAACTATTCTTTTAAATTTAGTATAATAATAAAATTTTAAAGATACTACTATTATTATTTATATAAGTATAGTAGTAGAACCTTACTAGGTACTACTACTTAAGCTATACTATATAAAACTATAGTAATTATAATTACGTCTTTATTCTTTTTAATAACCTAAGGTATAAGCCTTTTTAGGTATTAATTAATAGTTTATTTTACTAATAGCTAGCTATTAGCTTACTACTAAATAGGCTTTAGAGAATAACTTAAGAAGCTACTTAAAGCTTAAAAAATTATATATTTTAAAACTTTTAATTTTAGAGATTTAGTATCTATAAGGCTTAGTACGCTACGTTAACTAAGGCTTTACTTAAAAGACTTTCTACCTATAAGGCTTAATATAATACATTAATTAAAGCTTCTATAAATAGCGTTTACTAGATAATAAGCTAAGTTTAGATTAAACTCTAAAGGGCTATAAGGAATTAAAAGTATAATACTTATATATTATAAAATAATTAAATTTAAATATAAGGAGCTACCTTAATAGCTTAAGTATAGGGTAATAATAAGTAAATTTAATAGAAAGCTATAAGGGCTCTTAAGTAGGCTTTTAAAAATAGCCTTTATACTAAAGTTTAGATAGGCCTTTATATTATAAAGTATTATAACTATAGTATAGCGCTCTTAACTACTATAAGTACTAAGAGAGTATCTAAGTAGTACTATCTAGTAGTAAGGCTAGAAAAGAATAAAAAGGATACTAAGACTATCTAGCTAAGGCCTTAGAGGCTTAGAGGCTTAGCTAAAGAATACTAAGGCTAACTAGCTAAGGCCTTAGAGGCTTAGCCTATAACAATAACTAATTTTATAATAACTATAAAATAATAATAATAGTATTTATTTTAATAAAAGAAAAAACTATTATAAAGAGTTAACTATATAAAACTAAAATATAACTAAAAGTAATTTAACTTTATTATATACTTTAGTTTTACTATAGTAGTAAAAAGTTACTCTATTATACTTTACTTCTTTTAATATAGATCTTTATAAAGTAAGAGTATTTATTTTATAGTACTTTATTTTTACTAAAATAAATTATAGCTAAGTATATTATATAACTTATATATAATTCTCTCTTATTTACCTTACTAGTCTTAGTTCTTCTTAGTTTCTTAGTATTTCCTTATTCTAACTATACTATAATATCTATATACTACTATTAGATAGATATAACTAATCTTTCTAATTAGATCTAGTATATTAGATAAGTACTTATTATTTCTACTAACCTAGACAAGTATTTTAATATATAAATATAGATCTATTATATAATTATAATTTACTAATTATACTTAGAAATATCTTATTAATTAATATAGATTATATTAGTCTAGATAAGTTTTATATCTATATATTTATAAAGGCGACTAAGAGTAGTATATATAGAGATTGTTATAGTAACTATTAAGCTATTATAAAGAAAGTTAGTTATATTACTTATATCTTCTTAATAGTAACTAAGTATATAGTACTTAGACATAGACTTATAGTCGTCGACGATAATAAGTAAGTAAGAGATAGACTTATTATTAATACTAAAGTATAATTTAAGTAGCCTAATCAAGTTACCTAATAGAAGAGGAGAGTAAAGGCGAGTAGTATTCTATAACAAGACAAACGCCATTCGACTTTACTTAATAGAGTAAAGAGAGTCTTCCTAGATCAAGAATATAGCCGTACTAAAAGAAAGGTAAGGCTATCTAGAGAAGTTTATAGGTTTAACAGAGAAGAAGGCTGCACAAGCGGGGTTGCTGTCACAGACTCATTTGGTTTCTTTTTCCTATTTAGTCATATGATTCGATATCTTACAGCCTTGTGTACATCGACGTAGATACTATATTTGCAATACCCTATAGGAGCGCTTCGTACGTCAAAACCCACTTTAGTAGAAGCTTCCTTAGCTATTTGAAGTACCCCTGGAGGGACAATCCACTCTACCAAGTACAATATCTATACCCAGACCCTACAAGATCCTGATTGGTCATGAGACTCCTCTGTGCGAAGAGTCTCCATACTTTCTGAGAATACCAAGTGGTTGATTCAGGAGTATATAAGACAGTAGTTCTGGGCTAATGGAGGCCTAGAAACCGTCTGTGTCGGTTTGGCTGATATGGCCCACCCAAATGCTGCCAGAAGCCGGTATCGTCTCATGGATATTCCACATGAGGTGTGCTGTCATTGACGATACCGGCGGATGCAGACAGGTTGAGGGCATCACGCGGCGGTCGAGGACGATGCGGCAATGTAAACACGTCGCAAACAGAGGAAGGGCGACCGGGGTACGTGAATGGCCGACCAATCACTCGTCTCAAGTTGTGGCTGACGCGCGCGGCCTTGGCGCGATGACGTCGCATTCCTCCGCAATGGGAAGCGACGCCTACAAAAGGACAGGCAGCAGCGACCCCCCGCAATGTTCAGACACCTCGCAGGGCTCCTCACTGCTCACACCCACTACGAATACTCGCTCACACCCCCGCCCAGCGCCGACAACTCGCCCCCAGAAACCACAAACAATACCGCAAACATGGCCGCCAAAGCAGCTCAATGCCCGGTCGTCGGCACGACCAACAGCGTCCTCCCGCCCAACCACCCCGAGGTCGACCTCGCTCAAGACGGCCAGACATGTCCTGTTGTCGGCGCGAAGACGGACCACCACCACGAGCTTCAGAAGCACCCGTCCGTCCCCATTCCGGACAGCCTCGCGTCACCCGTCGCGACCGAGTGCCCCGCCCTCAAAGACGTCGTCAAGGAGCCCAAGAGCAAGGCCATGGACGATGAAGTCTGCCCCGTCATCGGCCCCGCGACGACCATTCTGCCACCCGATCATCCCGACCCGACCAAGGCGAAGGAGGGCGACGTGTGCCCAGTCACGAAGGCGCAGGTCGGACACCATCTGAACAAGGTGCATGTGCACCCGAGTGTCGAGGGCGCTGCTGCCGGAGCTGCGTGCCCGGTAACTGGAGCAAAGGCATAGAGGACAACAAGATGGACATCTGGCGTCCTGGATTGGACACGGTGGGCTTTTGGGTTTCAAGGAACAGGCGTTGGAAGGATGGCACCGCGCAGTTTGTGCATCTCGGCTTAGTCACCAGACGAATCCTTCGCATATGAGACAATGAATTCATTACAGGATTCCCACTATTTGCTGTTCATGCTCCATATGGCTGCCCTAGGGCTTTGCTTTTCGCGTTACACGGCCAAGACCATTCAGGTCGCGACAAGCCTTAGTCCTCCTTGGCACCAAACAGCACAGTCTCGAACCCTTGCTCCTCCATCTCTTCAAGCTCCTCCTTGCTAACAAACCAAGGCTCCTTCTTCGTCCTCTCGCGCCACTCCTTCACAGCCCCAGACCAACCTATGACATCGCTGCCATACACGTCCCCCATTTGTACTCCAACTGCACCGTAACCGCAATGTCCGCAAGAATGACCTCCATCCCATCCCCAATGAGGCTCTTACACCCCTTCTCCAAAGCATCAGCGAAGCAGTCTTCCAGCTTACTCACAATCGCTCTGGCGCGCTTAAAGAAATCGTTCGCCGCCGTGGCAGATTGCTGCTCGCGCGTCAACCCGGACCAAGTCAATGTAGATGAGTCTGAATGTATCAGCGCTATACCGACAATGCGTAGAAGATCATTCATCAGCGACACAATACCCCTCGTCCTGGCTCTCTGCACTGCCGTCGAACCTCTCAAAGTCCTCAAACCATCTTCGCCATCGAATAAGTCTTCGAGATACTCCATGATCGCAGAGCTTTCGTTAATGAGGATGGTTTTTGCATTATCTGGTTTGGAGATGTGCAGGCACGGGAGAGCCGTGTTCGGTGGTCGGGCCTCGTGGCCTAGTATAGGGGTAAATATGTCGTCTTTATAGTTGAGGATTACTAGGATGATGGTGATATTGTGTTTGGAGAGTATGGTAGGGGTGACATGTTTAGTGTGGAGATAGTATACAATGTGGTAGGGAAACAGGCCTGTGGGCCAAATCTAGAGGGTGTGTTGTATTTTAGAGGGTTTGGTAGGGGTGACATGTCGATCTCGAATTGGGACGGTACGAGTTTGAATCTAAGGGCTTAAGTAGCGTCTTAGAAAGGTAAGATAATAGTTTATTATATAATTCGAGCTTACTTGCTGGAATGCTTGATTAGTGTCTCTTAGAAGTCTTTGAATTCGCTCCTTTAAGTCGTTTATGATACCTCTGTTTGCTATCTTCGTGCGGCGACATTCGATCTACTTAACAATTGAGGTGCTTAATTATTCTTATTATAGCTTAAGCAAAATGGAAAGAAATTGATCTAGGTATGTTTGTACAGGGCACCCTCGATTGAACGAAAGTGGTTCGGAGACATTCACTCATTGGCTAAGAGTGGAAGGTCCCCGGTCAAGGGAAGAAAATTGAAGACGCGCAACTATCTTGTACAATCTGTCAAATCAACTCAAATTCATCCACAGATTTTGTGTAGTCGTCATGGCCATCTCACTTGCTTTATGCAAGCTGAGTGTGTCCGCCATCACAAGATACTCCGATCCTCCAAATTCTCTTGTCGGGCTGCCAATTACCTAACTTGGAGAATGATAAGCAACATCACGCGTCTTGGGTATGAGGCAGTCGCAGTGTTCGAGCACCTCGTCGAGGGACCGAGACACAGCGGGGTAGTGGAAAGTGAAGGCGATCCGGTGCAGTTTGTTACAGCGTAGCCATAGCTCGATGGCAGAGTTCAAAGAGAATTTGTCGCGATCAAAGCGCTGGTCCCGGAGAGGGGGTACAGATATCAGGAGCAGTTCAGTCCTCAACCACCATAAAGGTGGAGCCTTATCTAATAGCCTGAAGTACTCCTACAAAACTAAACCAAACTCTATCTATACCCCGCCTCCGGGGAAGCTGGATGCATGAATAGCCATGGCAACAAAATTGTTAGGAAATGTATCTAGGAATCGGCCAAACACTCCATCGCCTCCTCAGACTTGCTGGCCAAGTGGACCTTACTCAGCATGATTTAGTTACCTCAATCCGCATCTGATCGGAGGTGCGCGCAATGTTAGGTAAGGAGTTCGGGCAGAAGACACCTCGGTCGAAGTTGCGCTACACAGATTGCAACTCTATACATGGTCAAACTTACTTGAAATTCCAAAGCAAGCTTAGCTCTTTCCATTCGGGATACTATAAGTAGTACTTAATCCCCTGCTCTATAATCGTTAGATAAAGTATATGTCAAAGCTCGACTAGGAGCAGCAAAAACTTCTCGAAGGCTTAAGAGGGTTAAATAGACATTCCTTGATATAGTCCTCAAGGGCTTTAGCGAGCCCTAGAAGATTATAGTCTACATTACCGAATATGTCTCCGTATCAATCTAGTCCGCCTTTAAGAAGCATTAGAGCGTTCTCTTCCGAGTGTATCTTGGTAGCGCGTTGATCAAGATTCACTAAGGAGTAATCTTACACAGTCGAAAAGAAACGATCATACAGTGTCTAATAGAGAAGCTAGGTCTTGTTGATGTTCGTGAGATACTAATGAAGTGGGCCATGCGTGCGGTTTAATCATGCACAATAGCTCGTACGTTACGATTCCAGTCTGCGATAGGAACATCCGACAAGCTTCTGTCACTTCTCTTATGGGAATACCTATTATCACTCGGCAAAATATGTCGCGCACCGCAAACAAGAAAACAAATTTTTTAAGCTAAGAGCAAAATGTAAGAAAGCCTATGGAGCAAGCGAGAGCATGGAGTATTTGACCATGTAGGTCCTTTTTTCTGTCAAAGCTCGCACACAATGTAGTGAAGGTAGGCCTCACAGAGGCTTCTAAGGGATGAGAGGAATACAAAGATAGCGACTTGCCAAAATGGTTTTTTGGGTACGAGATTGGAATGAGCATCCAGAGGCTAGTTCCTAGGCCTATCTGGGCTTTGGGATGAGCACAATCATCGTAATTCCTCCCAAGGCTTGTATAGCGGAATGTCCCTTCGCTTGATGGATGATCGTACACCCTTCTAGATCAGTTCAAAGTACGTGCACGTCACCGTTACCATACGGCATTTTCTTCGAAACCACCGCACCCCCTCATCGCTCATTCAGAGAAACTCCTCTTCCACGCCCACCAAACCGCCACACCCCCAACCGCAACCGAAACACCCACCAGAAACGGCTGCCTCAACAACTTCACAATGCGATAGTAATAGAGGAAACTATGCAACCTCACCGTATTCTTCGCATCATTGATCCGCGGATACTCCTCCTCCGGTGCCTCTTTCCCTAGGAACTCGCATAGCGGGCCCCACCCATCCTTACTCTCAAACTCGAGCAGCCTCTCCTTCGGCACCTGCCGCCTAACATTTTCGTAGTGGTTGAGATAGTATTTTTGGAGTTCCGCACGATCGTTTCTATCCCCTTTGCCCCATTGCGTCATAATCGTGTCTAGGATTTCTTGGTACGGGCCCCAGAAAATAGTATCCCATTTTCTGAGATACGGAAGGGTTTTCCATTCTGTGATCGTGAAGAAAGTGTTGTTCATTGATTTGGCCCAGGATTCGACGTCGCGGTTTGTGAGGACGACTTTGGCGCCTGGATACGCCTTTAACAGTTCATCTACGAACATGATGCAGGGGATATCTTCGAGGACCTAAGTGTCTGATTAGCTTCGTGTGACGAGATCACGTGCCATCGAATACTGTTGTGGAATGGAGAGAGATATGCGTACATCGTAACCCCCAAGAAACTTATCGAACTCTTCCCTCCCAAACGGCTTCCCCTTGCCCTCATACTTCGCCGCGAGTGCTTCTTTCCAGAAAGTCAAGTGGCCGTATCGCGTGTTTTTGAGCGCTTCGGACATGTGGTAGGGCGTGTAGCCTAGTTTTTCGAGCGCGGTCTTGAGGGCTAGAATTCTTAGTCACGAAGTGACGTGTGTGTGTGGATGCTCTTACACATTGTCCCTGTTCATGTTAGCTTGCGTAGTGATAAGGGATTGGGGGCTGAGTGCTTGGGTCGAGGACGGACCGGTGCGACTGAAGCCCAGCACGAGGACTTGGACATCTTTGGCGTTGGGGTTTGGGGGTGTGGAGTCGATGAGGCGTGCTGAAGACATGCTGCCAGCTTGAGAGTGAACTCTGGTATCTGGTCAAGGCCTGATGAGCTGTGGTATTAAAGATGAGATGGACAATTGCAGCCTGGACGGAATGGGTTCGTGCAGTGAGATTGACGTGCGAATGGCCTCTCGGGCGCTGATTGGCCGGCTGATTTCGCAGGGATAACCAGGCCATCGTGAAACCCAAAGTCACCGAGACAAGGGCTCTCCCTTGCATCCATCTCTCAACCCGGCGCAGCAACGTCGATAGTAAGATCGTTATCACAATTGCAGGGTAAGCATTCGATATGGAAGGTGCACAGGGCGCTCTTCCCAGCCATCTACTCTTCCTCCCGCTCCTGGTACCTCGGCCGCCGCTCAACCATGATCAGCGTCGCCAGCAGCCCCGCGCCGGCCAACCCACACAGCGCCTGCATCTGCCGCGTGAAGCTCTCCGCGAAAGCCTGCCTCACCTGCTCCTGCAGCTCGGCGGGGATCATTTTGATCGCCTCTGCGCTTCCCAGTAGTCCCTTCATCTGGGTGCTCGACAATTCGCCACTCAGCTTGCTAGTCAACGTACGACTTAGTATGTTTGCGCATACAGAGACGCCGATCGATGACCCGAGGCCGCGCATCTGGTTGGTTGTTCCAATCCCGACGGCTGTTCACCCGAAACCCGTCAGCCTGCTTTCTCAAAACTTGAGGCGAAACGTGGGGTCGTAGAGCGGAGAAGAGAAGATAGACGTACCCATATCCTTCTTGGAGAAAGCGAGCGGTGCAGCCATGATAGCAGTGCTCAGTCCGAGCCCAAACCCCGCGCCCATGATCGCCTGGCAGGCGTATTCTGCGCCGCGATAAGACCGAGCGCTTTCAGGTACGGAACTTGCTAGCCCGCAGCCCAGCAGTGCGAGTGATTGAGCAGCCAGGAGAATGTAGAAAGGCGGTACTTGCTTCTTCTGCATACAGAAGCCTGCGACGCCCGTGAAGAGAGGAGAGATGAGAGTGACGCATAGCAGACGGTAGCCAGCTCTCGCAGGTGTGTCTTGGTAGACAACCTGGAACTGCTGTGGCAGAACGACGATTGCTGAAAGAAAGACTGAACCAAGGAAGAACGTGTTGAGGAAGATGCCAGCAGAGAAACGATCAGTGAGCAAGCTCCATGCCAGCATAGGCTCCTGTGGTTTGGAGGCATGCTCAATGTACCATGACCAGAAGAGACATCCGGATCCAAGAAAGATGGAGATGATAAGAAGTGAGAGAACGAGAGCGCTCTTCCAGGAGTAACCTGTGCCGCCCTGCTCTAATGCAGTGACGAAGAGGACAGTTGCTGAGAGTACAAGGAACGCGCCGAGATAGTCGACTCTCTTGAGCTTCGAGAGCATGGACTCATCGGAGCGTGGTCTTCCAGGCAATGTGATTAATATCAGTATCAATGCGACAGCGCCTGCAGGAGCACTACACCGCCATCAGACCGGGATACACGCTGACTATTATATACTCACTTTAGAAAGAACACCCATCGCCAAGTAGCATTGTCGCATATCACGCCGCCTAGGACAGGGCCCAATAGGCTGGAAAATGCTAAGGTGGAGGACACAACGGCAGCGTACGTTGGATAATCCGCGGGCGAGATATTCTCTGGCAAGATGACAAAGGTCAACGTTGATATACCACCGCCGCCAATTCCTTGGAAGGCGCGACAGACGATGCTGTCCTTTGGGTTAGCACTGGAAGCTACGGAGCAGACTAGGTGTTGGTTGCGCGTGCGCGAGGATGACTTACAGTTGAACGATGGTCTGTGCGAAACCACATCCTATAGAGAAAAGGATGAAGAGGGAGAGACAGAAGACGATGGTTGCTTTGCGACCGAATGTATCGCTCAGTTTGGCCATCACGACGAGGAAACCTTTTAACATCAGTTGAAGGGTCGTTTAAGGGCGCGAAACATCGTACCAGTGTAAGTGAGTAGATATGCTGCGACGACCCAACTGGCCTTCCGGAAGCCATTGAGGTCATTCGTGATGGACAACAAAGACGTGCTCACGATGGTGCTCTCGAGACTGGCCAGGAATAGGCCCAAGCACATCCTGCTACCATCAGCTTTGAATTTCTCTTTTTCTTAGCGACTTTCACTTACGCAAAGCTCAAAAGCTGCAGCCTCCACCCCTTGAGATAGTAGCTCTGGAAGTTGCCAAGCTGCTTCTCATCACAGACAATTCGCGCACTGTCCGAGGATGCGAATGTGCGCTCGGCAACATGCTTGGTGGAACCTTCGAAGTCAAACTTGAAGCTCAAGTTGGAAATAGAGACATCGTCGGCGAGAAAACTCTCCACACTTGGTGCGATGCTGGGCCCCGAAAGCCATGAGGTATGCTCTTTGACCTCCATTGTCGACTTGCCTGGTGTTGAGCTTGATTTTACAACGAGAGCATCGAGGGCCATGCTCTGCTCACGCCCATTCCCGACGCTTAGGTTTGATAGGCGCACCGCCAGCTTGCGTGCACACGATAGCCCTCGCTTCACCTCGAGACGGGCACAGGTATGATGGTGGGGCGGGTATGGCTTCAGAGCTAAAGCTCTAGTGACTTTAGTACCGGGAACTCCACATTGCGCCTACGTCGCATGATAATCCCTTCTTGAAACAAAAGTTGATCTTATTACTGGAGCTCCCATTGGCTCCTTAGTGCCCGAAGCGTTTTGAATGTGCTCCCCGAACAATGACGCTTTGACTTGTTGAGGCGCAATCGCACTTCCTTGATTGAGTTGACATGCAGATTGCTGCAAATGGAAGGCGATTTAGTGTCGGCCAGGAGGGACCTGGCCGGCGAGAAATGAACGGCGAAATATCCCGGTGCGCGCTGCGTCTTTGGTGATATGAGCTTCTGACGTGAAAATGCGCGTTCGACAGACTCGGGTTTCATTGAGCTGGGGGGTAGTTGACGACGTCTCTTGCCGATAAGCATCGCGCCTTCCACGCATTTCCATAGCTGCCTCTCAAGAGGAGCGCACCAAATCCAAATCACTACCGTACAGTACCGGCACAGCCTACATCTTTCCTTTAAATCCATGACCCGCAATTACTCCTCTATTTCCTTCCCATGTCGCACAACGTAGCGTGGCGTGCTGCTAGCTGCAAGGATCTCGCATGCCTTGCATGGTCCGTTGGGTGACCCGTCTCTTAGTTCATCCCAGGTACGTACCCACTTGGCAACGATCACCAGCCAGCGAACCGCTCTGGTCATTTCTCACTTCATATGCACACCCTCGGTCTCGGATAAAGAAGACATGGGAAGGATCAGACAAGACTGCACGGACGCTACGGGGACTATGAAGGGTCGGAGGCTGCTAGTGAGAACATGGGGTAGCTTCAGCTATGCATGCGGCTGGTCATGGATATTGAGTCCGACGGAAATGATTATTTGAGGTCCTGCGCCGTCAGCTCGTGAACCCGGTGTAAGACACTGAACTGGGACTTCTGGAACAGATCTGGAAACGTGCCTCTTCAGCAATTCTTCCGTTGCAGAGTCTCCTCACGATCAGGCAGAAGGAGCTTGAAGCTACTTCGACAACAACTTTCAAGATGACGATGTCAGCAGTGCACAAGGTCACTTCGGAGGCCATTCTTCTTGCTGCTGCGACCATCGCGGTCGCGCTGCGCTTCTGGGCCAGGAAGAAGCTGAAGATGGGATGGAAAGCAGACGACTGGTTTGCGCTGACTGCGTGGTTCCTCCTCACAGTCTACATTTCTACCTTATTCTATTGTAAGGCTCCGTACTCTCGAAATCCTCCAGCGCAGCGTCATTGACATTTCCAGCTTTCAATCACGATATCGACGTCTCCAACCTGGAAATGATGACAATCTCGGAGATTATCACAATCCTGAAGCTCACATACTTCAGCATCTACATGATGTCGGTTGTCATTACGCTCGCTCGTCTTTCAATCATTTTTCTCTACTACAGAATCTTTGGCGTTTACGATAATTTCCGTCGTGCGCTATGGGTCATGGGAGGTCTAACAATCGCTTGGGTTGTCATGATTATTTTCCTGAACACATTCCGATGCAAGCCAGTCGCGCTCGCATACAACCCGCTCCTGAAGGGCAAGTGTCTAAACATGACAACTCTATTCTTTGCTACCGAGAGCATCAATTGCGCGCTCGATCTTGCGCTCGTTCTGCTTCCCTTGTGGAGAATTCCATTTCTGCACCTTTCGCTTCGCGATCGCATCGGACTTTGCCTGGTGTTCCTGACTGGTAGCTTGTAAGTTGTGGCATATTCCCCAAATTGAGAACCAGGCTAACATAGCATAATAGCGTCTGTATCACTTCGATCCTTCGTATTGTGTTCACATACAACATGGACACTGTGCAGTCGGCATTCTGGCTTACTCTGCAACTCTCATTTGCAGTCATTTGCTCTTGTCTCCCGACCCTGCGCACATACCTGCCCAAGCATATCCCGAAACCATCGACTATCACGTCGTACTTCAGATCTTCCGTATTCAGGAAAACCGGCGATCCTTCCAGCCACTTGGAGAAGGCAAGTCAGTACTCAAACAGCGACAAGACCACTTCTTCTCCACCAAGTCTGCGGACTTATGGCTTTACCCAAACTGAAGATGGGAAGTGGACTAGCTCGGCGGTTTGAGGAATCTCCAACAATCTTGGTGTCTATGGATAGGATAAGGTCAGCATTTCGATGGCGTTCACTGGAAGACAGGAATTGAGGGGTTAGATACATGATACCACTGAGTTTTCTTACGTTCATTCTCATGCGAACAGCGCAGGAACAAGCTGTATAGAAACACCATTAAATAATTGAAAACTATTACAAATGGATCATCTATCTGTTCGAGGATAAATGTTCACAATCTTCGGGTCTGCCACTTTCCGTCTGGGAACGCTCGACGCGTACGCACGGACCTCGGCTTCGCATCGCTCTTACCCCACCACAGCTGACGCGCACTCCACCTCCCTCTCATCAAGTATCGAACTATCAGTCCTCCTTATCCGGCCGAGACGCTCTTGTCGCACGTGAACAGCAACTTCGTGCCTGGCTCAGCGATACCTCGCAACGCGACGATGGAGTCAGTTCGGAAACGCTCAGGTGGTCAGCCCCCTTGGTCGTGACGTTACCAGGTATGAACGGTCCAATACCACGGCACAACGAGTGTAGCAGCAAGTACCTGGGGTCTAGGAACAAGCAAGAGCAAACGGTGCGACAGGCCTCCGCTGCTGGTGCCGTCGTTCTGGGATTCGGGATGATCTTGCTGGTTTGAAGAAACGCTGCGAGCGGTCTTGTGGACAAAATCTCAATTACGATGATGATGATCTATGCTGATCGCCTGAACAGCCCCAAAGCTTCAGTATCGGCTGTTGAGGTGTGGCTCGGTGGAAGAAATCTATTGGCAGGCGCCGTCAGATCTCCTGTTGGTAATTTGGTCGTTCCAGTCTTCCTAGTTCGCCTGCAGGGGATCCGCCTCGCTAATCTTCGGACGGTTAAAGCCCTGCATTTCGGTCACCGAAGAGCCGTGTCTGTCTGGGATCCTTGCAGTAGGTATCAGAAACCAGGTAAGGAATCACCTTCATCACGGAGAAAAGGTCCGGCAAAGCCTATAGCACCGTCTAAAGATAGTCGCCGATATGCACGGTGGAAAGCTTGTCGCTCACGCTTGTTTTCGTGTGAAACGCTTGACAAACAACCTGCAGATACACGATGTCATCGACAGCGGCAAGAGCATTAGCAGCGTGACTTGGGAGTTCTGTCAATTGGACGCTACCACCGGAGTCTTAACCCGTTTGGTCTTATCTCTACCAGGTGCCAGGCCGAATACATGAGCCGGTATTCTAATAAGCTTGATCTACGGACCCTGCCGCATCAGCAGGAATAGATTGACCAGGCGCAGTACGCAATGGGGAGCATGGTGCATCCGGGCCTAAGGGATGCTATCTCGGAATCGAAAATGAGAACCTTCTTGGATGGCAACGAACTGTCGGCCCCATGCTCAGGAATAACAAGCTTACATTAGCTGCCCATCTTCCGTTGCGCTCAATCCTCCACCAACATCTCCCCATACCGCTATGACTCCAGACTACTCATACACGGTCGCGCAAGGGCAAAGCAATGGGCAGTTGGACATGGAGGGCTACTCTCAATCAGAAGCACCTCCCAATGCGGATTGCATTGAGGATGCGAACATCGACCTCGACCAAGAATCACCCTTTGAGCCAATAGCCATAGTTGGCTTTTCGCTCAAGTTCCCGCAGGATGCCGTCTCAGAAGAATCGTTCTGGGATCTGCTACAACAGAGGCGGTCTACGATGACAGAAGTCCCCCAAGATCGATGGAACGGCGATGCCTTCTTTAAGCCTGAGGGCAACAAGGCTGGCACTGTGAGTTCCTTAATAATCACCCGCAAACCCATCACCTGACTAACGCCCCTGGCAGATGAAGGTCAAGCGTGGCCATTTTCTGAAAGAAGATCTGGCCGGCTTTGACGCTCCGTTCTTTTCGATATCTCCCCAAGAAGCAGAGTGCATGGATCCTCAACAACGGTTGCTCTTGGAGACCAGCTACCATGCTCTAGAAAATGGTAAGGACTTTCGAATACCCGCGAAAATTGCGCTAACGCAGCACCAAGCTGGTATCCCGCTCGAAAGAGCGACTGGCTCTAATACATCCGTTCACGTTGGATGCTTCATGCTCGACTACGGTCTTCTCCTTGGTCGCGATGCAGAACTCTCAGCCAAGTACAAGGTCACTGGCGCATCAGCACTGACCATTCTCGCCAATCGGCTGAGTTGGTTCTACGACTTCCAGGGGCCAAGTATGGCCATTGACACTGCATGCTCTAGCAGTCTAGTGTCGTTGCATCTCGCTTGCCAAGAATTGCAGTCACGGTCTGTAGATATGGTGAGTATTCTCCGCATATCCTCCTTTATTAAGAATTGGCTTTACGATCGCCTGCGTGTATTGCCGTGCAACAAGGCTAACTCTTTTAGGGTCTCGTTGCTGGCTGCAATACATTTCTGAATCCTGATTCAAGCGCACAATTATCCGATCTCAACTTCCTCTCTCCAGACGGTGTCTGTCATAGCTTTGATGAGAAGGCTAATGGATACTCGCGAGGCGAGGGCTTCGGAGTGCTCGTTCTGAAGCGCCTCTCGCAGGCCATTGAGGATGGCGACACAGTCCGAGGCATCATACGATCGACAGGTTGCAATCAGGACGGACGAACACCTGGCATCACGCAACCTAGTAGCCAATCTCAGGAGCGATTGATTAGAGAAACATATCGTCGAGCTGGCCTAGACATGTCGCAAACACGACTATTCGAAGCGCACGGAACTGGTACACCTGTCGGCGACCCTCTCGAGGCGTCAGCAATAAGTCGAGCGTTTAGCGAACATCGCACAAAGGCAGACCCTATATACATAGGAGCGGTCAAATCAAATATTGGTCACCTTGAAGGAGGAGCTGGCATGGCAGGCGTCATCAAGACACTCCTTTCCCTGGAGCATGGCATCATCGCACCCAATGTCTATCCGGAGACAGTAAACACGAAGATCTCAGCCGAGTGCGAGAATGTAGCATTCCCGATTGCCCCCATGATGTGGCCAAAGAGAGGGCTTCGTCGCGCATCCGTGAACTCATTTGGCTTTGGAGGTACTAATGCTCACATTGTGCTCGATGATGCTTACCACTATTGTTCAGCGAGGAGTTTGCAGGTACGGCATCGCACAAGGGTATCGCAGCCTCGCCCAAAGGCATGGCCAGTAGATATCCCAACTCGGCAAAGTGGTGCTGCGAGCGACATCTCTAGCTACGACGACGCTGCCATCTCCAACAGCTTGGATAGCCCGCCTTCTTTGCTAGACGTCGCATTACACGGAGGCTCAACCACTGACGAAGGTTATTCGTCATATGGTGGCTCTACTACCGACGAAGATGTGCGCCTCGATTTCGACCAAACCGAGTTCCCCAGGTCTCGATTGCTCACCCTGTCGACATTTGACGAGTCTGGCATTCAGCGCACTCTGTCGGCGCACAATGAATGGCTCCTGGATTCTATAGGACGCAAAGACACTGCACCTGATCTGGACGAGCTTGCCTACACTTTGTGTGAACGGAGGTCCATGCTTCCTTGGAGGTCCGTCGCTGTGGCCTCAGAAGACAATCTAGGACGGCTGGATTGGTCAGCTCCTGTGCGAACATTGACGAACTTAAAAGTCTGTTTCCTCTTCACCGGACAGGGAGCACAGTGGCACCAAATGGGGCGTGAGCTTCTTCAATACCCCATCTTCGGCGAGAGCATGGAGAAGGCCGATCGATACTTTAGGTCACTCGGAAGCAAGTGGTCTATGGTCGAAGAGCTGTATACCAAGTCGAAAGATGCCTCAAGAGTCAATGCACCAGAATGCAGCCAGCCGATCTGCACCGCGATCCAGGTCGCGACAGTAGATTTGCTTAAGTCTTGGAACGTCAGCCCGACCGTCACCATCGGCCACTCTTCGGGCGAAATCGCCGCAGCGTATGCCTCAGGCGCTATCTCTCGAAGCTCTGCTTGGATGATCGCATACTATCGTGGGCTCGCTGTTGCAGCAGTACGCGACCTCAACCCAGCGCCAGGTGCAATGGTGTCAGTCCAAGCGTCGCCAGACAAGGCGCAAACATTCCTCGATCAGCACAATACCGTATACGCCAGCGACAAGCTTGTCATTGCCTGCTACAACAGTCCTTCTAACGTGACAGTCTCCGGAAGCTGGGAAGCTGTCGACCGGGTCGCTGCAATACTGACAGACGCGGGTGTTATCTTCCGTCTGCTCAATGTCGATGTAGCGTATCACTCGCACCACATGAAGACTGTAGGAATGATATACGAACGCCTGCTCCGGAAGATCTCGCAGGGCAAAGAGAGCGCCGATTCACCGCAATTCGTCTCTTCGGTGACTGGAGCATTACTGGAGTCCAAGAATCGTCTCCGCACAGCAGAGTACTGGATCACGAATCTTGTGGAGTCAGTGCGATTTTCAGATGCAATGAGTCAGATTTGTGAGGGTCGAAAGATGTCAGAGAAGAAAACGATTAGCTTCGCAGCCGACTTTATCGTCGAGATCGGCCCACACTCGGCTCTGCGATCGCCTGTCAAGGACATTTTCAGATCTCTTGGCCGTACACTGACCACAGAGTATGCATCCATCCTTTCGCGGAATTTGCCAGCAAATGCCACAGCAATCGAGTGTGTTGGGAAGCTACACTGCATCGGCTGGCCTGTCGACCTGTCAGCAGTGAATCAGACTCGCTCAACACAGGCGAAGTCTCTGACATCGCTTCCGTATTACCCGTTCAATCACAACAACAAATACTGGCAAGAAGGGCGCCTAAGTAAAGGCTTCAGGTTTCGCAAGCATCCCCATCATGAGCTTCTAGGTACCCGAGTCTCTGACTGGAACGAACTCGAAGCTCGTTGGAACAACCGCATTGTCTTGAGCGAGAAGCCATTCTTGAAGGACCATCGGGTCAATGGCCTGGTGCTGTACCCGGCAGCAGGCATGCTCGTCATGGCCATTGAGGCAATGCGAGAGATGTCTTGCGATGAAAGTGGCAAAATACGTGGATTTCGCATCCGAGACGTTGCTTTCTCAAAGGCCATAGTCCTATCTGAAGGCGCTCAAGGTACGGAAACCCAGCTGACACTGAGACCATCGAACGACAAGACAACCAAATCTTGCGGCGCCTGGAGCGAGTTCACTCTGTTCGTGTACGAAGGCGATGCATGGAGCGAGTGCTGTCGCGGCGCAATTTCGGTCGACATAGAGCAATCGTCGCATCCGTTCGCAGTTGATGAGCACCAAGCGTTCCTAGAGTCCAAGATGGAGGTTCTTCAGCAAGGCATGACCGACTGCGCAAACACAATTGATATCGACAAAGCTTACAGTGTCTTCGCCCAGTCTGGAATCGAGTATGGTCCGACTTTCCAGGGTATGCAGCAATTGAAGTGGGACAATAGTAACCAAGCTACTGCCACTGTTGACTTGCACCATTGGAGATCGTATACGGAATACAAATACTGCGAAAAGCATTTGATTCATCCATCAACGCTAGATGCTCTCTTCCAGCTCATGCTTCCCTCACTCTCGAACGGCGGCAACGATCCTTTCCCGACAGGTGTTCCGACACGGATATTTAATGCTTGGATCTCTGCAGATTTGCTCATTGCGCCACCTGACGCTAAGTTCATCGCTCACTCCAACATGAAGAAGGAGAGCTTCCGCACTTTCCATGCCTCAGTCATTGCATCGCTTTCCGAGTCGGATGAACCGTGCCTCACTGGAGAGATCGAGATGTCGACTGTTGCCGATGCAGCACCCGCACCTGGCAGCAAGGAAGAGTTGTCAAAGAGACTGTTTAACATGACGTGGAAGCCTGACTTCGACCTACTGCAAGAGCCGCTTCCGACAGGCAAATTGGCGGCGAATCGCGAACCGCACATCAACGAGAAGGAAGCGCTCTGTCTTGCTGGAATCACAAATGCACTCGCAAACTTCAAGAGTGATGCTGAGATGTTACCCCTCCAACTACAACGCTTCGTGCAATGGGCGAAATGGCAAGCTTCTCAGCATCCAAACATCGAGGTCCCACCTGTTGAAGAGTTGATCGCGAAGCTCGAGGACCATGACATTGAGGGCGCAGTACTCTCACGCGTCGCCCGGAACCTGGACGCTATTCTTGCTGGCGATGTCGATACGCTCAATCTCCTCTTCTCGGACGACATCATGACCAAATATTACCTTGACTTTAGTACGACTCCGATTCTACTGTCGCAAACCGCTCAGCATATTGATGTGCTCGCCCACAAGTATCCTGAGATGCGTGTACTCGAGATCGGCGCTGGCACTGGTTGCGCGACCGGACACATCGTTGATATCCTCGGTAATCGCATGAAAGAGTACGTATTCACCGACATCAGCCCCAGCTTCTTCGGCAAGGCCAAGGAGAGATTCCATGGCAAGAAGATGTCTTTCAAGACGCTAGATATTTCCAAGGATGTAGAAGCACAGGGGTTTGAGCCTGACAGCTACGATCTCGTCATCGCTGCCAATGTCCTCCATGCGACGGACAGCATTCCTCAATCCCTAATCAATGTTCGCAAGCTACTCAAGACCGGAGGTCGAATGATTCTTTTAGAGAACGTGAACCGGAGGATGATGCGCGGTGGTTTCATTTTTGGTCTGCTGCCAGGATGGTGGTGCAGCCCTGAGTCTGCGAAGAACCTAAGCCCACTTCTGACGGACAGCGAATGGAACACAACCTTTCAGCAATCTGGTTTCTCTGGTACGGACATTCGCATCAGCGACGCTGGGTATGAGTCTGAGGTGACGGTGTTGCAGATTATGATGACGACCGCGACATCCACTGACAGGAAGGATAGCCTGTTCGCCGAATCTCGCAAGGTTAGTCTCATTCTCGATGAGCGCTCTCCAATTCAGCTGGAGATGGAAGAAGCCCTCAGCTGGCAGTTGGCGACCAAGGAGGACTATGAAGTATCCGTCGTTTCTTGGCAAGACATCGAGGCCTCAACATCACAGCTTGAGAATTCGGTCTGCATATTTCTTCCTGGCATTGATAGCACGCTTCTGGGACGCCTCGATCAGGGGGGGCTTGACCGCCTGAAGATCGTCATAGCTAGCGTCGATAGCCTTCTCTGGGTATCGCAGGAAGACAGAACAGCCATTCACAATCCCAAGGAGGGCATGGTCCGAGGCCTAGCACGTACAATTCAAAGCGAGCAAGATTACCGATTCATTACGCTCATGCTAGAAAAGAGCGATAACCACAGCAGAGCCGTGCAGCATATCCTCGCTATCGCCGATAGGGAGCTTTGCAATGAGTCTGCAGAGACGGAGTACACGGAGCGCGACGGCCTACTGTGCATCAACCGGGTGATCGAAAACGAAGCCCTGATTCAACAAGTCTTCCCAGACACTCGAGCTCTCTCCACTGTCTCGGTCCCGTGGAAGCATGCGGGCAACGTCCACCTCAGCATTGCAAATGTCGGTCTGCTGGACAAGCTGTACTACGTCGAGATGCCTATCGAGGCTGCATTCCTCGGCCCTGAAGAGATCGAAATTGACGTCAAGGCTGCCGGTCTTAACTTCCGCGACGTCCTCACAGCGCTTGGTCAGGTTAACGGCACCTACTTTGGCAATGAGTGCGCTGGTGTTGTCACTCGCGTTGGACCTTCGACAAGCCATGCTATCAAGGTCGGTGATCGCGTTGTTGGCGTCACTGAGAAGGCGATGAGCAAGACCTGCCGCTGTTACGGGTACCAGGTGCAGAAGATGCCAGATACGATGGGATTCAACGAAGCTGCATCCTATGCTGTCGCCTACTGTACCGCTTACTATAGTCTCACTCACTGGGCGCGGATTCAGAAGGGCGAATCTGTCCTGATTCATTCTGGCGCTGGTGGCTTTGGTCAGGCGGCGATTCAACTTGCCCAGCACTTCGGATGCGAGATATACGTTACGGTTGGTGCTGCCGAGAAGGCAGAGATGCTCAGCAAGACGTATGGTATTCCACTCAACCACATTTTCTCGTCCCGTAACCTCGACTTCGCGAAGGGGATTAAGCGCATGACGAACGGTCGCGGCGTGGATGTGGTTCTAAACTCGCTTGCTGGAGAGGCGCTGCGACAGTCGTGGCACTGCATCGCCCCGTTCGGACGCTTCATCGAGGTCGGCAAGAAGGATATCTATGGTCCGCCGGTGACAACGATGGGTGGCTTGCCAATGTTCCCGTTCTCAAGGAACTGCATGTTCGCTTCAGTCGATCTTCCGCAGGTTGCGGCACGACCCGACTTTGCTGAGATACTGGCCGAGGTGATGAATCTGGCCGAGAGGAAGATCATTACTCCACCGCAGCCGCTGCGTGTGTTCAAACAGAGCGAGGCGGAGAATGCGTTCCGGTTCATGCAGACTGGCAAGCATACGGGCAAGATCGTGCTCGAGTTCGCGGAGGACGAAGTCGTGCAAGTCAAACCTGCAGCCAGAGAAGGAAGCTTGTTTGACGCCAATGCGACGTACCTCATCGCTGGCGCCTTTGGTGGCATCGGAAAGAGCGTCGCAAAGTGGATGGTCACGAAAGGCGCGAGGAACTTGGTCCTGCCCTCACGCTCGCAAGTTCAGGGAGCCGACAACGACCGGGCCGCTCTCGTCAAAGAGCTGCGCGAGGAAGGCGCGAGAGTTGAAGCACCGCTTTGCGACATTGCCATTCGCGCACAGCTAAAGCAAACGCTTGAGGCTCTCGAGGACATGCCACCCATCAAAGGTTGCATCCAGTCTGCGATGGTGCTCAAAGACGCTTCCTTCCAGAACATGACCGAGTCGCAGTGGCAGACCGCGCTTGCCCCGAAGCTTGCGGGATCCTGGAACCTACACGAGCTGCTGCCGAAGGAAATGTCGTTCTTCGTCATGCTCGCGTCGCAGGCAGGCATCGCAGGTCCTTTCGGACAGTCAAACTACGCCGCTGGAAACGCTTATCAGGATGCCCTCAGCACCCATCGCGTTCGCCACGGTCTGCCATCTGTGTCGATTGATCTCGGCACTGTCGCCTCTGTCGGCTATGTTGCGGAGAATGCGCACGTCAAAGCCATGATGCGCACGCGCGGCGCTCTCGAAGACCTCAGCGAAGAAGATGTCCTTTCACTGCTGGAACACTATTGCAGTCCTGACGGTGTTGTCAAAGATGAGAGCAAGGCACAAGTCATTACCAGCCTGCCGCTACCGGCAGAGCTCCGCGCGCAAGGTGTCGTCGAACCTATACACCTCACGCGACCTCTGTTTCACCACCTACGCACTATCGTTCCATCGCAGTCTGCATCGTCGGAGTCCACCACCGCAGCGGTCAAGCCTGCCTCCGTCCTCCTCAAAGACGCGAAGACCCTCGATGAAGCGAGCGATATCATCAGTGAGGCAGTACGCACACAGCTTTCGAATCTGTTGGTGGTCGATAGAGAGAACATCGATGCGGCAAAGCCGATTTACGTGTTTGGAGTGGACAGTTTGGTGGCAGTTGAGATGCGCAATTGGTTTGCGAAGGGTGTGGGTGCTGATGTCAGTGTGATGGAGATTTTGGGTGGAGAGGCGATACGTGATTTGGCTGTTGGTGTTGCGAGAAAGAGTCGCTTTGTTAATGCTGAGGTGAAGGGCTAAGTGCCAATCTGGGGCATACTGCTCTGTAAGCTTAGGTTAGGGGTGAGTTAGTCTTGGGCGCTTCGGCGTAATATTGGGTCATGCCGATCGGCATTCTGGATCTGTTTTAGACTTGATACCTCATGGGAGGGGAGATGCTTTTGGATATTATTTTGTGTTTCGGTTGCTAGCTACTGTATCTTCTAAATCAATATATCTATTCATGTAACACAGTCTATAACTCCCTCTCTTGCGCCATGACTCCGTTATGCTGCTAGGCGCTTCGTGCTTTGCAGCATACACAAGCTTGACACCCACCTGACCGATGCTACCCTTACCTCGAAATACCACGATCGCACATGGTGCAAAAGGTGCAGTTTCGTCTAGTCGACACTATCCCAAGGCAAGGGCGTATCAATACAAGCAATATCGGCTCACAATTCCATCAATCCAAAGGGGGGACAGTGTCAAGGCAAGAAAGATCTCTCGGGCCACATCCCCCTGAAAACGGGCGGGTGCCCAAGAACACCCAGTACGATGAGGCCGAAACATATACTGAGCCTCTTCGCCTTCGCATTCGAGGTGCCACTTCCCCGCCTTGACTTCGTTCGTAAGCTTTTCGTCTAGAGCCCCGTTCTCACATACTCCCATATTGACGGGGAAGTAGATTTCGCATTCAGGCCGAGAGCTAGGAACGGGAATGGCTCGCCTTCGTAGCTTTCCCAGTGGAGCTTGCCCTCCTTGACGGATTTGAACCACCATTCCTGTTCAATGGGGCGCAGTCGTTCTTTTTTGAGGCTATTCGTTTGTTCTGTGGAATCGGTGGGTTTGAAGGCGTCAACTTAAGGTATCTCGATGTGTTTGACATAAGGGTTCCACCAATGGTCCCAACCATGACGAATAGATACAGGCGTGAAGCAGTCCGGGTCCTTCGGATCACACTGTCTAAAGTCTATCTCTTCCACCCCCTTGTCATAAGGGCTCTTTCCAAAAAAGAGAGTGCATCTAGGTGAAGCCGAAGAGACATCGCAAGTATAGTAGCTTCCTCCCTCTTTAACATCCGATACCGGCCAGCCGTCATTCTCGCGATCAACCGTCTCCTTGTCAAGACTACAGTGCACCTTTCCTGCCCACTCGATGATGCAGTCAGCTCAGAGTATCTCTGGAATCCAGAAACAGAAAGGGCCCTTCAAACCCTGGCAGTGCGAATGCCACACACTGAGGTATTGTCCTTTCTACGCTTCGTATCTGCTCCATTGTTGATCGTACCATGCTTGGTCATGGCTGGGCTGAGCAGATTAGAGGACGGTTTTCGTCTGGTTCAAGACCAGGAGACCACAAATGCGCTCGCCAGATTTCAGGTTGAGGCAGCTCGGTGGGGCTTCGACATCGGCTTCTCGATCTTGCTAGCTGCAGCGACGTCCCAGTGAGGGAAGGGATCTGGTCGATAATTCGGATCTGGGCCTGGAACCCAGTAGCAGAGTCCGCCGGCATTGGTAGTGCCATATACCCTCTCGGATGCGTCGCTCCTTTCCGCTTCGTAAGCTTCGCGTTGCCTGAAATGCTCATCCCATTGCGCATCGGTGGCGTTCGGCGAGAGGGAAGGAGGTGGTTTCAGTGGTCCTCCGGGGTAGCCCTTTCTGGCGTAGAGTTTGGAACCTGTGGTCTTGGGCTCCCTGTATTTGGCTGGGGCAGCGATTACACCCATATGATCTTCCTCGGTAGGAGGATGCTCTGGGGTGATAGGACCTGCAGGTACCAGCTCCTGCTCCTCGGTTTGGAGTTGGGGTACAGTATTCAGGCAGCCCAGGTCACCCGGGTCACAAGTGAGCTGTGGGGGCACGCTCATGACCGGACTTGGCAGCCAAATACACCGATCATGAAACGTGTACGGGGCATGGTGCTCACATTCCTTGTGCCACTTGCCTTGGCTAATCTCGTTCTTGATCTTGTCGTCGAAGGTCTGATGGGTACACAAGGTCTCATGCCAGCGCTTGAATTCGGGCTTCTCGACCCAGTTTATGATCCCCTGGCAGTCCATATCCAACCAGTCCGCTGGGCCTGGAGTCACGAATGTAGCACGTTCGTCCTTGTAGTGCTAACAGTGGGCTAAGTCATGCTTGAGCATGTCCTGCCACAGCTCTATGGTGTGGCGGCGCCATGTTGTGTGGAGGCTATTCGCTTACTCTGTGAATTGGCGAGCTTGACGGGGGCGGCAGCGATGAGTTGGGTGCTGCCAAGGATGGCGAGGATCCCCAGGAGTTGCATATTGAAGGTTGCTTGTATGTTCGGTATAGATAGAAACGATTCAGGTATAGCTCGGGTTGGATGACTTCAGTGAGCTGGGGAGGGAGCAAGCTGGATTTGGGCGGAATGAATGGATATTATACTTCTGCGACGATGAATACAAAAGCATCCCGCTGCGAAAATCGTGCATAGATCCACGGTGCATCATCTAAGTCTGATTCATAGTAACACAATGTCCGTGGAAAGTCCACCGAAGGGCAAGCCCAGCTCAACAACCATTTGACTACATGGTCTTTCTCGATTGCAGTCCGACTTCGGATGTTTATATCCAAGTTTAGATAGGATGTATATCCCTAGTTCTATAATCACTAGATCAGTGGGTGACCACTCGACTCGAATCATGGTTGGGGCCGGATGGCTTCAGTGATGTAAGGAACCGAATGTTGGAGTTGCCTTCGCGACCACTTTCCCTAACTCTCTGCGGCGGACGTGGTCACATCCGCAACCGCAGCCGAGCCGAAGAAAACAGGTCAAACTTTTAAAGTAGAGTTTGAGTCAGTGGGAGATCAAGATTTCGCCACGGCACATGCCCACACCTATAAGTGGTTGCTTTTCCCTCCGTACTGAAGCCATCCAAAATTTCCAGCTCATCTCTGCTATACCCACAAAGAAAGGCAGCAACACACATCCCAAACACTTTCAAACACCTTCGAACAACCTCCTTGTCAAACCAAACTAACCTCTTCCAACATCTCAAGATGCGGTCCTCAACCATCGCCGCCGGCCTCAGCGCCCTCGCTGCCCTCACAATGGTCGCCTCACTGCCCATCCCCAATTTCCCACAACCTCCAACTCTTGCTGGAGATGCCATCGACAGCATCCAGCTTCCGCAATCAGCGGTTCCAGGGATCACGACCACGACCTCGCAAAACGGACACCACACTATGATCTTCAGCGCTCCGGTCGACCACACGGTAACGCTCCAGCGTCGCGACATGGCCGGAAACCCGGACGTCGAGGGCGAAGACTGCATCGACACTCACGACGGTCTAGTCTGCGAGCGCGAACGCGCCGACTCTTCTCGTATCACCAAGGCTGAAGTCCCTCAGTCCACCTCTACCGCCACAACCCCAGAAAAGGAGTGCATCGAAACCCCCAACGGTCCCTTCTGCGAGCGCGATGTCAGCCAACCCAGGACCACTTCCGAGCCCGACACCCCTGCGCCTCGCGCCGTGCAAGAAAACGCGGGTGCGAACGACGACATCGACGAGGATAATTGCATCGACACCGAGTATGGACATTTTTGCGCTGGCGACCCGAGGCTTAATGGAAATGGTGGGTCGTCGATGGGCGATTGCAAGCCGTATATGTGGGGGTGCTGAGGGGAGGTAGGGGGAAGAAGGAAGGAAGGAGTGAGAGACTGGTTTGAGTTAGGGTGTGGGGTGTTTGGGCGATGTACCGAGGGGCTTTGCCTGCGGGTGAGGTTTGGAGTTTGTGCTAATTATGTGATGTGATATTCCGGGTTGAGAAAGGGTTTTGTTGTGTGATGGGGATGGAGGATGTCGTGATTAGTTCAATCTTTGTGTATAGTTTTCGAAGTATAGTGGTTAAATTACTCATACTTCAAGTGCGATTTTATTGCCGTGTAACGTGCTTACCTCGTGCTTGGTGTACTGATGTAGAGGAAGAGAGTCGGTAACTGCTGCAATCTGTAAAGCCATGTGCGCTTCCCTCAATATGTAACGTACGCTGGAGGTGCGTGCTTTCGCAGGTCAAATTAACACAAGCATGTCTGGTCGAGTATTGAAGGTGAAAGTTTTCGTGTTGCTCATAGTCACAGCCGCCGTACCTCAACAGCAGCCGTACCGAGCTCTATACCCATTCAAACCCATGACCTACCGCAGTTCACGAGTAGAGTAGAGATTCCACATTCCTCGACCATGCGAGCACCGGACCCATAGCCATCAAAGTCTCGATCCCCATGTGCAGTCACCCATGCATCACGACCACAATCACAATGTCCACCTTGCCATACCGCCGCCCTCAAAATGGACAGGCCCTCCCCTGATAACACACAAAGGAGCCCAAACGATCCTTGAACTCATCCGGCAGACCCTGGCCACTGTCGCACTGCTGACAGTACGCACCACCGCAATCCGGCTTCCTAATATCCAATTCATCAGCATCCATGGCCATCATCCGTCAAGACACTATGTTCCTTCGGGGAGGTAGGGGGCAGAATAGGATGTGTGTACGACTTACTGGTACAAGCGGCATGTCCACACTCCAAGCGGCATCTGGACGTAGATGGTCTGGGTCGCTGAGATGGAGTCGCGCTCGAGGTTGTAGCAGGTGCCGGCGTCGAAGATGCGGCCTTCGCAGGGGTATTTCTCTGGGGGGTACTGCGTGCTGCTGTAGAAGAAGAGCTGAGGTTGTGATATAGGTCAGCTTAGGGACTCGGGGGCTTGAAGGGAGGTAGGAGGCGCTCAGTACTTACGGTGTTGCTGATGGGGTATTCTTCGGTTTGGGGGATGATGGTGCAGTCGTAGGCGAGGGTGAGGGGTAGGCTGAGGAGAGTCAGGAGGAAGAGGAGGTTGAGACGCATCGTGGCTGAGTTCGAGGGTGAAGTTTTTGTGAAGATAGAGAAATGTCGAAGTGCAGTGGATCGCGGATGAATACGAGTATTTATACATCGCACTTCACTGCTGCCCGGACAAGCGCCGGGAGGCTCGGATCGAGTGTGTGCGGCGTAGCCAGAAGAGCAGGCCAGTCTCCGCCATTGTCACAGGGGCTAAACTTGCTCGTGCACATGACAAGAACAGAGATAGTAACTTTTGATGTGGGTCGCAATGTTCTCCACTCGGCATTTCCACCTCTCCGTTGGACTGTAAGGCTCAATGACCACGTTAGTCTCAAAGGAACAGCCTTCATAGAGTCCTGGGCATCCAGGTCGCGAATCTACCCGATCGTGGGCCTCCCCAACAAACGGCCCACTAACTTTCTCCACCCTTGTCATCGGTACCTTCACCCTCTTCATAGGGCTGTAAGGCTGAATGACCAGGTTCATCTCCAACAAATCCGCGCAATCAAGGTGCTCAAAGTCGCACATCCTCGTAGTCACCCACCTTTCTCCCCCACATGCTCACGTGCCCGCTCAATCTCAATCCTAGGTATCGGTATGGCCGCGCGCGAAGGTTCCACGACCGCGAACTCCGTTTGCCCAACCCTCTCACGTTGATCCTTCCACCAATGCGGTGCAGAAACGCGCTTATGTGACTCACCTTGGCCGTCGAGGGCCTCAAAAGCGTTCCTACGATGGCGCTCCTGCTGCTCCTCCTCCCTCACGCGGTCCGCCTGCGTCGTCATACTCTCCGCCTCGAGGAGCGCAAGGGCAGCCGTGCGATGTTTGTGCCTCGCCCTTCGCTCTTCCGCTTCCCTACGGCGAAGATGGGCTGCGCGGGCTTCTTGGCGGGCTTCCCAGCGGAGGTATTTGGCGGCTCTTTCTTCCTCTGCTAAGCGCAGCCATTTCTGACCCTCCAGCCACTCTTCACTCGGCGTGTAGTATATAAAGCCGTCGGTCTCTGGATTGGTGTGGGATGTGATAAAGCAGTGATAGATGAAACCGCCGAGGAGGCCGATGAGGATGCAGAGAAGGAAGAGGAGCGGGATAGCGGTCAGGAGCCAGAGGGCGATGGGGCGGTTGCAGTCCGGGTTGCCGGTGGAAGCGTAGCAGTCGGCTTGGCGGGGCCAGTTGCCGGGGACGAGTTTGTACATGGAGTCCCAGAAGGTGTCAACGGCGTGTAGCATCGTCGTGTTGGGTTTGCGTGCTTTGATAGCGGTGTGCAGGGTTGGGTGTTGAAATATTTGCAGGCGCGGGAGCAAGGGTAGAAGATGAAGCAGTAGCGCGTGAAGCGACAAACAGATATCCGTGAAGCACCACTCGGAACAGGAAAGAGCGAATGAGCCATGTGAATGAATACAGGTAACAGCCATCACGACACGCTAGAAACAGAACCCAACCTACATCGACAACTACGCACTGACCGCCGCACTGATCATCATAAACTGCACCGTCCTCCTGCGATCAATCTCCTTCTTCAGCATCAGCAAGCACGTCGCAACCACCACGTCCTCGCCCATACCCTCCGCCGTCCCCACCGTGTCTCCCAGCACCAACTCGCCCCCATTCCCCGCACTACAGCTCTTACTCCCCGGGGTCCGCGTTTCCTCATTCCGAACCAACACGGCCATCCGCTTCCCTGCAAGCGTCATGACTAGCGCAGTACCCTTCTTATTCTCCCCACCGAAGCCTTTCTCCTTCCTGTAGGCCCACGTGAACTCTCTACCATCGGGGAGCACGAATCTCTGGGTCCGGGATGTCCAGCGCGACAGCGTCCTGATCTGCTTCCCCTCCCCCCCTCCATCCTCCATGTAGTGTAGGACAGGATCCCTCCCGGGCCCAAAGAAGTAGCTCGTGCTGATCAACTGCTTGCCCTCGGCATCGCTCAACACGCAATTCCCGCTGCTCTGCTTCTCCCGCGTCGACAAGTACGCGACACTCCCATCGGCGTTGTGTATGCTGGTCTCGAGCTGCGTGGGCGCGAGAGGGAGGCGCAGGACGGGCACGCCTTTCGCGTTGATGTGGAGGGATTTGGAGGCGACGAAGCCGGCGTCGAGGGGCGCGATGGTGGTTCCGCTGGTGATGGAGACGGTGTCGGCGAGGATGAGCTCCTTGCGGTCTGGTCCAGAGATTTGGGCGAGGGGGATTGCGGGGGCGAGGGCCTTTTCATCGACTGTGAGGGTTGTGGTGCTCATTGTGCTTGATAGCTGTCTAGCTTTCGTTGCGGGTTGGGGATTGTAGCTGTGCTGTGTGAGTTGCTCTTATGGGACAGTGCGTGGGATCAGCAGCCTCAACAGGCTCTCTTATATCTCGAGATGCCATCTTTCAACACGGCGACAGAGAATGAGCCCGCTCGTGTGATGCGAGAACGGCGAGGCAGACGTGAGGTTGACAACGGCGGCTTGGATCGTCGCTGACGTACCTAATCTCGTGTTTCGCATTCCACGTATCGATAAGAGCCGACT
Organism: Lophiotrema nucula; assembly: GCA_010015825.1. Lineage (NCBI taxonomy): Eukaryota > Fungi > Ascomycota > Dothideomycetes > Pleosporales > Lophiotremataceae > Lophiotrema > Lophiotrema nucula. The sequence goes on from ML977357.1 coordinate 56,416, forward strand.
GATTGGCTGCTGCTGTAAGTTTTCGACATGGCGCTAACTCGAAGTGTAACCAGGGTCTTGGCGACGCTTCCGGTGGTGGCAGTGTCCACAGCACGCTTTCTTTCAGCATTCTGAGGGATGAGCTTTGTGAACGGCATGACCGAAAGTTGAAAAGGACTTCACTCGACGAGACGCCGTATCATCTCCCTTCATATGCAAGCTCCAAGTACAAATGTCAGAAGTGCAGTGTTTGCACAAGGGCGTGCTACTAAACATCACAGTAGGAAGTCAAGGTAGATTAGGGCTGCAACACATTTCGCGAAGCCATTCCTCCATTTTTATCAGCTATCACTGAATATACGGTGACCGTTAAAGACGGACCCACTTGCTGCCATGATTGCCTTGAAGTAACTGCTAGAGCTCGTCATACTGAATCTCCGATGTGCTCGTATCATACCCGCTCTCCCCCATATCCCGCAACGGTGCCTTTTAGTTGTCAAGATCCAAGTCGAAACCATAGCCATAGTAGGGATCGACGGCTCTAAAGCGGAAGAAGTCGAGAACAGGACCAAGAGCCGTGGTATCAATATCCCTACCCTCCAACCTCTCTTCCGCATCCTTATCATCGCCCTCGAGTACCTGGACCAAGAAAGGACCCCTCCAAGCCATTGCGTACTTCATGCCAATCAACTTCACCAAGGAAGCGTTGGGCCTCATGCCGTTGCAGAGGAATCCGTCGTCAAAGTAGATCTGGACCGTGTATCCGAGCTTGCGGTGTTGAGGGCGATAGACCTTGAAGGATTGGTACCCGCATCCCCTACCCACGTATTGCTCGTAGTGCTTTGGAGTGGCAAAGCTCTCCGGATCATCGTACTCGATCCATACGAACCGCGGACTTGGCTCATGCTCGTGGAAGTAGATGCCGAGACGGTGCTTGTCGCTAGGTCGCTTGTCGTTGGAGAAATCGGAAAAGGTCTTGCAGAGCATCTTGTGGACCGGCCAGTCGCTTCGCTGACATTCGATCGAACAGTATCTCATGTTGGAGCATCCTTGGCAACGGAGAAGATTGGGGCCAGATTGCTTGCAACTACGGTTGCCGCAGTGGAGCAGATGAGCTGAAGGCTGCTCGGACACACCGTGGTCGGAAGCTGAGTGTCCATTGCTGGCCGCGTCGTCGTGGGACGCCATGATTGAGGTCTTCTGCGACTGAGGAGTTGGTTGTAGGAAGATCAAAGAAGACAGTGGGTCTTGCAGTAGGGTTCAACACCGAGCCCGCCAAGCAAGTGAAGGTGAAGGCAGCGTCCTAGAGGACGCGCTTGGATCGAAATTTTCCTCACCTTCACCTGCGATTGTTGGGGTAGAGCTTCCGAAGAAGGGAAAAACAGCTTGTTTGGCACCGGGGAGGCACACAAGTTGGTCAAAGTGACATGGCTTGCCGACTGGCTCCTGCATCTTGGCGCGTAAATACCTCACCGAAGCTCATGCATTCGATGCTGTCCAGCATCATGCGCGTGTAGTTCGAACATCTCCTCTGGCCCAAGTCCAAGCGGACCTTTCCGTTCCTCATGGCTGGTCGTGTCGAGCTCGTTATCTGCTCTTATCAAAGAGGAGTTCCCTCCTGTAGCTGCTCGATGTTTCCTCCTCCAAAGTACAACTCCAAGAGCAATGCCAAGAAGGAGCGGTATCCCAAAGCCTACGCCTACACCAGCGCCGATCTTCACTGCATTATTGTTGCTGCTCGATGGAGAAGGTAGCATTGAAGTGCTGGCGCTCTGAGAAGGTGACGCAACCAAGGACGAGGACGATGAAGAAGATATGGATGCAGCGGAAGTCGTGGCGGAAGTCGAAAAGGGAGGTACGTATCCGATGGTAGTCTGGATATTTGCAGCACCGAGTGAGAAGATCTCTGTGGAGTTTTTGCAACAATCGTGGTCGGATCGCGAGCAGCAGAACAGACCGGTGCTATCTCCGTCGCAGCTCTCCACGCCTTGGCCATCCTGATTATCATCACCTGCGAGAAGTCAGTGCCTTCCTTCCGCACCAATATCGCGTCATCGTCCACATGGATGGATTGTAACGGTAGAGTGTCATGCATACTTCCGTCACAAAATTGAGGACATCTCCTGTCTTTCCATGTTGAATCGGTGCAAGAACCTCGATAGAATGGGGACAGCGTCTGGTATCCCGCTGCGGTGGTGTTTGGTCCCGGCTGACATAGTCCATTGTCCAAGCACACAAAGGTCGGCGCACAACATGGACTTACAGCTGCCGCAGGGTTACACGGAAGATTTTCTGTCTCAATTCCATGGGCATCGTAACATTTCTGGCCATCCGCGACCTGTACGATCGTAGTGCAGTAGGCCAAGAGCAAAGGGCACAAGAAGTCGCGCATTCTGCTCGTTATTGACGCCTGTCAAGCGAAGTTTCAGTACAACTAAAAGAAATGAGAGACGAAAACATTTAAAAAAAAATCAGCGAGGTGGTTGCAAGGTGATATATGTTTGGCGCTAGGGGTTCATTGTTGGGGTCCGGCGCGTCTAACATTTTTGGCCCCATTGAAGCCACAAACCACACCGCTTTAGATCGCGGTGCATACGGCGTGCCGTTACTAACATCCACAACGTCAGCTGTAATTGGGCCATGACAGATGCAGCTCAGGACATTGCCTCTTTTGTAAAACCGTTCAACTTCCGCGGTGGTGGCTTTGCTCGCGACAAGACTTTAACGCGACAGATGGCGCCAGACCGCGGTCTCAAATTGTGCGCTTAGTGATTGGACCTCTTTGTCATTCCACGGTATGACTTGAACCGCGAACATGAGCGCCAGACCTCTTTCACGATTGATGCTCCACAAAAGGTTTGGAAGACCGCTCCAAGTCAAGGTGCCCTTTGGCTTGAAGTAGGTTTCGCGTTGAATGTCCTCCTGGACGAGCAACCCTCCGAGCCCATGATTGATGACAATCCCGTCTATCGACTGGCCGACCATAGGCTTGTACGTCATCTCGCTGTTGGCGTACAAAGCACTCAAACCTGCACCACCTTCTTCGAATTGAGGAGCGAACAGCATATCGACGCTTGTCTTCTTCAACAAGATTGGGCTGTCCTTGAGAAGATCGGCAAGGACCCGAGTGTAGTCGTGAACGTTCGCGTACAGTCCAGCTCCTCCGCCTTCCTCGACTGGCTCCGGAAAGGGAGGATGTGTACCAGCAGAGAGCTTCCCGTCTTCACCCCTCACACTCATGCGAACCAGATTCCCCTCCACATGCGGTTTGCGACTCAAATGCCAAGTAAACGATGTCATTCCTAAAGGAATTGATATGTTCTCCTCAACGTACTGCTCAAGGCTCATGCTATTGAGTCGAGCAACGAGGAGTCCTGCCCAGTCTAGGCTGGTTCCATACATCCAGCCTTCGCCGGCTTCGAAAGTGCGGGGCATGGCATAATCCTTCGCAACAATCCCACTCTGAGAAACCGTAGGCGTCTCTTCCCTCGATTGACGCCAGGCTGTAAGAGCAGAGTCCATGAAGTCATAGACGGCACCACTGGAATGGCTGAGGAGATGTCTGAGGGTGATTGACTTTGTCGCTTGCTTCCACTCGAACGTGGCGTCAACCCCGCCAACAATGATCGGTTGCGTTGTGAGCTCCGGCAAGTGTTCGTCAAGCGGGTCATCGAGTCGAATGAGGTCACGCTCGACCGTCTGTAGTGCAGCAATGGATGTTATGAGCTTCGTACATGATGCTAAGAAGAAGGTTCGATCGAAGTTGAGCGCTGTGGCCCCGTTGTGGACACCGTCATGACCTTTAACATTTTGGTACACGTAATTCCCTATAGTCAGATTAGCATAGTAATAGAGGGACGTATCACCGCGTCCGACATACCCTCTTGATTGACAACTGCTACAGCGGCTCCGGGGACACCGTCTGAGCCTCTAGCCATGGCCTTCTCAAAGGCCTCTTCGAACTGTTCCATGATGCAGTGATTGTCAAACCTCAAGGGTTCGGGAGAAAACTTTGGCTGTTGGATGTATCAAAGATGTAGCGTAGCTTTACAAAGGTGTGCACATATATAACATCCAATTGCCCGATAGCTGATTGGTCGGATTTGTCCGACATGTTGGCCAATTTGTAATCCCTCGGTCTGTCCAGGTCTTCAGGGTTGTGAACGAGGAAACGCTCCACTGTGCTCAAGGATTATCGATCAACGTTTTCTGAGGTGCGTCCTTCATTTCCAGGACTTGCGAAGATGGCCTCGTCAGGGTTGTCCGAGTTGTATCTAGCCTGCCGCTCCCGCACGAGATCAAAGATATTCTTTCCCGCCAGACTCTTGTAATGTGTAACACCGTAGTTGAACGGCTGAATCATGGTCGTTCCATCATGTCTTACAAGTTCCATATCCACTGCATGCGGATTGTTCGGGCAAGGTGGCGCACGCTGTGGAGCGATCGTGTGCGAATCGGGTTCGCCTTCGGCACTGCGTATCCTAAAAGGCTCCATTCTCTCAAACTCTGCTTGCCTCCGATGGTTTTTGACTTGGAGCAGCCTCAACTCTGGATTGACGATCGGCTTGTTGATTGCGGCATCGTACGAGCTCCAAAGCTTTTGCACTTTGGTAGCCATTTCGTTCTTCTGTCCCATGAGCCCAGACTTGACCGCGGCTTGCAATAGCTCTTCGATATCAACCGAAAGGTCTGAGAGCACTTCTAAGATTTCATCACAACGCTGGTTTGTAGTTGAGGAGACCTGGTCTTTCTTCTTTTGATACGTGCGCTGAGCATTGCGCACCTGTGCACGGCGTTTCTAGTCCTCAAGTCAGGCTAGACCTCTCAAACTCAGTGTGTCTTACTTCTATTGCGCTTTCATCTCGCAGTTTGTTCACACGTGGTCTGCCTCTACCCCGACGCTGTGGCGCTGGTGCAGCGTCCGTCGACGAATTTGCTGCTTCCTCGTCGACATCCATTGCAGTCCGATCGTTGACGTTGGTAAAGGTATTCGCCCAATGGCCCATTCTCTTGTCTCGAAGATCAGCTCCGCTACTTCTCCAATCTGACGACCTGGGCTGTGATGGCTGCGCGTTCTCGGCAGGCGGAGCTGCGCTTCTCGATGCAGTATCCTTGGCCGGGACAACCGTTTGCTCAGATCCAGAGGCGTCCGAGCCTACCGGTGCATCAGCAACCTCGAGTACGGTATCCGATCGTAAGATTGGTTGCAGCCAGTGCGAGTACCCGGACGTGAGTCCCTTATTCAGCGTGACTTCGATGTCGTACTCTTGCTGCGCAGTCAACTGCGCCTCGCTCATCGTCGAAGGCTTGTTGCGATCACGATCATCTATCCATTTCGAAAGGAACATCATTTGGGAAGAAAGGGAAAGGAATATCACTTCTGGAAGAAACACATCGTGCTGGAGCTTTTGAACGGCATTCATATGGCGGTCGGATGAAAATGGCACCGATCAGAAATCACGAAAAGGCACCCATCGTCTCGGCTGCAATTTCGTCCGCGCAAGTCCTGCTACTTAGTCATCAGGCCATCCCCGCCGTCGCTCTTCCTTGCCAACGACATCATCGTCCTAACCACCCGTCCAGTTTGTCTCGGAGTCAGTTTAGACGAGCTTGCGATCTTAAAGCAAAGCGACACCAATGGCCCGGGACGATGGTGTTCGATGATGGCCCCTCACGCCAGTCCGGGGAAATTGTGCCCTGATCTACACCAATCATAATGGAGCGCCTCGCTGCGTTAATCAATTGTGGGCCTCAAGAGACTGCTTTACCCCGGATTTCCCTCCACGATTTGGCCTCCGCATTGGAGCCGGCGGAAAATGCATGGCCCTACGGCAAGTGGAGGTACCGGCAAGAGACATCAAGCGTGTCGATCAACCAGGTACGACTGCTATAAGAGCAAGATGACAGAACGAGCATGTTGGACCCGCTCTGTACGATCAGGTTCGGTCATATAGGAAGAGATTCTTACGTGTTCGCAAACGATGAACATTTTCCGTTCAACGCGCTTGTTATTGTTGTCCTTTCTCCTCTCGTCGGTCTCGTCGAAACCGTTTCCAGGCAATGAGTTGATCAGACAAGCAACCACGTTCACGAACCCGATCCTATGGGAGGACTACCCTGACCTAGACGTCTTCCGTGTCGGCGATGTCTTTTATTACTCCTCATCGACGTTCGCATTTTCTCCAGGAGCACCGGTGCTGAAGTCCTACGATCTGGTCAATTGGACGCCAGTCTCGCACAGCGTTCCCACGCTCAACTTTGGTAGCAAGTACAATCTAAACAGTGCCACCGACAGAGCTTACGTCAAGGGTATCTGGGCGAGTAGCCTCCGACATCGGCCCTCCAATGACATGTTCTACTGGATTGGCTGCGTAGAATCAAGCAAGACATACATCTGGACCGCACCCAACAGCGGTGCGAGCCAAAATGGAGGAGAAGTCGGGAACTGGAACTGGACAGCCGGAGAAACTCTGAACAAGTGCTACTACGACTGTGGACTTCTGGTCGACGATGACGACACAATGTATGTCGCGTACGGCAACACCAAGATCATGGTCTCGCAACTAAGCAAAGATGGACTGAGCGAGGTCAAGTCACAGCAGGTCTATGTGCCGTCCGACAACACCTATATCGAAGGTAGTCGAATGTATAAGATCAACGGCACCTATTACATCTTCGTCACCAAGCCCGCTAGTGCGGAGTGGGTGCTGAAGTCAAAGAGTCCGTGGGGACCGTACGAATCCAAAGTTCTCGTGGATAGCATTCCCGGGCCATTGCCCAATGCAGGATACAGTCATCAAGGTGGGGTCGTGGATACGAAGGACGGGAAGTGGTACTACGTCGCGTTCATGGATTCGTACCCAGGCGGACGCATTCCAGTTGCTGCACCTCTGACTTGGACTACCGATGGCTGGCCGCAACTCGTGAAAGATGGCAATGCGTGGGGCAAGACATACCCAATGCCTGTACAGACTGACAAGAAGGTTCCGGCGCCTGTGGGAACGGACAGCCTTACAGGTTCCTCTCTAAGTCATGAGTGGGAATGGAACCATAACCCAGACAATACGAAATGGAGGCTTGCAGGTGGATCAGGCGGCCTCGTTCTGCAGACAGCAACCGTTACCAATGATCTTTTCACGGCTCGAAACACTCTAACCCACCGCATTATTGGACCCAAGTCGTTAGGAACCTTCAGGATCGATGTTAGCCAGATGAAGGATGGCGATCGAGCAGGTGCTGCACTATTTCGAGACATTGCAGCATACATTGGCGTGTACAAAGATGCCAGCTCCGCGAAGGTAGTTATGGTGAACAGTTTGAGCCTCAACTCCAATTGGGCCACCAATGCTACTGGCACTGTTGCGGCGACTGGTCCTACGCTCGATGCGTCTGCGAAGGAAGTTTGGCTCCAGGTAAGGACAGACATCACGCCCGCATTCTCGGGTACCTCAGTGAAGCGCACAACAACATTTTGGTACAGCACGGATGGGTCGAAGTTTACACAACTGGGTTCGGCTTTTGCTATGACGAACTCGTATACTTTCTTCACTGGATATCGGTATGCGGTCTTCAACCATGCAACCAAGGCTTTGGGAGGACAGGTCACTGTTAAGAGCTTCAATATGGAGCTTACTTGAGGACCTCGGGTTCATTAGCGTAGCGGAATAATTCCAAGGCTGCATTACGGTTTGGCGCCTTTGAACCGAAGACAAACATGTCTCGCGGATCTGCATTTTCCTACGTATGTCACTGTCTTGGACAGTGTAGTGGTCCCTACCGGCTTCTAAGATCCAAAATTCATCAGACTAACCCTCGTAAAATCTGCGCGGGCCAAGTTCTGGTGCTCCACTCTATCTATCCTCGAGTATCATGGCGTCACTGAGTGTGCGCATTGACCTGCCTATTCCGGCCAAGGACCCCTCATCTCCATGCATGCGCTGCCCAACCGCATATAACCGACTACGATATCGTCTTCGATAACAGCAACGACTCTCGCTTCGAATTTTCGAGATAGCATTCATCGAAAATCTTGATTGTTGCAAGTATGCCTGAGTTCAACATCGCAAAAGCTAAAGAGCGCTTCCCCGCTCTGAAGAAGGATGACCAGGTCTACCTCGATAACGCTGGAGGAAGTCAGGTGCTTGGCGATGTTATAGACTCGTAAGGCTGTCTTCTTGCACTGATTGTTCCGTTATAGTGAACTAAATAGAGCTGCAGTGTCGCACAGTACCTCTCAGGTACCAACGTCCAGCTCGGCGCCTCGTACCGCGTCGGCCAGATCTCGAACCAGAAGTACGAAGATGGATACAAGGCTGCGGCAGCATACATTAATGCCGACCCGTCCGAGATCGGTACTCATTCCTCGCAAACTCTACTGTTTTTATCGATTCTGACTTTTGCAGTACTGGGAACTTCGACAACACAGAACTTCATGAATCTCGCCTCCTCACTCAAATTCAACGAAGGCGATGAGATTATTCTGTCAAAGATGGAGCACGAGACCAACGTAAAGCCTTGGGTGTACATGGCTGACAAGCTCAAGCTCACCGTGAAGTGGTGGTACTCTGAGAAACCGGAGCTGAAACTCACGTCCGAAAACCTAAAGCCTTTGCTGAGCGCGAAGACGAAATTTGTCGCTTGCACGCACGTGAGCAACATCCTGGGCTCAATCCACGACGTGAAGGCGATTGCAAAAGTGGTGCATGACGCGGGAGCGCTGTTCTGTGTTGACGGTGTGAGTTTTGCGCCGCATCGGCAGGTGGATGTGAAGGCTTTTGGGGTGGATTTCTATGCCTTCTCTTGGTACAAGGTACGCCTCCCCTCACTTACCCTTTCAGAACATCTGCTGACCGAAGATGTAGGTCTACGGTCCCCATATCGCCGTCCTGTACGCCAGCACAGAAGCGCAAAAGCACATGAAGCCACTAGCCCACTACTTTAACCCCACGGGCACTCTCGCCGACAAAATCGGCTTCGCGGCCTCAAACTACGAGATCACGCAGTCTATCCCAATCATTGTCGACTACCTTGGCGGATCTAACCCTGGACCAGTCTTCGCAGCTATCGCTGAGCACGAAGGCAAGCTGCAGAAGATCCTTCTAGATTTCCTCACCTCCAGGAAAGATATCACCGTCCACGGCTCCACAAGCTCTGATTCCAAGGAGCGAGTACCGACGATAAGTTTCACAGTCGAGGGCGTGAATAGCAAAGAGCTGGTTGAGAAGGTTGATAAAGCGAGTAATTACGGAATTCGGTGGGGACATTTCTATAGCAAGAGGCTGTGTGATGAGGTGCTAGGGTTGGGTCCGGAAGCGGTGTGTAGGGTTAGCATGGTACATTACAACACTGAGAAGGAGATTGAGGGGTTGGTGGAGGTGTTGAAGAAGGTGCTACCATAGGGACAGATAGGGAGTTGTAGGCTGGAAAGCAAAGATGGAGATTTTGGGGAGATTGGAGTGATACTACAGGGTTATTCGATGCAAAGCTACTAGCAAACATGAAGTCTCTAACAGCATCCAAAGGAAATTTCCAAGCGGAGGCTGTTGTTTGCTTTTGCGCCGCTACAAACGTACCTGGGTATATAGATGCTTCTTCTTCCTGGACCTTGGACCCTCCTCAAATCGGATACGCTAAGTTGAGTTCGAGAAATATCCTCAAGATGAAAGTGCTTGCTCCAAAACCAGAAATTCACCCGTGGTCCAGTCCCGATATTGAGCACAAATGTGCCGCCTGTGCTAACGACGCCCGCTTTATCTGCAGCAAGTGCGAGGTGATCTACTACTATCCTTGGGACTGCCACAATACTGATAAACTCACTCACAAAACTATCCGCGACTCTTACAAGAATCTCGGCAGTCGCCCAGGACCTCCTGAGTACAATCATTTCCGCTGTATCATCTTCCCCGAGAATGCAGAACACGCAGAGTTCCAATGGATCCAGTTTGAAGACCCAGAAAACCGCCTAGCATGCCCACTGAAGGAAGAGCTAGAAAGGTACATGGGAGCTGGACCTATGGGCAGGACCGCAACAGCGGCGATTACCTGCACGACATTATGGTGTGCTCACGCAGCGAAGAGAAGTGGAAGGAGTCGAACGCAAATGGTGTTATTCGCCAGCGTGCTGGATATCATTATGCGGAGAAGTTGCTAGGATCGTACGTATTCTGTGGTATTGGTGATTTGGAGGGGGGGGATGAAGATGATTGATGATCTTGACTGTGAGGCTTTGAATGTGATTGTCAAGTGCTTGAAAGGTATTGTGGATGAGGTCGAAGAAGAGGAGCCCCAAGATGCCAAGTTGTCTGGCTGAATACCTGGGTAGTTTAGATGCCTTCTATTTTCAAAAAAGGTTTCTATTCGCCGTGCTGCTGGAAACTAGCCCGGTCACCAGATCGTTGTAATTCAAAGGATATGCGCTCTTAAGTCCGACCCCAACGTCGGTGACTAGCACGCGTCTGATGCCTGGGCCGTGCCTGCCTCAAATGCCGATGAATTGAGGCAGACACCACGTGCCAACACAGCCGTGGGGGTTGCACCATGTCGACAAGCAGGCTTCCCACGTGAGGTCGGTGAAAGTGGAAAATTCTCGTTTGCTACTTCGACTTCACCTGCTCGATGTGCCGGAGTAACGCCTTTACCCAACACATTTCTAAAAAAATAAAGGCACCGCTCATTCCCTCGACTATCGTCATCCTGGATCGATATAGCAACAATCGCGTACCTACTATACCATCTTAATCCCAACATGTTTAACAAGAAACTATCGTCAGGGTAAGTCATAAGTATTGATATTAATAGAACATGACACAACTGACATCTATAAAGGGTTACGCCACTTCCTGTCCGGCCAACTCAACCTCACCAGCCACTGACTAGCATTAACGGTTGCGACTACAAGTGTGCTACTTGCGAAGGTCACGGCAAATACCACTGCAGCTGCCACAGTAACTATTACTGTTCGGGCAAGTGCCAAATACGCGATTGGGCCTTGCACGAACAGATCCACGACTCTTACGTGTATCGTGGAGAGCGCCCCTCTCAACAGCATCGCCGAGCGATTCTCTTCCCTGAAGGTACGTCAAAGTAGGCCCTATCATAAAATGCGGACGAGAAGGACTTCAGCAAGCCATATCGTTACGAAGGGAATCTTGCTAATAATATTAGCTGGCACCCGCCCCCAGATTGTTTGGGTCAAGATGGACAACGCCGAGGTATGTGTATCAATCCTTGGAAGCACTTCAGCTCTTCACTTGGATCTCTTCTAACCTTAATCACCGCTTTAGACTGAGTCATACCCTTGCGATGCCGATCTCGACAAACACATTGGCAAAGATCAAGCCATCTCTGACTACATGTTCGAGGCGCAGATCAACCTCGACCGTCGCGTCCGCTACTCTGTGCAAGTCTTCTACCGCGCAGATCTGGCCGGTACAAACGAAAACGCGGTCATCCGGGGCTTGAACAACAACCACTTCATGGCTAATTGGCGCGGTCCGGTGCTCTGTGTCGCGTTCATTACGCTTAAGGACGAGAACAACCAGGTGATCCGGGTGGGTGAGGATGTGGACTGTGCGGTTCTGGGACCAGTTCTGGGCTCGCTGAAGTGGACAAGCCAGGTGCGTCCACCGCCAGATGCGGGACTGGTAGCGGTCAAGCCGAAACTTGCTGGCGGTGGCGTAGCTTGAGGGTATCGGGATAGATGGCAGATTCAGCATGTGAAATCTTTAGCGTTTGGGAACTTCAATAGATACCGAAGCCATTCTGACTTTACAATTGGGTTCCTAAATACTACAGGGGGTTAAGAACTTATACATGGCTCGATTATCAATATCAGGCTCAAATGACTTCGTTATCTACCTGTGAAGCCCTCCCGCCACCATCATACCATTCTAGTTGCTCCACCCATCATCCTTCCCTCTTCTCTCAAACTCCACAATATTCGCCGTCCAATCTGCGAAGTCCTTCCCAGCCAACTCCTCAACAATCCAAAGACTCGCATCAAGTCCGCTACTAACACCTCCAGCATTGATGATCCTCACACCCGCCTCTGTCTTCCCAGCATCGACCCATCGTTTCTTGCGTAAGATGTCGATATGCGACTCCCCACCTGCCGCTTCATCCGCCATCTCCTTCAGTTTCTCATACGAAAGATGGTGTGTTGTAACCGTTCGGTTTGCAAGTATTCCAGAGGCACCAAGGATCAGGGCTCCTGTACAGACAGATTGGATAACACGATGACCGGTCTCCTTCCTTGGCGGCAACGCAGCAAACTTCTGCACCAGCGCTAGGATCTTCTTTCCATCGTCCGTCCCTACCAAATCTTCAATGACTTGTGGCCAAGCGCCTGGGATGAGCAGAATATCGTATTCTTCGATGCTGGCTGCGATATCGGGAAGCGACTTGTCGGGTGTGTAGGTGAATGCATTGGCGGCGACTGTGACGGGATTGACATGCGAGAATGTTGTTGTGATGAATGCACGCTCTTTGCCTGGTGGTGGGCTTGTTGAGTATATTTCAACGGGGCCGCTGAAGTCGAGGATGTCGGCGCCGGGGTAGAGAAGGGTTGCTACTTTGTATGTTGGTACCATTGCTCCGTTCTTGCGTCCGATCAGTCTCCAATTTGGCCAAGAAAAATAAACTGGCTGGAAATGTCTCCTCTTAAATATGTTTAGCTCCGGCTCGGTCCGCATTACGCACTCCGTTCCGTGGCCTGGAGTTGTGAGACTCTGACAGCATGCTCTTGGCGTCAGCTAGCCCGCGCTCTCTTCGCGTGAAGTCCGAGCTCGCCCTCCAATACTTTATACAGGTTCGACCTTATTTTCGCTCAATGGGGATTCAGGCGGTTACTATGATGGCTGACATGTAGGACAAGCGAGACGACGTGGCTGCCTGAAGGGAGGCCTGCCCAGGGTGGTTGGATCTATCTAGAGCGGGGTAAGTGGAGGCTGGATACGGCTCAAGGCTTGTCCCTCACTCACAAATTTCTTTGTTTTCTACAAGCATCGCAGTCACCCAGATCTCGGCCATGTCAGTTCAAAAAGCCAATGAAACGTGCAGTAATGTATGCTTGGAAGATTCAGAGCTTAAAAACTGGTTCCTCCTCCCTGTACATTCGAACTGTCTTAGATTTCTCCTCTGCTCAGTACTCCTTGATCCATTTGCGCTCGATGACGGCGCCAAAACGTTCAGGCATGTCGCTGGGTCTCCATCCTCGGTATTCAGCACGATGCCTGCGAATTCACAAGTTCAGCGCCACATACTCGATCTTGAAACAAAACCTCGAGCCATTTCGAACTATTTCATCTCGAATCCAGTCCACCAAGACCTTGGAGCCTCTTCTGTCGGCTGGAGACGTCATTAGATTCATCCCATTCACCGCCAGCACAAGCAAGCGTGAGTGTCTTAATATCTTGAAGTTCAAAGATGGCAGTTGGTGAGAAATCGTTAGCCAGCTCTTCTTTCGTCTTTGGAGTGTCGGAAGACCAATTGTTGCTCTTACGTCCGTCTTGGGCGAGATCGCCGAATGCGAATTCGACCGTCAATTTCTGTAGGTTTGGGCAAGATGCTACGAGCTCCTTGCCGTCCGCGGGGTAGTCGCGAGATCCCTGTCCTTAAATAATCGGCGCAGCTACTTGCCAGACTCCAGATTCGAGCCTTAACCGCTTGGCTGACTTATAGCCTTTGTCTTCCGATAGCAGTTTGCGAAACATAGTAAATGAGGGGATCTTGAATTGATCAGATACCACGATTTCAGTGCCTATGAGAAACAACGGTATTGACTCCTTAAATATTTGACGGATGGCGAAACAGAAGGGCGGTAAGACAGAGATTGGGAACTTGGTAGACGGTCCTCGAAGAACGAGCACCCGTGACTGTACATGACGATCGATCTTCGTCCACCAGATGATGTCGCGGAATTCGCGTGGTAGCGCTAAGATCCGAGAAAATAGTTTCATGTCGATGAAAGGCTCGGTGTTGATCCTCTCTAGACGCTTTCCAGCGCGTATCCAGGTTTCGTTCTGTTTGCTCATTGTCCTGAGGTGGAAGTTGTGAGTGGATAGGTTGCAGTTGAGGTGTGTGTGCTAGTACTGAAACGCGGTGTAGGGTGTCACTTCAAAGGCTGGAAGTGCGGCAACTGGAAAAGGCTGTCAAGTGTTTTGTCTTGGCAGGCCTTGTGGCGCACGTGATTCACATAGATGCCGTCAAGAGATTTGCGAAGCGTCTAAATCTTACACAAGGAACCGACCCTCGTGTGGCTCTGCGCGAGAACGGGTTAAATTGCGTCGCTAGCGATGACTCTATGTTTCCATGTTTCAGTTGTCTAAGAGTGTGGCTGCTACCGGAGGATACGTGCGGTCTGTCGCGCAGTCGGTCGTAAAACGCTGTTGTCCCCCATGTGTATGCATTGTTCATACATATAACCGGTATCATGTGGCGTAAGAGCATGAGATGTAGATGATGAGAATAATTCAGTTCATTGTCGTAGGCCGTGTTTTGTGCGTTCATGTTTCCTAATTGTGCGAATCTCATGTACGCTATACCCAGACAACTTGGAAATGGAGTGTTTCATGTGTTATTGATCTAGATTACTGCCCTACCGGCCTCATAAAGAATCATGATCGATCGATATCTAGGTGCGCTTTACCTCTACATGCAGCGTAGATATCGTCAAGCTAGGTCGACATGAGCACAGATACCTATCTGAGTGAAAGGAAAGATATAAAATCTAGAGCGTCGTGGTATATTCGCAATATGGGGTGTACTTACTGATCCTGCATCGAAAGATAAACTGGCTAGGCTTTGCAATGTCTTCTTCTGTAGTAAGGCATCAAGTTTATACGAGGCAAAACACTTATAAGGTCAAGCTGCTATTGTTTGATTTCTCAACCTAAATGACATTTGTCCAACGTCTCTCAGTTTTCGTCAATGTTGCTCTTACACATGCATTCGATAGGAATGAGTAGTTATTTCAGCATCTTAGGCAGGTGTCAACGACACTTTTGTCCCGTGCAACGAGCTAAGAACTAAGCCCGAGGTTTCAGTCCACGGTAACGGCTGTCGACTCTCGATCTTCTTGAATTCCTGAAGTATCCGTATCATCAGGTATCCGACCTCATTCAAGGCGTATTTTTCTAACGATTCGGTTAGCAGACGCAACTACGGCAAGCTGGACGCGACTTACGGCCCAGACAGATACGCTGACCGATGCCGAAGGGTTGGAAAGCCTAAACATAATAATCAGCTAATTTCTGACAAGGAGAGAGACGAGTGCGAGTTACACAGGAGGGATTCCATCCCTCCCATCTTTCTGGTCGGAACGTGTCGGCATCCTCGCCGAAAGCAGCCTTGCGTCGATGCATAGCAAACGAACTGTAGGTAACTGTGGTACCTTTGGGCATGAATATGGGGGATTGGCCGTCTGAGCCGCCGCCGCGGGGCAGATACGTATCGCGGAAGGCCTTGCGGTAGTTCAGGGGGACGACATGCCAAAGACGAAGCGCTGTTCACCGTTGTCGTGGTCAGCCAAACAAGCACATACGCGAGGCTCGCCAAAGCGAACAGAATACTGACATTCATTCATGCAATAGTGGACGTAGCGGAAGGACCTCATCTGTTCAAGGGTCGGTGGGGCGCCGTTGAGCACTGCGATCTCGCTCTGGAGCTTCGCCCAGACATCAGGGCGCTTGGCCAGCTCGACGAACATGTTGCTAAGCATGCTCGCTGTCGTGTCTCGGCCCGCGGCGAAGATGTTGAGCAGCTCGTGACGGATCTGGAGGGCGTCGTCGGTCGACTTGGCCAGCTCCTGCGCGAAGCTATATCGGCCATTAGATGTGTCACGTTTCTCTGAGCCACCATTGCGTCGCGTCTTTTCGCTTTCCCGGCGCTCCTTGAGGATCTGATGGACAAACTTATCGGCGTAGGCATGGATCAAGTCGACGGCACGCTTGACTTCAGCGCCCTCGCGGAACTTGAAAGGCGCCGCAGCAATCTGCCACCGGCAGTGATCCGCTGCTGTCGCCCAAGCCTGATCGAAGTTGGCCTCGTAGTAGGTGCGGTCGGCCCCTGGTTTGAGCGAACTGGTGGACTTGCCGAAGAGAAACTCAGTCGCCGCATCGATCGTGAACTGGAAGAACAGCGGCTGCAGGTCGACCGTCGCCCCATCGTGAGGAATGTGCGTCAGGAAATTCTGGAAATGTCTCTCGAACATATCGAGATGCGCTATCTTGTCTTGGACGAAATTGGGCCGGAGCAACGCTCGTGAGTGGCTCCAGGCCGCGCCATCAGTCGTGAAGACACCAGGGCCGATGAATCGCCATGTGGCCTCGTCTCGGTCCAAGAACCAGTCGTTGACGTTGGTCGAGAGCATAGACCGTAGGTTCTCGGGGTCGATCGTAAACAGCTTCCGACGTAGAAGTGATGCAGCGACCCACGTATCCCCTCGCTCAGCGAAGCGGCGCTGGAATAGCTCTAGCATATGATGGTTGCGAATGGCTTGGAAGGATTCCCACATTCCATCCAGCCCCAAAAGGATGTCCTTCGTCCATACCGCGCTCTGTGGTGCCTGGCATCCGTGCTGCTTCTTAAACCTGTATCGGAGAAGATATCGGCGAGCCCTCAGGATGGCTACCGTCACAAGGAGGGAGATGGCAGCGATCCATGCAATAGGGTGGGCTGCAGTGAGTAGATTTGACATCCTAACAGATGAGATGGAGATTCTTCTGAAAGAGAAAAGCAGTTGAGGAAGAGGGACGCGGCGAGCGCGTCGACTACCCTGTCAGTAGACAACACGTAAGTACAGGAAACGATCAATGGGGCCGAATGACTACAGACTCGGTGAATTCTTTTGGCTTGCAACTTGACTGAAGATTTGGCCCCGATCGGCCAAATATGGTTGGTATAAGCCACAATGTTTCAGGCGTACCCAAAGACATATTCCGTAGGATCTATTAGCCTGCCGCCTTGCACGCCTCCATGGACATGCGGAGATAGATCCGTGCATTGTACAAAATTATTGATGAACGGAGTGTGCACATCCTGCATATGCACTCCGTGTCCCTGCATATGCACTCTGTGTCTCACGACCCCAACGACAGAATGTCCACTCTTAGTAGAGCGCGCGAACGGGCCAAAACTTCGACAATTCTTTCGTTGGGGAACAGTTGGGCTAAAGCGAGCTCGAGCGTGCATCGACATGGCTCCACTTGGGAGAGGCGAAGCCTGCTGACTCGAGTGCAACTCACGGCGCTGTAATCTTCTCGGGTCTTAAATCCCTTCGAGAGCGATCCGTGACCGGCTAACATCTATCCTTCGTGTCTTATCGGCCGATATCCTACGAGGCCCAAACATGGCAACCCAGCGCGCGATCAAGATCCAGAGGAAAGGAGTAGCAGCCGTTGTGGACGATGCCCTGATCCCACAGCTGCGTCCAGACGACGTCCTCGTCGAGACGTATTGCATCGGCCTCAACCCCACTGATTGGAAAACGACCCAATTCTTCCCCTCCGTAGGCAGCACGGTTGGCTGCGATTTCGCTGGTATCGTCAGAGCGGTCGGAGAAGCCGTGACGGACCTCCAGGTCGGCGATCGCGTGCGCGGGACCTGCCATGGCTGTGAGTCCAAACGACATCTCGCTTGCAGACAACTGACAGACGAATGCAGCAAACTCAAAGTGCCTATCAGACGGGGCTTTTGCGAATTACATTGCTGCGGCGCAGGTTATGACGTTCAAGATGCCCGAGAACATGACTATGGAGGAAGGGGTACGAGTCTGGCCGTCTCTGTTCCCACTGAGAGCTGACTGTCGTCAACACAGGCTAGTGTAGGAGTTGCCGTAGCCACGGTGGGCATGTGTTTATACCAGTCGCTTGGACTGCGCCTTTTGGCTGCTGGCCACCCCCGCGAGACAAAGGAGCCAATCCTGATTTACGGCGGCAGTACGTCGATTGGGACATTGGCTCTCCAAATCGCAAAACTGTAAGAGCCCAAATTGCTCAAGTTGTACATCAGAAAATTGACTGGGGCGGAAAACTTTCTAGATGCGGTATGACGGTCATCACCACGTGCTCACCCGCCAACTTCGACCTCGTTCGCTCCTACGGCGCCGACTTCGCCTTCGACTACAACTCGCCGACCGTCGTCGCTGACATCAAGGCTGCCGCCGGTGACAATGTCAAAAAGATCATGGACTGCGTATCGACATCAGAAACAGGCCAGCTGTGCGGTGCCGCCATGGGGCCTGGGCCGGATGGACATTACGTCTGTGTCAATCCCGTGACAGGGATTGGGCGGACTGATGTACGCCGCACACTCCGCTATGCATACACGGGGCTCGGACGGCCCTGCCGAATCAGTGGGAAGGAATTCCCTGTTATAATGGAAGATGTGACCACGACCCGCATGTTTCAGCTGGAGATATGGGAATTGTTGTTCAAGAAGCGGGCCCTGAAACTGCACCCTCTGTGTGTGCGCGCGGGAGGGTTGGATGCGGCTCTGAAGGGACTTGGCGAAATGCGTGACGGGAAAGTTCGTGGGGTAAAGTTGATCTATGAGATGAAGATCTGAGTGGCTGCACTATTTTAGATGAGATGGTATTTCCTTCTCTTCTTGCTCAACCATTATTCACTAGACCAAATGTGTCAGAGTTGTGTTCTCAATATGCATCATATGTGGAGAGGGATAACAAAGAGGGCGTATTCGGGCGTAGCTTATCATCTGTACAGTGCATTTCCGAGAGGTGAGTTGTAGAGAGTGATGGGGATGGCGAAAGGATTGCCATAAACGAGCGTGCACAGACCGTCGTTTAATTAAAATGCGCCACAATCCTACGTCCAGGTCAGTGATTAATTACTCGTATACGGTTTAGACCGCTGCTGCCGCCATTACTCCTGCTGCTGCCGCTGCTGCCGTACTTTCTTGACACTATTGAATCCCATCCCCCATCCCGCGACAAACGAAGCCGCCCCCGCCCCTGCGGCGAGGTAGAAAACCTTGTCAATAGCATCGCTATACGCGCTCAGGACACCAGGAAGCAGATTCGGCGGCACGACGCCGCGCAAGTTGGTCGCACCGCCTCTCAGCAAGCCCTCCGCTTCCACGGACGGCGCCTTCGCCGCGAGCGCACGTGGCAGGATATTTGAGAAGACGGTCTCCCCGAGACCGACAATCAGGGCAGCACCAAAGTATTGCGCAAAGCTGACAAGGCCCGTACCCACGGGTATAAGCTGCAGAGGCAGACTCGTCTGCACGGCCGTCAGCGGCATCTGGAGCACGAGGCCTCGTCCCGTCCCGGTTAGGATCTGATAACCAATCCATTTGCCTTGTGGCGTGTTTGGCGAGAAGGTGCTCATCAAGCCAGCACCAATAGCGGTGCACATGCTACCAAAGAAAACAAAGGGTATGTAGTAGCCAAGTTTGGACACTGTGCACCATGAGTTACCTCCGTCAATGGAGTCGAGAAGGGCAGAAAACGTACCGAGCCAACCGCCTACGAGTCCAGAAATCGCCTGCGTGCACGCAGTCGGCAAAGTCTTTAACCCGCTGCTTAACGGACTTGAGCCCTGGACGACCTGGAACCACACGGGTAGCCAATACGACACGAGCAACAAGCCACCCCACTGCATAAAGCCCGCAAGGCAACTGAACGAGAGAATGCGGTTCTTGAAGACGGCGAGCGGGATCAGAGTGTCCTTGCCGCGGAAATGGCTCCATGCGAGCCAGGCGATGGCAGCGCCGCCCGAGCCCCAGAATAGGCAGACGATGGTGGGCGAACTCCATGAGTACGATGTGCCGGCCATCTGCACGGCCAGAAGCAACATGGCGCAGGATCCGGAGAACAGCAGAAATCCGAAAAGGTCGAGCTTGATGAGCACTTGCTTGAAGGGCGGGCGGACCGCCATGGCACTGTTGGGCATGTGCAGGACGAGCATCAGCGCCATGACTGCAACTCCGCACGGAACATTCATCTGCAAGAACATGAGTGAGGCTCATAGCATGCAATGGCAGAGCTCCGGGAAGAAACGTACGTAGAAACACCAGCGCCAGGTGGTGCGATCTGTGATGGCGCCTCCCACAAGCGGGCCGGCGACCAGGCCTGTCGAAGATAAAGCCATCGTGATGCCTCCCAGCAGCGGCCGGCGTTGTTGCGACACAGAAGCCCCGATGATGGAATAAGTGCCTGTGAAGATGCCAGCAGCGCCCACGCCAGCAATGACTCGGCCCCCGATGAACATGGCCGAGTTTTGGGACGTCGCGCAGATGAGCGAGCCAATCTCGAACACGGCCAGGAAGCTCAAAAACACATATCGAGTCTTGTAGAAGGTGTACAGCCGGCTGGCGAGTGGGAGGAAGACACAACTAGACAGCAACGCGTCATCAGCTTGTACATCGCAATGTCGATGTGGGAGCGGAGCCACTGTGGATACTTACTTTGTAATGAAGTATCCTGAGCCGTACCTACATTGCTTTCAGCTTGCTGTGAAACCTGGGGCATATGAGCTGCTTACCAGCCAATATCTTTCACGGAGTTGAATTCATCGGTGATGCGAGGAATAGCTGTCGCGATCATGGAGTCATTCAGCGTGATTAGAATGATAGCAATGTTGGCGGCTCCCATGACCAACACTAGCCTCAGTCCATAGAGATACTCGGGCGGCTTTCTCGGGGCCTCAGTAGTCTCAGGGAGTGGTTGGCTGCTGACAGAACTCTCTTTTTTGATTGTGTCTGTTGCGTTGCTGGCGGATTCAGCGTGCGCGGTGGAGGGACTTGTAGAATCCGTAGAGACGAGATGCTGCGTAGGTTGTGAGCCTTTGTTCGAAAACGAGTCGAGCCTAGCGGTGCTGGCACTCTGTAGCTCGATCGAATGGCGAGACGAATTGTCGAGTGAGCGCGACATGTTCACTTCGAAATTCGAAATGGCGATGAGTGAGCAGAACCGCGGGGAAAGCATCGACTGAGAGGGGTCAAGCTACCTTCCCTTAAAGCCAGCCGCTTACTTTACCCTTGGGTATGTATGTCCGCTTCCCCGGGAGGACATGAGCAAGGACCTTGTCGGTACGTCCGGACCTGTGGCGTTGCGGCGCGGTGCGTGACATTCGGACGTGCCTGCAGCTATTACTAAGACTACCCTTGCATAGAAGTTCGCTCCTTAGGCGTATTTCAACTCCTCGAGCGAGGTTTATTCCCTAAATGGAGTTCCTGCAGCAGCCGTCTCAGAGATCTGGCGTGGGCGTGTGCATGCTCCGAAGGATGCTCTGAAGGTAAGCAGAGAATCCCAGCATCAATTGGGAGGCGCTCCAGACCGCCGCAGAAGGATTCTCGTATGGAAAATATGGGATCCTGTCTCAGACATTTTAGTACCATGCTTTTGTCGACACTTTTTCTTATTCAGCTGCTCTCGACACCCTTTCATTGTATTCCTGAATCGAAACGTATTGGTGGTACATTCGTTTACCCTTTGTGCTCTATACCCACATCTTCATCTAATTTCTCGTTTGGAGGTGGCCATCTAGTGCTCGGTCGTTCGAAATGCGCTCAAGAAACGAGCCCATTGCCATTGTTGGCAGTGGCTGCCGCTTTCCGGGAGGTGTCCAGTCGCCCTCGCAATTGTGGGAGCTTCTTGAGAAGCCGCGGGACGTGCAGTCCCAGCTACCATCTGAGCGGCTCCAGGTTGACGGTTTCTACCATCCGGAAAGGACGCACCATGGCAGCTTCAATGTCAAGCGGGCATATACTCTGTCGGAAGATATCCGGCTTTTCGATGCCCAATTCTTCAATATCAAGCCTGTGGAGGCTGAATCGATCGATCCGCAGCATCGCCTTCTTCTCGAAACTGTATGTCAAATGTCCTGGTATGAACATGAAAGGAAGAGATATGCTAATCGGACTTGTATTGTAGGTGTACGAGGGCATTGAGTCCGCCGGCATGTCCATGGAAGAGCTAAAAGGCTCGCAGACAGCCGTGTATGTTGGTGTCATGAATGCAGACTACGAGAGCATGATGATGTCGGATCTCGACAATGCTCCCCAGTACGCAGGAACCGGGACGGCGCGAAGTATTCTGTCGAACCGGGTTTCATACTTCTTCGACTGGCATGGACCTTCGATGACCATTGATACAGCGTGTTCCTCCAGCTTGGTGGCAATGCATGAAGCAGTTCAGTTCCTCAGATCAGGAGACGGACGCGTGGCTGTTGCGGCTGGTGTCAATCTGCTCTTGGGACCAGGTGAGTTGCGATTCTCTGTCGGGAGTTCTGGTGACGTGATGTTCGCTGATACGTTTCTCGCCTTTTAGAGTTTTTCGTGTCTACAACGAGTTTGTCCATGTTGTCACCCGAAGGCCGATCGCGCATGTGGGACGAGCGAGCAAACGGGTACGCGCGAGGCGATGGCTTTGCCGCCGTGGTGTTGAAACCACTGAGTGCCGCACTCGAAGACGGTGACTATATCGAATGTATAGTCCGCGAGACGGGCGTGAATCAGGATGGTAAGACGAAGGGCATTACCATGCCCAGCGCGGTTGCACAGGCGCGGCTGATCCGCGACACCTACGCCAAATGCGGCCTCGATCCACGGCGTAGAGAGGATCGCTGCCAGTACTTCGAAGCCCACGGCACAGGCACACCTGCTGGTGATCCTAACGAGGCTTCCGCCATTGCGCAGGCTTTCTTTGATGTCGATGCTCCGCGGCAGCCGGGCGAGGACCCGCTGTATGTTGGCTCTATCAAAACGATCGTTGGCCACACAGAGGGCACGGCAGGGCTGGCGGGTGTTTTGAAGGCGAGTTTAGCAATGAGAGCGGGCATTATTCCAGTAAACATGTTGCTGGAGCGCCTCAGCCCGTCTGTAGAGCCATTTTACAAGAATCTGCAAATCTTGACCACCCCGCGCCCATGGCCAGTGTTGCCAGAGGGCACCAATCGCCGCGCAAGCGTCAATAGCTTTGGTAAGTTGCTATTCCTATATCTACAGGTCAATGACTAATGTTTGTGACCAAGGCTTCGGAGGCACGAATGCGCATTGCATACTGGAAAGCTATGAACCAGCCAGGCGGCCGCCCGCCATCCAGCAGAGAGTTTCCACTCCTTTCGTCTTTTCTGCCGTCTCAGAGCGATCCTTGCGCATCACCTTGGAACGATACTCTGCGTATCTCCAGGATCATCCATCGACCAACTTACGAGACCTGTCTTGGACACTTAACTCACGTCGATCGGTGCTTCCATTGAAGGTCGCCCTCACGGCTAGTTCCACAAACGCTCTCATCCAGAAAATCAATGAGGCGCTCAAGTCAAACGACGCGGTTGGGATACGGTCTCAGAGCAGCTCATCCCAGATCCTCGGGGTGTTTACCGGCCAGGGAGCGCAGTGGGCACAGATGGGGCGTCAATTGCTCCTCCACTCCAAGCAAGCGGCAGAAACGATAGCTGGTCTCGAGCAGTTCCTCAATGATCTTCCCCCGGCTGACCGTCCGACCTGGTCCCTTCGCGAAGAACTCCTCAAGGACGACACGGAATCCCGGATCGGCGAAGCAGAGCTATCTCAACCGCTTTGCACTGCCCTACAAGTCATGCTGGTTGACCTTTTGCGGAGCGCTGGCGTAGTGATGGAGAGTGTCGTAGGTCATTCCTCTGGTGAGATTGCTGCGGCGTATGCTGCTGGATTGATCCTTGCGCGAGATGCTATCCGGATCGCATACTACAGAGGCTTCCACGCTCATCTGGCTCGTAGTGCAAGTGGCGAGCGTGGAGCGATGATGGCTGTCGGCGCGTCCCTTCAATATGCTGAACAGCTCTGCAAATACGAATTCTCGGGCCGGATTTCGATTGCAGCTAGCAATTCCTCGTCTAGTGTGACACTTTCTGGCGATCAGACTGCTATCGAGGAGGCGAAAGCCATGTTCGACGAGAAGAAGATATTTACGAGGCTTCTCAAGGTCGACACTGCCTACCACTCACATCATATGCTGCCATGCTCTGACCCTTACGTGCGTTCGCTGCAAGCTTGTAGCGTGGAGATTCAAGAGCCACCGCCCGGCGCCCCCATCTGGTACTCCAGTGTCTATAGTGGAAAGGAGATGGACGTCGACCAGAGTCTGAAGGAGGTATACTGGAAAGAGAACATGGTCAACACAGTGCTCTTTTCCCAGGCATTGGAGGCAGCCATCGCTGGTATGGACTCCTGTGACCTTGCTCTTGAAGTTGGGGCGCATCCGGCGCTCAAAGGTCCCGCTATACAAACGCTGCAAGAACATCTCGGAGCTACAGTACCTTATTTAGGTGTGCTGGAACGCAAGTCAGATGATGTCAGCGCATTCTCTGGTGCCCTGGGTTCGGTCTGGAGTCATCTTGGGGCCTCCGCATTGAGCTTTGCGGCTTACGATGCCGCATGCGCTGGCAATAGCGATCGCCGTCTCGTCCATGGACTACCAACGTATGCCTGGGACCACGAGCGAAGATTCTGGTATGAATCGCGGAAGCCAAAGGCAGCGCGCTCGCGAACCGAGCCGGTTCACCAGCTGCTGGGCAGGCAATCTGTAGAGAGTGCTGAAGATGAGCTGCGCTGGACAAACATCCTCAAGCCCAAGGAGATTCCGTGGCTCTCTGGTCATCAGCTGCAAGGGCAGACCATCTTCCCCGCAGCCGGTTACATTGCCATGGCTATGGAAGCGGCCATGATATGGACTCGTGGCATCGAGATCCAGCTCGTGGAGATGTTCGACTTCGAAATCAGGCGGTCCATTCCGTTCGACGAGAGGCAGGATGGAGTTGAAGTGTTGATCTCTCTCACCGTGAGCCCGTTGAAATCGGATGGGCCCTTAACGGCTCACTTCAGATGCTGCGCCGCTCTGCACAAGGACAGCACCGCATTGACGCTAATCTCGAGTGGCCAACTGAAGCTGCACCGAGGACCACCGAACGACGATGTATTGCCACCACGCGTTTCACCTCCGCCATGTCTGGACAAAGTCCAAGTAGATCGCTTTTACTCGTCGCTCTCCGAGCTTGGCTTTGGCTATAACGGAGCATTCAAAGCGCTGAAGTCCATCGAACGAAGGCTTGGATATGCTCGGGGCTCCCTCGCAGATCCGGCGTCAGATCCATCCTTGGGACATCTGCTCGTACATCCAGCGACGCTAGATCTTGGAATCCAGGCCCTGATTCCCGCATTTTCGTATCCGTACGATGGCGGGCTCTGGTCTATCCATGTCCCTAAAAGAATGGACCGGATTGCCATTAACCCGCACCTGTGTCTTACGCGCCCGCAAGTGGGATCGAACTTCCAATTCGACGCGATAACTGAGGAACCATCGCAGATTGGTGTATCTGGCGATCTTCGCCTTTTCAACGAGGATGGCCGCGCCTGTCTCATCGATGTCGAGGGCTTGAAGCTGATCCCGCTCTTTCCCGCCACCTCAGCCGACGACGTCGATCTCTTCATGAGGCCAATCTGGCCCGGCCTCATGCCAGATGCCCAGGAAGCCATGAAGAGCATCTCTAGCGCAGTTGGAGATAGAGATGGGAGCCGCAAATGCATGGTTGCCGTAGCGAAGCAGATCCACAACCGTAACTCCCGCATGAGAATTTTGCAGATAGGAGCTGCCGATAATGACTTCACGCACGACCTCCTACGTTCGCTAGAATCCTTTTACGTCTCTTACACGATCACCGATGATTCTTCCAAAATACTGGAGACCGCTCAGCAAAGCCTTTCGCAGTATGCGAGGAAATTGGTTTTCCAGCAACTCGATATCCAAGACGAAAAGGTAGATGATGTTCCGATAGCGACCTATGACATGGTCGTGATCCCTCAAGGAATCAGCCAGGGCGCGTCTCCAGAAGCCGTCCTGAACAATGTCCGCCGCCTCCTCAAGCCGGGGGCGTATCTTTTGCTGGCGGAATCGGCAGCAGCCTGCCCCATCGCTTCCAAGCCGCCAAGCTCTGGTGACTCGCTCAAGGCAGCTCAGTGGAACTACCTCTTGAAATCAACCGGATACAGTGGAGTGCTCACCATGACCGACATGCCTCCATCTTCAGATTCGAAGAATGTTGTCCTGTCGCAGGCAACGGACCCCCGAATCGACTTGCTATCCAATCCTCTTCAGATTCCATCATCTGAAATCTCCATAGAAGACCTGGTCATCATTGGCGGAGCCACATCGGAGGTAGCCAAACTGGCGGAGGAGCTAGAATATCTCCTGGGTAGCTGGAGCATACGAACTAACAGATATAGCTCCGTGGAGGACATACAGGACCGCGAAATCCCTTCTGGCTGCGCAGTAATTTCTCTGGCCGAACTGGACAAGCCTCTGTTCAAAAATTATTCGGCACACAATCACGCCGGTCTCACCTCAATTATCAGTCGTTGCGACTCTATCGTTTGGGTGACACGGGGTGGCCAGTATCAAGATCCCTACGCTCGAATGATGACGGGTTTCATGCGATCCTTCACCCACGAAAGCCCGCACATCTATCGTCAGATGATCGACATTGCTCCTGGCGAAAAAGCGAAAGTGAATACATTGGCGGCATCACTCCTCAGGCTACAGTTCTGGGCCAAATTAGAGCGAGCTGGCGAAATTGCGGATTTATCGTATACCCTAGAGGCTGAGATCATGGTTGAGGATGGCCGTTTACGCGCTCCGCGAGTCGTTCAGGCCAACGCAGCGAATGACCGGTATAATGCCAGCAAGAGAGCAATTGAGACTCAAGCCAACCCAGGCGAGTCAGCGCTCCATGTTCGCCATAATGAGGGTGACGCATTCATCCACCAGCCTTCTAGTTCCATCATAGCACCTGCAACGGCGGAAGACGGTAACAATCTACGGATCCGCGTCCTTCGATCTACATTGTTTGCAGTGAGAATTCGGCCGTCAAGCTATCTTCACATTGTCCTAGGCGAGGTCATTTCCACTGGAAAACAACTTCTTGCGCTATCAAAGACCAATTCGTCGATTATCGAGGTTCCGGCGAGCTGGACGAGAGAAATCGAAGTGTCGCCAGACCGACTCGGAGATGCCCTTCACTCGGTGTTGGTTCACCTTCTCATCCAACCGGTGCTGTCAGCATTACCCGCAGACAGTACTCTGCTTGTTCATGAACCTCCTCCAGCTATCTCCTCCGCCTTACAGAGAGTTACTCAGACACTTCCATACCACATTGTCTTCACTACCACTGCCACCTCTGGCCAGAGACCTCCATACATAACCCTACACCCACACCTCTGTGATCGCGATCTGAAGGCGAAGCTGCCGACGGACGTCGCAATGGTCCTCGACTTCTCCAACAAATCTAGTTCTTCTGGAGCATTCGGCAAGCGGATTGCTCATGCACTTGACTGTCACATTGAAGATACGCACGACTTGTTCAATACAGACACATTCCTGCCCCGACCCACGGGATTGCTCGATATCTCTCTAGCCGAGGCCCTCCAATACGCTTCTGGCGCGGTCGTTCCGTCTAGCGAAAGCGAGGGACTCCAGGAGGTGACTCTGAATAATCTTCCAGCATCAGATGCGTCTTCCCACCTCAACGTAGTAGACTGGACTGCGCATCAGGCTGTCATGGCCAGGGTGGAACCCGTCGACACAGCGAACATCTTCAAGCCTAACAAAACATACATGTTGGTCGGCCTGACTGGTGATATTGGACGTCTGCTTTGCGAATGGATGATCGACCACGGAGCCAGATACGTCGTTTTAACAAGCCGAAACCCTCGGCTGGACGAGCAATGGCTCGCTCAGATCCAAAGGGCAGGCGCTACGGTGAAAACCCTCCCTCTAGATGTTTCAAATCGAGCTAGCTTGCACCAGCTCTATGACCAACTGAGTTCCGCGCTCCCACCGATCGCAGGAGTTGCCAACGGCGCCATGGTTCTGCGCGATGCGCACTTTGAGGATTCAACCCATGACGACTTCAACGACGTCTTGAAGCCAAAGGTGGACGGCAGTATTTATCTCGATGAGCTTTTCTCCGGCGATAAAAACCTTGACTGGTTCATTCTTTTCTCATCAGTTGTTTACTGGACTGGTAACCGTGGGCAATCTGCGTACGGCACTGCCAATGCATTCCTCAGCGGCTTGGCAGCGCAGAGGAGACATCGTGGCCTCCCTGCTGCCGTTGTGCACCTTGGAGTCGTTATGGGCGCCGGGTATGCCTCGCAGTCGCTGCCCCACACGACCCAAATGACCCTCAGACGTGATTACGGCGGCTTTCTCTCCCAGAGAGACCTGTTATGCTGCTTCGCGGAATGCGTTGTTGCGTGTCAGAACATGGACTCGGTCGACGTTGTCACGGGAGGCGCTCTCGACAATGTGGATTTGAAGAAGACCCTATGGTACACTAACCCAATCCTTCAACGTCTCACCCGCCCTGGAGACATCGGAGATGGCGCCAGAATAACGAATGGCCAAAACTCCGTCCTTGCGCAGCTTGCCGCGGCCACCAGCTCAGACGCAGCATTCGAAGTGCTCCAGCAGGCCTTTACCGCCATGCTCAGTGAGGTCTTGCAGCTCGGCGAGGTTAGCAGCTCAGAGTCGAGCCACTTGCTCGACAAGCCGATTGATGACCTTGGTGTGGATTCCCTAATAGCAGTTCATATCCGAAAATGGTTCAACGACGAGGTCACCGTCGACATTCCCGTCCTGAAGATCCTCGGCGGCCTCACCGTCAGGGAGCTACTCCAGGAGGCGTTCGACAACATGAACCACTCCGCAGAACTCGCATCCACTGAAGCTACCGAATCTTCCAACCCTACACTACGAGAGGTGCCTCAGTCGAAACCGGAAGTAACGTCCAAGCATGATGCTAGAAAGTCTTCAGAAATGTCTTACGGACAGGCACGATTCTGGTTTCTGGGAAAAGTATTGCAGGACCCGACGACTTTCAACACTACTCTTGCACTCCGTTTTGACGGCACCTTGCGCGCGACCGAGCTTGCTCGTGCAGTCGATATTGTTGCTCAACGACATGAGTCCCTCCGCACATACTTCTACGACAACGAAGACGGGAAGCCGATGCAGGCTGTTCTACCCTCCCCTTCTTTGCATCTAGAGCAGAAGACCGTATCAAACAGCAACGATGTCGTCCAAGAGATGAACGCTCTGAAAGCTCATGTCTACGACGTTGAAAAGGGAGAGAATATGAGAATCATACTGTTACACCTCTCCCCAGCTCAGGAGTATTTGCTAGTTGGTTACCATCATATCAACATGGACGGCGAGAGCTTCCAGGTGCTTCTGACTGACCTGGAGAAAGCATATCAGAACCAGGCGCTTTCTCCTCATGTTCTTCAATATTCCGGATACGCGCAGCGGCAGCGCGCGAATGCACAGAACGGTCATTTCGATGGCGAGCTGGCCTACTGGAGGCGCGTCTTTCCTGATCTTCCGGAGCCACTGCCACTCTTCCCATTTGGCCATACGCGTGTGCGACAGCCTCAGAGCGAATACGACTTGGTGAGCGTGCGACTTCCGCTGGTCAGAGAGTTCGTCGATCGAATCGCCAAGGCGTCACAGAAATGCAATGTCTCCAGCTTTCACTTTCACCTTGCTACGTTGAAGGTGATGCTCTCACGCTTCCTCAGGACGAATGACCTCTGCATCGGCATCGCTGACGCAAACCGCGTTGACAAGGACACCATGAATGCTATTGGGATGTATTTAAATGTCCTACCCCTGCGGTTCCGATCGCAGCCAGGTCGGTCTTTCTCGGGTATCCTGCGCAATACCAGGGCCACAGTCCGACACGCCTTGGCCAATTCCAAGATTCCATTCGACATGCTGCTGGATGAATTGAACGTACCTCGCTCCTCCAGCCACAGCCCGCTCTTCCAAGCCTTCATGGATTATCGAGGAAGTCAGGCAACGGCACCGTTTGCGAATCTACAGTACAGCGTCTCAGACGTGGCGGCTAATAGAACACCGTACGATTTGTCTCTGGACATCGTGGAGGCTCCCGAAGGCGTCATGATTACTTTTAATGTGCAGAAGAGCTTGTACTCGCTCGAGGAGGCTGAGATTCTCGCCAGGAGTTATCGTTCGCTTCTCGACGCTTTCTCACAGGACGTTGGAGCGCTAGAAGAAGCTCCACCGCTATTTCCAGATACCGACGTGGAGACGGCCATCAGACTTGGCAGAGGTGAGCTAGCCAATATCCCATGGAATGATACCAGTCTAACTTTCCATAGGCAAGAGAATGCACACCCAATGGCCGACCACAGTTCCTGGACGAATTGGCGAGATGGTTGCGCAATTCGGATCTGAAATCGCCCTGAAAGACGGCAGCGGAAACTGTCTTACATACAAGCAAATGTCGCAAAGAGTCAATTCGATCGCCTCCGTACTGATCGAGAAGTCCGCCGAGGGGCGGATAGTGGCCGTGTTCCAAGAGCCTTCTGCCGAGTGGGCTTGCTCCGTGCTAGCGATAATGCGTGTGGGGGCAGCATACGTTCCGCTTGACATTGGAACGCCACGAGCCCGACTAGCAAAGGTCGTCCAGGGCGCTCAACCCTCTGTGATTCTTGCCCATTCCAAGACCATGCACGATGTAGCCAGTCTCGGACGTCCCATGTCAGAAGTCGTCGATGTCTCTCATATTCCACGAGCAGTCCAAAACGAAGTCCAGAACCAAGCGAAGCCGGATTCGATTGCGGCAATCATGTATACGAGCGGCACCACTGGTACTCCGAAAGGGATTGCCTTGAAACACTCAGGTTTCCTTAACATCATAGAGGGGTATATTGGAGCTTTCAATATAGGCCGAGAAGTCGTGCTTCAGCAGAGCCCGTATAGCTTCGACTTTTCTCTCAGCCAAATATTCGCCGCGTTGTTGAACGGTGGCACCCTAGTCATCGTTCCCCAAGCAAAGCGCGGCGACCCCGCCGAAGTTGCCCATATAATCGCTGAAGAGGGCATCACGTATACCAAAGCTACGCCCGCCGAGTACTCCAGTTGGATTCGATTCGGCGGCGACCAGCTTCTTCGGAGCTCCGGATGGAAGTTTGCCTGGGGAGGCGGAGATACTTGGCCAAAGGAGTTGACGAGCGAATTCCGTCTTCTGAACAAACCAGGACTCTCGCTGTTCAATGCCTACGGACCGGCTGAGACATCGCTCTCGATCGCGAAGATGCAGATCCCATTGGACGGAGATAGATCACATAACCCTTTAGTTGGCTTCCCAATGCCAAATACGTCAATTTACATTGTCGACGAGCAGCTTCGCCCCGTTCCTGTGGGCGTGGCGGGAGAGATTGTGGTTGGCGGCGCTGGACTGTCTCCTGGCTACGTTAACAACCAGATGTTGACGCAAGAAAAATTCGTCAGGGATCCTCATGCGGACGAGCATCATGTCAATAAGGGCTGGAAGACTATGTATCGCACTGGGGACCGCGGCTGGCTCCATGCTGATGGAGCACTTGTGTTCGCTGGTCGAGTCGGCGGAGATTCGCAGATCAAGCTTCGAGGCATCCGCATGGAGCTACGAGATATTGAGAACAGTATCCTGCAAGCTGGAAGCGGAGGTCTTGCCAAGGCCGTTGTCAGCGTGCGTGGAAACAACGAATTCCTTGTGGCACATGTCGAATTCGCCAACCGCGGCATTATTCAGGAGGGCAACGCTGACCTCTATCTTCGCCAGCTGCTGATGAGCCTGCCTCTCCCTCAGTACATGCGCCCAGCAATGCTAATACCCATTGATCGAATTCCCTTGACAGCCAACGCGAAGATTGACCGGCGTGCCGTGACTGCGCTTCCTCTTCCCGCCCTGCAGGAATCTGCCGACAACGATGGCACTGAGCTATCTCCAACTGAGACGCGCCTCGCACAGATCTGGCGCTCCGTTCTTCCCTCAGAGATGAACAAAGTGGTTTCCATCAGGGCCAGTACCGATTTCTTCAGCCTCGGCGGAAATTCGATGCTGCTCGTGCGCGTCCAACATCTGATCCAGGAGACTTTCTGGGTATCGATTCCGCTTGTCAAACTCCTTGACAGTATCACACTCGGCGAAATGGCTATGAAGATCGACGCCTCAGCTCCTGAAAGTATCATTGATTGGGATGGGGTGACGTCCATGGCAGAGGTACCCCTCCCAGCCATCGAAGCCGCACCCGCACTCCACAGTACCAAAGGCAAGACAGTCCTCCTGACCGGCTCATCTGGACATCTCGGTCGCGCTATTCTCAAATGTCTCCTTGCAGACCCAGCCGTGACACGGATTCACTGTATCGCCGTGCGCGACAACTACCCACCTCCTTCGGCAAAGGTGATTGTGCATGAAGGCAACCTGGCAGTGCCGCGACTTGGGCTCTCCGCCCACAGCTTCTCCACGCTTGCGTCAACGGTTGATGAGATCATCCACTGTGGAGCTAAGCGTGCCTTTTTCGAGCCGTATCGCCAACTCGAGGGCATCAATGTCGATGCCACGCGTGAGCTCGCCCGTCTTGCTGTACCTCGCGCCATCTCAATCCAATTCTTCTCTTCCGCCAGTGTTGTTGAAGTTGCCTGCAATGGGCCGTCCCCAGAAACTAACGGCTATATCGCATCGAAATGGGCTTCTGAGTCAATCTTAGGATCTACAGCTCGTCTCCATAAGGTGCCTATTGCGGTGCACCGCCTTTCCGGCGCGGATGACATTGCCTGTAAATCGGACGACACGCGATATCAGGTTCTCGATTCTATGTATACGCTCTCACGCCGCGCTCGTGTCATCCCAAGATCCGATGGCTGGGCTGGATACATGGATATGGCTCCCGTCACAGCCGTCGCTAAGGCCATCGTAGGTGCATCCAAAACCCAGAACAGTGGCCAGGGCGATCCTGGCGCCAGCTCCCTACGACTCATCACACATGCAGCTTTGGCGAGAATCAGCGTTGATGAGATTAGCGAGGGACTTTTGCAGAGATTTGAAGGGAGGATGCCGGAAGGGTATATGGAGGTCGACCCGCTGAAGTGGATGGGCTGTATTAAGGCCACTGGTTTCGAGTGGTTGATTGTTGCCCAGGATATTGTGAGATCAGATAGCGGTATGACTTTGCGGTCGCGCCGATAGTGTGAATGTTAGCCTTATTTGTGGCATGGTTTCGTTAATCTAGCTTTTCATTATGTTGGTTAATACATAATTCTATTGAAATAGATCGCTTAGTGCTGGAGACGAATAAGTTCTTTCCACCATGTCCTCTTCGTCTTCCGGAACAGCCGCAAGTCCCTCTGCCTCTGCCTCATCCAAATCGATGTTGTATTATTGCTCAAAGTCTCCCAGCATCTTATGGCGCATGGCAGCGCTCATATATTCTTTGCGGGCTTTCTTTCGGCTCAATAACTTCATGTACGCCATCTTTGCATTCTCGATGAGCTCATCTTCCTCCTCTTGCTTCTTCTTCAGCTCATCGAGGTCTCGAACGCTTGCCTCGTGTGCGGGTCGTTTGCCATTCTTGTCCTTAGTCACGCCCGTCGGCTCTTTCGAGACACCTAACTGGCGAACCTAATTTAGAAAGTTACTGCGAGCTGAAACCACAGGTGGGCCTGCAGAAGGCAGCGTCCTGGGACCTTCAGGCTTAAGCAGTACGAGATGGTATAATTGCCATACTTTCGACTGGAAGCGAAATTAGCAAGATAGATCTCGTATTAAAGCACAGGTCCCAGTTGGTCAGCCCTAGGGAGCGGGCCGAGAGCCAGTACTGGGGGTTGTGTGTCTGTTTGCCTGGCATCCGCGTTTGTCACGAGTAGCAAGCTTTCTCGGTCTGACTCAAACACCTTGTATTCTGCACATTCTAAGGCCGAGAGGTTGGTCCATAGAGACTGATTCCAGGTCTGGCCATTGTTGGTTAGATTCTGGAGATACCCTAGTCGATGCTCGTAACGCAGGCCAGGAGTATTATATATTTCTCCATGCTGAGTCCCATTACCACCGGAGAAGAATTCAGGCGTAGCCACAACCTTCTCGTACGCCTGGAGTGCTGTTGTTATGATTACAGAGGTATCATACCTAAGGAAAATTAGTTTGGTACCTCGTGCTCTTGCTCGGCAATTTAAATAAGAGCTACGCGCATGCACAGCATTAATTTGGTTCCGCGTTGGCGAGCTTAAGCACTGCATGCAATAATTCGAACCTGCCAGGAGGGCGGTGTTGAGTACATTGATGCCAAGATGCACCCACCCTGACAGGTTCACGATGCGATTGTAGGTACCGATTGCCATTGTAGCATAATGTCCGTCATCCAAATGTGTTGCAGCCCATATGAGCGCAGCTATGTTGACTACAAGAGCTGCGGTGGCAAGGATGGAGAATGCGACAACGCCGGTGCGCTAGCCTAGGAAACATGCATTCCAGGCCGCGTCTATGAGTTTCAAGAAGCGTGTGAATGTATATAGGCGTAGTTTCGGATGTGGTCCGCTCTCAACGGCCTCGCCATTGTCGGAGCCAGCGTCAGGCGTCATGCGATGCCCATCACTCGAACTACGGACAACACTTAGCGACTTAGTACGCATACATAATTAGTCTTTCATTGATGTATATTGTGATCCTGTCGATACAATAGCGCCGTTAAGTGGCGATGACGAAATTCGATCAGCCTTGCGCATCACAACATCTTGCAGAAGTGAAGGTTTCGCTTGAATCGTCGCAATATAAATGCAACTCACCGATTGAGATGCTCTTACCGAATCAGTTCCCGTGTCTTTCGCTGCCCGTCGGATGCAAAGGAGTTCCTGGTAGAATCAAGTAGATGTGACATATGGTGTGCAGACTCTGATTGATGAGAACAGCTCGAGAAAAGGCGCCCGGAGTGATTTTGTTGCTGCAAATGTGGCTGAACGAGGCTGAAACGTTTACTCATGACAGCGCCCACGCGATCTAATCTGTTAGATTCATTAATCGGTAGATTTTTTGGCGCGCATCCTGATTTTCCAAGCCCCCTACTAAAGATATATGTTATTACTAAGTAGAAACCTTAATAGAACGTGAATAAACCCCAGTATTCGACAATGTTCCAGGTCTTCCTGATCTTGATCATGCGGCACCGTCGACGTCATTGAGGTTAGCCAATGGCCAGCACAAACATATGGAATTGGATCAGAAAAGATGCGACATTACCCCAAACCTACAGACAGCTATATCTTATTCAAAGGAAGACCATCAACAATCTCCGAACACTTGGCACCCTGTCACAAAAGCCTCAACATACTCAGTTGGCAGGGATCAAGACACTCAAAGGACACAGCTTCAATGTCCATATACTAGATTGACATGACTGGCTACTGCGATACGAATGACAGAAGATTATTCACCACGAGACCAGTTTGCCGGACTGTTACTCGCTGCGCATGCTTTGGAAACAAGATCTGACTTCCTTGCGATCATCAAACACAGTTCGGCGATACTCTTACCTTGCAGAATATCGAATACAGCGACGTCCGCATCGAATTCTTTCTTGCACCAGTATCTGATCTCGACGGAAACAAGTGAATCAACGCCATATGTGTGAATTGGCATCGCTGTGTCGAAATCCTCAACCGGCAACGTCAAAGCCTTTGAGAGCTTCGCTACCAAACCTTGGGCAATGACTTCTCCAGCAGCCTCTGTAGTCGATGTTCGCTGTATGAGGGAGCGGTAATCTGTCAACTCCGATGATGCACCGTCGACACGGATGTTAGTGGAGATGCGATCCATCTGATGCAAACCTCGGAAGACAGGTTTGCGCATCCAGAAAATCTCGTCGAGGCCCTTCGCTTTGATTGCAGCAGGTGTCGAGATACCTGTGATGACATGATCATCTCTCTCTTGTTTCAGTGCCAAATTTGGATTGCACGCCCAATTTAGCAAGGCGTGAAATTCAGCTTCACTGATTCCATCGTAGCCTGCTGCACGTAATGAGTCCGTGATGTGCTGGCGTTCCGCCGCGTAACCTACACCGAGCATCATCCCGAGATCAAGCGACAAACACTTTTGCCCTTGAGATGTGAGATGCTTCGCAAACGCGTTCTGGAAAGTGCTCGATGCAGCATAGTTGGATTGGCCTCTGCTGCCGAAGATGCCCGTGGTTGAGGAGAGCAGGATAAAGAAGTCCATAGTCCGTGGAAGAAGCTTTTGGAGGTTGATTGTTCCTTGCACCTTTGGTGCGAGAACTTCAGTAAACATATCATGCGACATGTTCTGCAGGAGAGAGTCCTATTGCACGATGCTTAGTATAGAGAATAGATTCGAGTAACGGACAAGACTTACACGAAGGATCATTGAGGCCTGAATGCAGCCTTTGACTGACGGCATAGTTCCTGAGCTGTCATCCATCGCTTGGCGCAAGTTTTCGATGTCAGACACGTCGCATGCCGGCGCTAGTACCTTGACGTTCTTGCGCTTGCCTTCAGCAATCAGATCTTGAACGCCTTTGCTTTGCGATCCTGATCGTCCGAGTAGGACGATGTGCTTTGCGCCTTTCGAGATCATCCAGCGCGCAATACTACGGCCCAGTCCTCCAGTACCTCCAGCGATGATATAAGTCGCCGAGGCCTCCAAATCCCACCGAGGCTTGTAGATCCCTGCGATCGGAACGAAGTCGTTGGCGCTCAGCTCGACAACTACACGATCGATCGTATCATCGTTTTTAATGCAGCGAATTGCGTCGGTGACCTGAGGAGCTGGGAAGGACTTTACCGCTTTCACGGTTAATTCCTGCGTGCGACAATTCGAGTACAGCTGCATAGCTTCAGTGAAGATGTGCTGCACGACCTCTGGTGCGTCGTTCAGCATATCTAAAATATCCACCGTAAAGACAGAGGTATTCTTTGCTGATGTCATTCGAGGTTGCTCGGGACCAAGCTTTCCCGCGTTTCGTTGCTGAACGTCAACAAGACGACCAAATAAAGCCAAGCACCCTAATGAAGACATTCGTGATTCGTTGAAGTTCACGCGAAGCACAACATTGACTCCTTTACCACCCGTCATACGTTTGATGCTTACCTGGGTGGCACTGCTTTGGTTGAAGAAGACATGGTCCTCTCGTAATTCGTGATTTTCGATCAGGAATTCCCTCTGCTGCTCGCTGGAGACTGTTGCAAATATCTCCGCGTTTCGCAATCGCGCAAATCGAAGAGCTGCCTGTCCCACAGGATCAATCGCATTCACAATGAGCAGACTTTCACCTTGGCCTATTTGCGCTAAGCGATAAAGCGAGTAGTATGCCGTGCACCATGCGATCGGAATTGTAGCGGCTTCAGCGAAAGTAACATGACTCTGTATCTTCTGAACTGTACTGACGTGGCAAGTCAAGTTTGACCTGAAGGCATCTTTAGACCAACAGCACACTCGGTCGCCGACCACAA
This sequence comes from Lophiotrema nucula, assembly GCA_010015825.1. Lineage (NCBI taxonomy): Eukaryota > Fungi > Ascomycota > Dothideomycetes > Pleosporales > Lophiotremataceae > Lophiotrema > Lophiotrema nucula. The sequence goes on from ML977357.1 coordinate 93,698, forward strand.
ATTTGTCAGCCAATACGCTGCTGCCCGTCCGCGTTATCATCCCAGCGCATTCTTGTGCAAAAGATGTGCCACGAGCTTCGCCGAAAGCGATTTTGCTATCCTGCATGTTGATTCCTATAGCTTTAACTGCAATTTCGACATCATCATCACCAAGTGCCGGTTGTTGATCGTCTTCGACGAAGTGAAGCGCATCGGGTCCACCGAGGAAAGAGCTCGTGAGACGGAATGATCCGCCTTCAATATCACCTAAGCGGACAAGCTCAGGCGGTTGAGTGACTGTCTGGTAGAAGATTATGTTATTTATTTCATTGTCTTCCACAACGCGGTTGATGCAGAGTTGACCCGAGCGCTCCATGTACTCATTCTCTCGCTCGTGAGCTGGAAGTCGTGCAACTCGTAGAATTCGGCTTGCCACCACCACTGGGCTAGATAGGTCGTGAAGAGACAGAATAGTCAAACTAAGAGTGTCGATTTCGGAGGAGAGTGAGCGCGCAAATCCCGTAGTCAAGGCGGCCAATGGGTTCTGTGTTGAGTCACTTGTCACCCACAACACTTGGGTGAGATTGTTCGCCGCTTCCCTGAGGAGTGCAAAATGCTCGGGAGTAATTCGGTGCAATAGTGGCCTGTCCAATTCCACAAGTGACACACAGAAGCAGCTGCCGAATTCTGCAGATCCAATGTTCGACGGATGCAAAACAGTGCAAGTCGCCTGTTGAGTCTGCTGGAGCTGGTCCTTCAACTTTGCTGCAACCGCGATCTGTAGTTCTGAGCCTGGATCAGCGAAGATTGCGATGCCCTCTAATGTCTGCGCTTCAACGCTACTACTATTAATCGCTGTTGTTACGATCACACTAAAGGTATGCGACCTCCCTTCGTAATCTCTAAGGCACAGGTCGGCCCCTGAGAAGCCATTCTGTCGCAGCGCCTCATCCCAAGACTCATCCAAGAGTAAAGGGCTCAAGGCGCGCGACTCTTCTTTAGCCAGCCACCATCCTTCGAGAAGACCGAATACGAATGGAAGGCGTGCGCATGTAGGATGCGTCGGTTCAAAGAGTAGTAACTTTCCGCCAGGTCTGAGCAGTGATCGTGTATTTTGGAGCGTCTGGCTGATGTCTGACGTGGCATGCAGAACACATGAAGCGATAATAAGGTCGTATTTCTCCTTCTCAAACCCTTGCCCTCCGGGAGGTCTTTCAATGTCAAGGACTCTGAAGTTCATGCGATCTTTGAAGTTGCTGAAGCGCTCCCTCGCCTCTCCGAAGAAACCAGCTGAGATGTCGGTATAATCGTAGGCTTGGTACCTCGGGGTACTATGAGGGTCTTCGGAGTCCCGACCAAGGGCCTCCATGATTGGTACAGTGGCTCCGCCAGTGCCGGCTCCGATTTCGAGAACAGACATACTCGGATTCTTGTGTGCGAGAAGGTCGACATAAGCCCGCATGCGCTCATAGTTCGCGAGAAAAGAAGTGCCAGCGTAGAAGCGCTGGAGTAGATCCCCGCCAAATAATAGGTCAATAACATCGACATCGCCGCGAATGATGCTTGAAAGGTTTCGACCGATGGTTGTGTATACCTTACCCTCCGGCCCACTGTTCTCGATGCGCGAAAGCACATTTTCAGCGTAAACGCCATCGGAAAACATTTGCGACATCTCGCGGCTTTCAAGCAGCGCCTGGAAATGGTCAAGCTGGAGAGAGTGCTCCATCCACTGAACAAACTTGCGAAGATGAGCCTGATCGGAGAAAGTACCCGGAGGAGCTTCAAGAGCCTTACGCACAAAGTACAGGCAGACCAATTCTGCTTCGTCCACAGAAGATTCGCTGGTATCCGCCAAGGGCGCAGTGCTTCGCTCACAATGTCTGGCCACCTCTTCCGCCGTTGCGGTCGCAATGTCCATCTTCCAACTTTCTTTGAAGCATATGCGTCTCCAGTTACCGGGCGGCGCCTCTGAGATGGCCGTAACTCGGTAGCCATCAAAAGTCGCCAGAACATCACTGCTATCTGACGCGGATGCTGTAACTTCGAAATCGTACTCTCGCAACCCAGTGGCAGCGCCCCTGGTGCTCAAATTCATCTCTCCATTATCGAGGTCAAAAAGCTTTGCAGACAACCACAGATCGCCAACCTCACTGGGTACCATTGTCGGTATGGCTTTCCAACTTCCGTGAGAGACTGCCGTGAGCGGTACCTGAAATAGACCTTCTAGAGTCAAAGGAGAGATCAGACTCTGGAATTCTCTTGCAGGATTGTTCATGTTGTGTCGTACCACTGGCATTGTGGCCACGGCCTCGCAATTATCGCTCCAACGAACATTGTCCAGTGATCGGAATGCAGGACCGTAGTTGAAACCCAATGCTGTAAAGTTGTCGTACATGTGTTTCGACAAAACGGTATGAACGCAGTGATCCACTAAATGTTCTTGTAATTCGAGTCTCGCTTCGTGAGTTAACATCTGTTCACGTCCGCTGTCTTCCAGGAAATCGATTGCCTCAACAACGATAATGCCATGACATGCCTCAGCCCACACCTCGTTGCTCCAATAGCAGATTTGAAACTTCCATGAGCTCGTAGTGTGACCTGATTCATCACTGTGAAGGTATATCTCCGTGTCGAGGGCTTCAGTATCTGTCGGAAAGAAAAGTGCTTTTAGTATGTGAAAATCTCTGATTCTGAAGCCATCAATGTCTCTCAAGTCACCTACGACAAGTTGTCGCGCAGCCTCAATAGCCATGACTACCATGCCAGCCGCAGGGTAAAGTCGCGAGCCGTTGATTCGATGGTCTTCAATCCAAGGCAATTCGCGCACACGAAGCGTATTTTTCCACTTCGCTACAGCATTGTTATCTCCTTCTCGCACACCCAAGAGAGGATGCCGAGGCTGTTTGCGAAAGCGGATGTTCTTGTTCATTCGGCTTTCGTGCCAATACGTCCTTGAATGATTGAACGGATACTGAGGGAGGTCGGTCAACATTTTGACTTCTGCATTAGTTGCTGAAACTTTGATGTCATTCACAGCGAGAAGGTCGAGAGGGACTTTGTAAGACCACAAGTTCCCGACCAAGGTGAGTATTGTCTTGTATGCTGAAATCTCGCAACCTAGACATGGCGAATATAGAACATCCCCCAGAGTCTCGAGGATCGGTCGTCGTAACGCATTTGTGGGACCAATCTCGATGAAGTAGGAGATCCTGGTTGAGTCTAAGTGTTCGCGCATGGCCAGCAAAGCGTCTGAGAAGCGGACGCGGGAGATCATATTCGTGACCCAGTACGAGGGTTTCCGCAGCTCGTAGGTAGACACCGCTGCACCGGTCACGGAGGAGAACATGGTGAGACGACCAGAAGCTTTAACGAGTTTGTCTTTCGCCTCGTCAATTTCGATTCCTCGTAAGCACTCCGAATACTGTCCAGATAGTCGTTCCATTGTTGGAGAATGGTACGCCACATCGACCCTCAGCCTCTTCGCAAAGACGCCCTCTACCTCAAGATTTTTGCGCATCGCGTTCAATGCTTTCAGACTTCCCGCAAGAGTGATGTGCTTTGGGCTATTGACGCAGGCTACGCATATTGGACCCTGATCCGAATACAACGGCAAGCGCGCCTCAACGCTGTGCAATGGAAGTGCGACCACCATCATTCCTTCATGCTGTCCGTTCCAATTGGTGTAGAGCTCTTCAGAAATCTTCCCCCGGAAGAAGGCGATTTGTATTGCTGTTCTATGAGACAGTGCGCCTGCACAGTAAGCTGCTGCGATTTCGCCTGATGAATGCCCAACGACTGCGCTGGGTTTGACGCCCCAGCTTCTCAACAGATCAACAAGGGCAATCTGCAGTGCAGTCGTGGTTGGTTGCGAGATATGCGCTTCAAGGACTCTGGAATGTTCCTCGCCACGCATTAGCTCCTCAAAGATATCCCACTGGCAGCCCATTGAATGAAGGTACTGGTTGGAGTGGGACATGCTTTGTCTGTAGATCAATTCGGCGAAGAGTTCGCGACCCATATCCCACCATGCGGCGCCTTGGCCCGTGAAGATGAAAGCAACTTCGGCGGTGGAAGTGGGAGAACGAATGGGAGTAGACGTTATAAGCTCTTTCGAACTTTCGTGGTCGTTGCCGACCGAGCTAAAGGACCTCCATCGAAGCCTGTCTCTTTTCGAAGACAGAGTATATGCCAGGTTCTGAATGTATGACGCTCGAGTAGCTGGTGATGCATTCGGTGAAGCCTGTTGATGCGCTTGGAGTTCTTGACAAAGCTTCTCAAGCGAGTCTTCGTCGGAGGCAGAGAAGTTGAGAAACACAGACTTTTCGTGCTCGGTGACCAGGTCATGTCTGTAAAGACCATTCGAGGGAACGTTGCTACCATCGCTGTCTATTGCGATTTTGGGTCGTGCCTGGTCTTTGGGCCCGCCGTTCGTCATCGCACTCTTGGGTTGCTTCGTTTGTGGTCCACCATTGGTGAAAACGTCTTTCCGCTTCGTTCTAGGCTCTTTTTGACTAGGGACCTGGGTCGAATGCTGGTACTTTAGACTATGTGACGCCATATAATAGGATGCGTCGTCCAAAACAGCATGCGCGTTTGCACCTCCATAACCGAAGGAGTTCACGGATGCCCTACGTAGACCGGACGATGGCCATGGAGTCGGCTCTGTCGGAAACTGCTCAAGGTCAGCGACAACGATGCGTAGTAAGTTGTCATGAGAGTTAGAATGATTTATACCTTCAAGCTCCACTCATCGACCGGTATCTTCGGGTTCACTTTCTCGAAGTTCGCATTCGGAGGAATGATCCCCTTCTCTAGAACCATGACTGTCTTGATGATGCTAGCAATCCCGCTCGCTCCCTCTAAGTGTCCGATATTTGACTTGAGGGCACCTACTATGATCGGGAGTTGTTTGCTTCTTACATCGCCAAAAACTTCTTGGATAGCAGTAGCTTCTGTTACATCACCAGCTTGAGTGCCAGTGCCGTGCGCCTGCGAATTGGGACAAAGAATTAGCGTGATACATGAGTATCGATCACCATGCCCTGAAATCCTACCTCAAAGAAGCCCGTGTCATGAAGGCTGAGCCCAGCCATATCGTAAGTGCCTTTTATAAGCGCAATTTGGGCATCCTTATTAGGATTAGTGATACCCGGTGTTCTTCCATCCTGGTTGCAATAAGTGGCCCTGATGAGTGCGCGCACAGTGTTGTTGTCCTTGATCGCTTGCGAAAGACTTTTAATGATCAAGACACCGAAACCCTCGCCGCGAGAGTAACCATTCGCCCGGTGGTCAAAACTGTAACACAGGCCATCTGGAGAAAGGAAGTTCAGATTAGACATCGCGATCATGTTATCGGGGTTGATGATGATATTAGCGCCGCCGACGGCTGCCTGCTCTCAATCAGTAATGATATACGCTTCCACATTGGAAGATTGGAGCCATCCAAAAAGATCTGCATACCATACTAGACTCTCCATTTCGTAGACTCTGGCATGCAAGATGCAAAGCAATCATTGAGCTCGAACAAGCCGTGTCAATTGTTAAACTTGGCCCCTTCCAATCGTAAAACCAGCTGAGTCTATTACTTAGCATTGCAGAACCGCTGCCAATTGCTTGATACTGGTGCTGCGCATCTGGATCTCGGGCCAGTGTCCAGTCGTACTCGCGCCCCATACACCCCACGAAGACGCCAGTTTGCGTACCATTCGTCTGAGAGAGTTGTAGACCAGTGTTCTCGAGCGCATGGTACGTGCACTCTAATAGACCTCTCTGTTGCGGATCCAGTGCCTCTGCTTCTTGTTTTGGAATCGAAAAGAAGGGTGCATCGAAAGCAGCGATGTTGCCCGACAGAAAGTGGCCGCCACGGGTGGTTGTGGTGTCCAAGTGTGTGGTGTCCGAATTGTAGAAAGCATCGACGTTGAAGCGATTAGTTGGGATCTCAGTCATTGCCGAGCGGCCCTCTTGTAGCATGTTCCAGAAAGCGGTAGGCGAGGTTGCATCCTGTGGGAAGCGGCAAGCCATGCCAATGATTGCAATCGGTTCCAGATGACCTCCATTGTGGGTGTCGTGATCCTCTTTACGAGGAGACATTTTCATCCTCTAAAGTGTAACACGCTTTATGCTAAGGTAGCTCAAGTACGTAGATGTTGCTGTGAGGAGACCGGCATCGTAGAATTTAACTCGGTTCAAAGGAACGACCAGCTGTACCCTCTACATCGTCATTATATCAATAAGATAAGCTCCGGCCCAGCAACCCTGAAGTGAGAACTCGTTCGAGCCGGGGATCTAATCCGTACGCAAGGATGAGCGGCCATTCATAATCGTAGTGTAATGCAAGGGGCCGATACGTTTACCTAGATAAGTCCAAGTAAAAATCCTACCTTGTTCTTGGCCCTGGACTGAGCATTTACCGTTGGATTTCTTGCTTTCGGATGATACGTCTTTGCAGGATTGCTGACCACCTAAAGCCGGGGTGTATCCGTATTTGGTGGTTTGCGGGGCTAAATCTCACGTACCAAGCGACTGGTTAGCCAATAGTGTTAGAGACGGGGCGATGTCTGACAACCTCTAGGCTACAGTGCCTGGCAACTTCGGAGTGCCCCTTGTAAGGATCAACAGCGGCAACTTTACTACGTAAAGTAAAGATACGAGCCAATCACTTCTTATGAAGGCTTAAAAGATACGCGTTTTTGTGGCTTATACTAGCAAGGAGGCACTCCGAGGTGGCCAGACACTGTACAATCCTTCTATTGTCGCGCGAAAAATCGCCACGAACAGGCAAGAGTTGCAACTTGGCCTTGCGAACGGATTGGCGTGGTCAGTGATTGCAATTTTTAGGTGTCTCAAGAACCCGAAAATCGCTAGGGCGGTACGAGGTCCTAGTGTGGTCCGAGGGCTAGTCATAAGTTATTATTGGTCAAAGAAGTGAGGAATAGTCCCTAGATGCTCTGGCTGTGAGTCTCCATATTTTGGTTGACGTTCGTGGTTTTGTTCTGTTTACGCCAAACCTAAAGAGGCCTTCCAACTCGTACTACCCAGATCCAGATAAGGAGCCTCACCCAAACTGCACACCCTATCGCCAATTCTTGGGTTGTTGTAATCGTAAGTAGCACAATGCCACGTGCTTCTATTGTCCCAGATAGCGATGTCATTGAGTCGCCACTTGAAGCGCACCTGTGCATCATGGTTTTGCGTGACCAGGTGGAACAAGTAGCCAAGGAGCAGATCAGACTCATCTTTGGTGACACCATTGATACGTTTTGTGAAGCCTTTGTTTACGTAGACGGATTTCCAGCCGGTGACCGCTATGCATTCATATCAGTCAACTCTCACAAGTAGGATTGGTGGAAACAGCGCAACTTACGATTTGTCCGGATCACTGGATGTGTTGCCGTCAGTCGCTCTCCAAAGTTCAGCGGACTTCCTCTGAACCCCTTCCGAAGTGGGTATCCTAGCCTCTCCGCCTCCTCCAAGAAGAATTTCGCATCGTGCGTCGCCGTCAACCCCTCGAGGAAGATTTGCATAGCTGAACTTAATCGATCATAGATCTCATAACCGGACGCCCAGAGTGTATCACCACCCGTCACCTACCCGATAGAAATACAATCAGCACAGTGTTCGGCAAAGCGAATCTTCATCACGTGCTGCTTACCGGGAGAGTGTGAATCTTCAGCATAGCGTAATCAGATGGCACAGGTTCGAACGAGATATCGGAGTGCCAGCCTGCGGACGCAAACCGCGACACGTCGGAGAGCTGGTATGTGAGGCCACCGCCCTTCTTCTGCTTTTCAGAAGAGATAACGCTTATTTGGTCACCTAGCTCTGAGCCTTCCTCCGTCAAAGGGTGTACATGAAGACCGGAAGAATCGGGCTGTAGATAGAAGTTAGCTAGGCCAAAGTGGTCCAGGGGAGAGAAAGAAATGCCTGGGAGTATTACGCAACCAGAAAGCTCTGTCATACGAAGCATCAGATCTTTCATTTGTGTGGGATTCACGTGTTGGTCACGGAGGAATATGACGCCTCGTTGAGAAACTGATGATGATTAGAACTCTTCTGCACTCGCCGACTGGAAAAGTTGGGGACGAACTTGTGACCGCAAGATCCCGTACCATATCGTCGCCCCACTTCAACAGATCAGTGACCTGGAGGCCTTCAAACTCTCTTCCAATTACAGGTGTCGTATCCTGATGCTTGAAGTTGTTCAATGTCCCATTGTATGATAGTGGCTCCAGCGATCGTGTTCGCGCATTCGGATGTCCGCCTACGATGTTTGTCGCTTCACCATCTTCGCTGTCGAGATGTATGCGTTTAACAGAGGGCATCGCGATCGATAGCTCGAAGGTTGCAGTTGTCACTAGAACAAGTACCTTAGATTTAACGAGTTCTGAATAGAATAGAAATAACAGTCGCCAGTTTGAACATCATGGTAGGTACCTGAAACACCCAGAATGGTTTAGAGTCGCAGAATAGCAGTCTGGGCTACTGCCTAGAGCACGGAATCAGCAAAGGCGTTAAATGATTGAGCCTTGTATATGTGTTGTTGTCGCTGCATTTGGTGAACGGATCGATGGGCTCTCGTGATTAGACCAAGATTCTACAAGCGAGAGCTGCTCCATGATGCCATTGTGGGGTCAAATGACGACTTTCTAGGTTTGGCGCGTGTTTCGAGCAACTACCTAGCCATCTGCCTAAGCGGATCTACCTTCATCGGCGAAGTTCATATGGAGAATGTGTTTCGGAAGCGTGCAGCCACACACACAGTGCCGCAAAAATGCCCGTTTCTTGATTGGAAGGGCCAAGAAACTTCTCATCTCAGCAATCAATACTTCAAGGGTCCGTACAATGCTGCGCTTCGAGACGAATTTAATTCAATGTGAAGGAGTACGATTCAACACGTTTAATGGACGACTGTCGCGATACAGGCGAAAAATCTCGATGCGTACACCTTTATAGGCCAAAAGTTTTTCAATCAAGGGCTGAGGATGAACTGTCGATGATCTATTCCATTCCCTCATTTGGTACTATTATGATTCGACATGTTCTCGAGCTCTTCCTCCACTTTAGTCCAGGTCTGCGGTAACAAAGCAGCAGTCAACCAGTAGTTATCATCGTGGTCCTTTCCCAACACCACGATCACGTTCCTCATTGTAGGCGACGTGCGCATCGACGACGCGTGGTGATATACCAATGTACCTGGCGCATTGCTCCGTGATGGTTCCGCCTTGCCTACGCATACGAGTGCAGGACTAAAGTCGACCATCTTAAAGAAGGAAGCCCGGGTCCAATTGGTGAAGGGCATGAGCAGCGCGTCAGAGTCGCCACATAATAGCTGCTGCTCGTTGCCAGACTTGGACTGTTGTCGCAACTCGCGCAAGCCGGCTAACACCTGACCCTCAGTCGCCTGTTCCATCAAGTGGCGCCGATTCTCCAATGCAATGAGCCCTAACGGTCCCCTTGCAACTTCAGGGGAGATGAATGCAAAGGCTGCGACCGCCATGTTTTGCACGTATACACCAGAAGCCTGAACGAGCGAAGAGAGTCGGAATCGTGCATTGAGCGCGTGGAGCGCCGTCACTGGCCGTGGGTGAGGTAAGGAGGACGCCACTACGCGTATCCCCCATGCTGTCAAAACGTCGCCCTCACTGATGAAGGGTTTTTCCTCTCCGCCGTCCTGTGCCGCGAGATCGTTCATTGCCTGTTGGCGCATCTTTGACACAGTCTTGCAGGGTAAGAAAATCGTCCGCGTCTCGACAACTCGGTTCCACATCATGTCCCAGGCGAAGCGGAGCCCGAACATGAGCATAGCCCATCCTGTAAGCTGTTTTAGACTCATTTCGAATCTTTCTTTGTCGTTGGCAGACGTGTCGAGGGCTGCGCAAATAGCGTCTTCTCGCGCGCCGATCATGGGAGGCACTTCAGACTCCCGACCCCCTAACACCAGAGACCAACCGCGTAGGAGAGCCTGCTGGCCCATCACATCCATTAACGTGTGTGGCCAAGAGAGTCCTATCAAAGTTGCGTCATTGAAGGAAGTGATGTGAAGTGACAGCTGCGGTGTATCGTCTTTGAGGAAGTCTTCCAGCGTCTCCGGCGCATTCTCTTTAGCGGCAAACTTTCGAAAGTTCTGAGCTCCAGGGTGAATGGACGAATTGTTCGTGGCTTTGGGGAGGGTTGCAGCCAGCGGATGGTCGTCAATGTCCACGCCTAAGGATTCATGGCTGTAGGACACCGCAGGGCGATCAGTTGTGAATTGCTGTGGGACACGGATTTCCAACCTCCCGTCGTCCTGATGATGTCTAGATTAGCATTGCGTCCAGACATCGCGTTTGTAAAGGAGTAGAGACCTACCTTCAATCTCAGCCGGCCACCCACCTTTCTCCAGTCTCCGATCTCCAGTAGCCTTGACAAAGACGCAGACAACTTATCAGGGTCTAGGACGTCATCAAAGCGTAGCGTCCATGTGACTACGATGCCTCGTAAGGTTTTGGTATCGTCTAGCATATGGACAGGATATACATCATCCGTCTCAACCAGCACTGGGAGACTTCTGGGCGACGAATTAAAGAGGCGTGCAATTGCCGCCATGCTTCTGACACTTAATGTACTGTGCTGAATTCTCGTGGTTGAACTCGACCCGTCCAACCCATTACATGGTCAGCAAAGGTATAATTAAGGATCGTATCTAAGAGATGATAGGGGTACGGCTATCGGAAAAGTCTCCATCCGCCAGCCAAAGTTCCAAGAGTCGCAAAGCACACAAGCCGTATAGGGGCTCGCTTGATAAGAAATAAGATTGCTGCTGCTTCGGAAAGCGTATCAGGATTAGCGCACAAGTGGGGCTAAACGTAATCAAGTTAGCCCGGAAGGAAATTCCACGCACTGGACCTCGCAATGATTCAGCACATCACGCTGCTTCCTCTATAAACGTTGAAAGAAAAGGATCGAAATATATGAGAATGAAGGTGACAGGATTCGGAAAGTTAGTCTAGCATCAAAGAGCCGTGAGAGCAAAGACGGAAGGGGTCATACAAGTCCGATCCAAAAGCGTGAACGCAGCTCCACCTGATGCAACACTTTTAACTGTTACTCTTCTCACCAATCGGCGCCACGAGCCGACTTTCATTGACTCGGGACCATGCGCCTCAAAAAGATCCCTCTCACACTTGACTCGCTTCCCCACTGAGGACCGGTCAAACAGCTCCGCGTCTACTCCGGTAATGTTGAGCCGGGTCTGTACCTGATGCACCTCTGTTGACGAGTATGCTAACGCCTTTATCGCAAGCACGAGGTCAAAACTAGTGAATAACATGGTCGCGATGACGAGCGACTGTAGACTGATGATCCAAGACTCACGAAACTTGACGAGCGACGCGTGTCGTGCATCTGTGACTCCGCAGATGACATTAAGAATACTTGACTCAAGCTTTGTGTGAATGCGGCGATGAAATCAGACGGTCGTTTACTTCCTAAGATATTCGCTAAATCGACGACGGAGTTGAGAAATGTAGTCGAGCGCTTCCACATTAATGTAAATGACATGCTTGCAATACCAGTTGTACTGCTACTATCATTTTGCGTTGGATGATGGTGAAGATAGGGATGATGTAGTAGTGACGTTGGGGTCGTTCTCTACGGTATGTACCATTGGAGGGACATAGCTCCTGCTACGGACACGTTGTCGAAGGAACCCGGTATCCAAATGCCAATGCTATGATTGTGATCGAGAGAGGGACAGTGAAAAGTGCAAACGTAAGTAGTATGTTGTTGTTTCGGATGCCCGTTTTGGGAAAGGTCACCAGTTCTTTCCAGATCGAGCCTTCTCCTTCGATTACATGGCGATTTTGTCCACAGGTGTCGTTGTAGCCCCCGGAAAAGTTTTGGATGATTTTGTGTCGGTAGGAGATATTTCACTATGGCCAGTAGCCAGTTCGATAGCCTCGAATGTATTCTTTGGGGCCGTTTACTTTAGCTGATGTTCTCGCAAGGATGCGGTCTCATATAATCAGGCGTGGACTTAGAGGGAAGGAAAATGAAGCGCTCGGTAGGAACTTCATATGCTTGTGACGGTGAAACTCTTAACTGTATACCACGCCTAAAGCCCAAAACCAGCCTTCCCAAAATTCAAAGAAAGCGCAACTGCCAGAACCCTTTGAAGCTGCAGCTCATTCATTTGTGAAAATACTAACAGCTGAAGTTGTGAAACACTCTACGAGGCCGGATACTTTCAATGACCTTCGTTATAGGTAGATTGTGGGGCAAAACCCGCTGCGCTGGATGGTTTGCATATAGCACACTTACCCAGTCAAGCGCCCCGGAATAATTGAGAATTACATGTATGATAAAATTGTGGTATCGAAATGGGGGCTATAGGTAGGCTTTCATACAGTGTTCGAAGATTCTTGAACCATGATTCTAATTCCAAGTCAGGTTTAATTTCGTGTGGCAATAGCTACATTTTGTACAAATAAAGATATTGCCTGGGACATGAGAGTTGCGCCTCAACATCCTGTGCTGTCACTCTTAGTTTAGGTTAGGTATCTAATTTAGTGAAGGTACACACCGCAACAAGCGCACCGGCTCCCCTTAGCTCTATGCCACTGTTCTACTCTCCTCCAGTATCCTGAGTTCCGTTGTTTTCATCAATTACTCCAGTGACCAAGACGTTTACAAGTGTCGCACCATTCATGACCACAATATCGACAGCGGCGAACACCGACATTGTACTCCTTATGGTGCAAAGATCGCCCATGCAAAAACAGCATTCCCAGACTCGTGGAACCTTTATACGCCGAGGCTGACGTCGGTGTAGAATCATGAGGAATGTATTGTCGGTTAGCATATCTATTGTTCCAGGTCTCGTGAAGTATCTCGGATAGTCGCGAAGAGGTATTTGGTAATCTGGTCGGAGAGAAGATAGCTGGGGGATGCATGGTAGTTATATGTGTAAGTGAACGTGAACCCAGGGATATTGATGTAGACGCATTCACGTCTAAGATCAACAGGGATGCTATCAATGGTTGATTACCAGCGACATACTTCACATATCGGTGTTTTGGTGGAAACAGATGGCGACGTGAGTTGGCCTCGCGTTCAAAGTGGGGTTGGTGTTTCTATGACGTGGGAGGACGAATCGCCCCATGCCTTTGAAAGCATCATTTCAGAATTAATCCATCACATCAGGTCTTGATACTGTCCTTCACGCACGACCTATGTAGCAGTCCACGGTTAGTGCTACACTCATAGCGAGATCGCGAACCAGCAGTGCACATCAATAGACAAGAAGACATCGAAGTCACATTAAGGACTGTCACTTCAACAGAAGATATCGCTTGAGAAACTTATCTGAATGCAGATATTAAATATATTCAGGACCTAAAAGGCATATCAAACCATGCAATGCAAAGACCACAAAACAGATCACAACGCCACACCCATCAATTTTTAATTCCACTTCCCTCCCCTATCACCATCAGCCCGTCCATGCTGATCCCAATGACCCCGCCAATCCGTCGTCCCATTGAAAACCTTGAACCCACCAACAAGCTGGTCTTGGAACAAGCCCTTGGGATCATACTTCCTCGCAACTCTCCTCAACTGCGCAAGCTCGCCGTTGCCATAAGCTGCAAGAGGGTCCTGGAACCAGGCCGCGAAGTTCAAATAGATCCAAGGATTGTGCTGGCCCTCATCTTTGGCAAGCTGCTCGAAGATCTGGACGAAGTCTTTGAGAGCGTTGTTCAAGCCCTCGGTGGCAGAGGAGTCGGCGTAGTAGAAGATGATCTGCAAGAAGACGAGGCCTGACTGGGGTGTTGAGGAAGCTGAGAAGCCTAGGCTGTTGGGAGACGCGCCGCTCTTTGGTGGTGGGGCGAGCGATTGGAATGTGAGCTCTGAAGCAACGTTGGCGGATTTGTAGGTATCGGTGACTTTTGGGATGAGCTCTTTCCACTTCTGGTAAATCTTGTGGGCGATGGTGGGCGAGATGTGGAAGGTTGTTGTTGCCCAGATCGTGCTAGATGTGGGTCAGTAACAGTGATCACGTGCGATCGATGCTGGAACACTTACTTGAAGTTCGAAGTCTTGACCACCATGGACGCGTTTCTGGCAAAGGCAGCGACTGGTGCAGTGGTCATTCCATTCATGGCCTGTGGCTTGACATCGAGGATGTGGCTGAGCGACCCAGGCTTGAGATCTGGCTTCGTATACCACAAGATACTCGTCGGTGTGTAGTTTCCGGTCGTCGCATTGTAGCGATTCGTAACCCAGCCTGCAGCATAGGGATCGTACTTGGCCAACTTGAACTGCGTGAATCCTTCAACCAAATCGACGTCAGCTGTGGGGGCATAGGCAATTCGGCCACCGTACAGCTGACCGACTGGGAAGTGCTTGAGGTCAAATCGAGTGACGATGCCGAAGTTGCTCTGGCCGCCTTTCAGAGCAGCGTAAAGTTCCGAGTGGGACGAGGCGTTTGCGTTGACCAAGGTGCCGTTAGCGAGTACGACCTCGAAGTTCTCTACATAGTCGCAGGACCAGCCATGCTCTGGCGAGAAGAACGAAACACCACCTGTGGGAGATCAGTAATAGAACATTTGCTCGTCTACCAAGGCAACTCACCTCCGGTCAAGAATCCAGCAATGCCGACAACGCCAATTCTAGGACCCATGACAGAGATATTGTACTTGTCCGTTACATCGTACACATCCTGGGCAACAGCACCTGCTCCTACTCTTACAACGTCCTTGTCAACCTCCACGTAATTCAATTGACGCATGTCGATTGTTACACCATCTTCAATGTCATTGAACCCAGTATTAGCATTGTGACCTCCTCCTCTTATAGCAAATTTGGTGCAACCGCTATCTCTTAGCACGTTGATAGCTGTGACAACATCTTGAGTAGAGTTTGGTCGAACGAGACAGGTTGGGTTGAGTCTCAGTTGAGGGAAGGGGTATGATTGGATAGAAGCGTTGTATGTAGGGCTCTCTGGGTAGAAGACATCTTCTGCGAGAGCTGAAGCGAGAGTCTTACAAGTTTTTGTTGTCTCGTCGCTCGATGCGGCAGCGAGCGTAAGAAGGAGGCAGCCAACGAGAGAAGCTGGTAGGAAATGCATCTTGGTGTATGTACAAATTGAAGACGGAAGTGAGAAAACAGGGTGGACAGAGCGAGCACCAAGCTTTATGCTGCTCCTATACTGCTCTCATGATGGCTGATCGGAAAGATCCTGCGAGGACCCATCCCGCTGAGCATCCGCCGGCGGGGCAAGCACATCGTCGGCGAGGAAGTCATCTTGGGCGGAGCAACTGCAAGTTGGTCAGAGCACCGTAGCCAGCTGCTGGTATTCCTATACATGATCTTCAGGCATCGCGAGTTTGCGCCCTGCAGTGTTTATTGTGGCGTAAGCACCACGAGGATCACTGCGTTTCTGAGAGGCCCAGCGTGAACTCAAAATAGTCATGATTGGGCATGCTCTCCGATTTCTTCAAGCGAGCAAAGGTACGCGACGCTATTCCCTAATACGGCGGAGCTATGCTTTGCTGTGCACGAGTACGGAGCACGAGATGCGCTGATGCGCAGCAGGGGCTGAGGAGGATCCTAAATCGCGGGGAGCCGAAGCTTCGGACTGGATCATGAGAGCGGGGATTCCCTGCGGTAGCGAAAGAACAACGAATCAACTTCAATGTGAATCTTACATACTTACAGTAACTCATTCGCTGTGCAGCACAGGGCATGCAAATATCGATCATGCGAAGCTTGAAGAGACGACTGTTGGGCAAGTTGCTGTTCTCTTTCTTCGTCGGCTCAAGCTTCACCGCCGATCTCATCGAGCGTAAAATTGGTCACGGTGAGATCGGCATCCTATGAATAAGGCAAGCGAATCGTGGCGCAGACTCGGAGCTGAAAAACCTGGAGTTGGCGGGATTTCCCTCCGACAGCAGATGCAAGGCGAGATGGATGTCAAGCCTGCGTCAAGAAAATAGATTAGTTGTGACGGTTTACGGTCTGATACGGAGTACTCCTGTTGCTGACCCGGTTCGCGGAGCGTATGCTGTTCCGTCGATAGCTTGCACCCCAGAGCCATCAATATGATGTTACCCTGGAACATCTGCAATGCGAGTGCATTGGGTAAGTAACATAGGTATTTGGACAGTCATACATAGGCCAGATGCCAGCCTTACGTCGAACGGCACGGCTCAACGTCCCAGCGAGCCGACTGAAATTGCGAAACCTTCGAGAATACGAGATGGTTTATCCGATGCGAAACGCCGAACAGAGCCGCAGGGCGACATAGAAGCATTAGGCCCCAAGTAATACGGCGCACGAATGGAACTGTTTAAGCCGCCGCCTCACCGGGTGCTACCGTGGGCTTGAGAGGTTGCCTACATTGTCGTTCATCCAAAGCTACGCTGTCAGGAATCGGTCGCCCTGCGGCGTCTGAGATCATCAGGTACCGCGCAGGATGCCAAGATGGTTCCTGTGAGATTGAGATCGCCAAGATGCACGTAGTGAAACGCATTCCATCGTCGATGGCATTGCTTGAAAAGAAATGAAGGCAAAGACCCATCGAACTCGAAGCAGCAAGACTGAAGTCGCGTGTATGCGATCGGTGAGGTGATTATGATTGTGTAAGAACTACGGAGTTCGACGAGGCTAAGTTGCCTGGGACCAACGATCTTACCTAGGCTATGCACGTAAGATATCGATACATCTCACGTGAGCAACCCCAGTCTTCCAGGTACGAGGAGCCGGTTTCTGGAAGGGGAGATCTTACGTAACACCAATCGTTCATCCCTGCATTCGGTGATATGGCAGATATTGAAATTGTAGAACTCAGAAACGAACTATAGCAAAGTGTAGGTCTCGAGAAATGTGAAGTTCTTGACAATTCCCTCGTGCCGAGGTCGAGACTGCGCAGGCAGGCCTGCAGGCATAGTACTTGCGACTTGGTGCCGACGTTTGTATACGTTCTCGGACCATCGCAGCGTCGATTGTTGCTGCTGAGGCGCACTAAGCAAGCGGGACCGTACACTTGACAGTCTTGAATGCCATGAAGAGCGTGTAGGGTTAAACCTGCCAAACTCCCTCAGCTCGCAATAACTTCCATCAAGACATCCTTCACACTCTTCACCTGGCCGCATCCATTGTCCCAACCTCTTTCCCACAATGTCCATGGCTGAATATAATGAATGTTGAACCTTGGTTGCATCATCTTCGCGAACACCTTTTTCATATAGCCCGCAGAATACAGCAGCTTCTTCTGATCGTTCGTCATCTTGAGATTCCATCGCGCCCATTCCAGGACGTCGGCTGCGATGGCTGCAACGATTGGCGTTGCGAAGGAGGTACCGGAGAGATAGATGGGTTTGGGCGGGTTGCGTTTGCCGGTCTCTTTCCAGTTGCTTTGAATATCTATAAATAAGGCGTTGTCAGCATCTGTAGACGTCTTGAATTTATGTAGAGGAAGCACTTCGCGGTACAAAGCGAGCTTGAATTTAGCAGTATGTTGAGAGTTAAACCGCTTGCCTTTCACAGGAACTTGTCTTGATAACTTGACTTACCTCGACCGAGAGTTGGAAAGCTCTCTCCAGAGAGCGATGTAGGATTGAAGTTGGATGCAGCCCCCAAACCATCAGTCGCATGGACTGCAATGACACCAGACATGCTTGCAAGCCAGCCCATGGGTGCGTTGCCTCCAGCATTTCCTGCTGCAGCGAAGACGATTCGCCTACGGCCACCCTCATAGCTAGGATTGACGGCTTCTCGAAGCTGCGCCTCGAGCTTCTCATCCTTTTCCGACATGACAAGCGACATCGAGATGATATCTACTTGCCACTCTTGTACGGCCCAATTGATGGCTTGAGCAATGCAGGGAAAATCGACGGACATGAAATTTATTGCGACTAATGAACGAACTAGACGTGCACTAGACACCTGGGCTGACGGAGAGGAGGTCGTGACCGCGTCTGCGTATATCTGGAATGCAGGCGCGGCGGATCAAAGATCCCTCAAAGGTCTTCTTCAGTCCCTTATAGGTCAGACATTGAGCAGCTTCCTGAGCTGGCTCGAGTTCTGTTCCCTTTCGCATCGGATACCAACTTGGAGTGGCAAAATGAATTTCCTAGACTTTCACAGCTGAAGGAGGCTTTTCACCAACTCTCGTCACCACAATCGATGATTGTTGACAAGCTTGTTATCATGATTGATGGTCTTGACGAGCTGGACGGTGATCACTCCGAGCTCGTGGAGCTCCTCACAACTTTTACCAACTGCAAGCTCCTAGTTTCCTCCAGGCCCTTGAACGTCTTCGAAATAGCTTTTGAATTAGTGCCTGGGCGGCAACTTCGCCTGCAGAATCACACTCGCAATGATATTAGAAAATTTGTTAGGGATCAATTCGTCGGTTGGACCTTGGTTGGAAGGAACTCGGAGAGGGACCGTCTCGCGGATTCCATCGTCGAGGCGTCACAAGGCGTATTCTTGTGGACTTCCCTGGTCATTTAGTTACTTCATAGAAATGCGCAGCCTGGAACGAGCTGGTTGGAGCTGAGGAAAGACCTTGAAAGTACACCTAACGGGCTTGAAGAGTACTTCAGCCATCTGTTTGAGACCGCAGATTCCGAAGCCTTCTCTATCCTATTTAGTGCTCTTCGCGCGTGTCAGGAAGATCTCTAGCACGATCCACCTCTACCAGGAACAGGTCCAATCCAGTTAACGGGATTTGATGTATTGATTTTGGACGATTTCATCAACAACGAGCACACGAGCTTTGTCGAATATACAAGAAATGTATCATCTACGTTGCTCAAAGTAGATCAGGCTGAACAAGCAGTTCAACGCCTTGGGGGAGGGATGTTCAAGATGCAAAATTTCCTTCACCCGCAGAACGGTTCAATATTCTATGTACACCGAACTGTGAAAGACTTCTTTCAGCAATTCTGGAATGAAGACAAAGATCAAACGTCTTCACAGTCGGTGTGGTGTCTTCTCATTGCGACCATCTGTCGTATCAAGGCCCTTGACCCGAAAGTCGAGCCCTGTAGCATTACGGAGCTCTCTGGACGAGCTATACAATGCGCACGTTTTCTGCAACAAAATTTTGAAGAGATATGGAGGACATAGAATTGTTGGACGAGCTCGATCGATCTCTAATAAGGCATTCAAGACCAGCTGACCGAAGCTATTGGAGCATCTATTTCAACAGCCTGCAAAAAGAAGCATCGTGGGATGATGATTTCCTGTCTTTCGCCATTTTATGCGGATTGACATATTACGTTCAGCGCAAGCTCGCGAACTATACGCGGGACTATCCTCCTCGAAAGCCCGGACGTCCTTATCTGGATTACGCGTGTATTCCCGAACCAAATTATTCTGGCTTCCGGAAAAGAGTGGAGATAGATATCGCGGAGCGATTGATTGATCTAGGTGCAGATCCCAATGAAGAATTTGCTGGCCGGAGCGTATGGCAACGATTGATACCGTGTCAGCGACAACTCGGTTCTGAAATCTGGCTATATCTCTTGAACCTCCTTATTGTGGCTGGTGCTGATACAAATATACTTCCCGACGAAGTTGGAGGTTTATATTCAACGCCGCTCCTCCAGGTCCTTGGAGAGGCTTCTTTTGAGAAGCCTGAGCTAGTTGAGACTGCCGGGAGACTCCTGTCCCAACTCAGGGCGCGCCGAGGTGTGCGATTCATCTCATGGGAAAAAGACGCCTATCGCTCCGTAAGTCCGAATCAGGAAGTGCAGAGTGATGAGATCGGTCGAGAACTCGACTCAGAGAGAGAGGCAGCAGCAGAGGCGTTTCGAGAAGCGTGACATCGGGACGAAGCAAATGAGTACCCTTATGGGGATAGCCCGAAGGATTTTGTCAATCCTGCATCAGCCTACCTGGGAATCGCCGAAGAGACGTCAAAAGCCGCTAGTGAAGCTCACACTGGTGACGAAACCGAAAATCGCGGAGGCTTTCGACAGACGCTCAAGAATCTATTTGGCAGGCGAGAGAAAGGCAAAGCCGCGGTGACTCCACCGAACCTCAATCCATTCGCGAGAACGAGAAGTCAAGAAGAGTCTGAATCATCTCAATCGAATTACAATCCTTTTGCGAGAACGAAAATTCGAGATGAGTCCCAGTCACCACCACTACTACGAAGGGCACCAAGAATTGAATCTTTCGCAAAAGCGGAGGGTCCAAATCAGTCTGAGTCACCAGCACCATTGCGAAGGCGACCGACAATCTATTCTGGGAGTCGAGATGAGGCATGGTCACCAAATTAGATCAGTCTGCGTTTGCTGAGCGTTGAAGCTGATCTCAATATATTGGTCGTTTTGATTACGGTGTGCACATGGTTGTTCTTCTTTTTCACCTCACGTTCTCCTAGACATGTTCTCCTCGAACCCGGCTTAAGCATGAAACCCGTTCGATAGCGACCGTGCCGAATGCGTACGGGAGTATCTGTCTTACCGCAGCACTTCAGTCTTGTTGAGCATCACCATCGTGACAGTACTAGAGAGCGCATTTTGAAAGTTTAACGAATATATCCCGTTGATCAAAGTGCCGGCTGCTGTACATCTATCCGGACAACGGCCGTAGTCGATAGGTCATAGGTATAAGGCTACCCAGGTTCACATTGCATTGGTCTAAAATTTTCCTGTAGCAATTCCTAGATGAATGCTGCTAGCGAAGTAAGAATGCGCGACATTTCTAGCGCAGACAGTATCAGCTAGTTAGAGGATGGTGTTCTAGTAATGCTCATCCTTATCTATGCAAAAGAAGTTGAGGTTCAGCGGCCTTTGTGTGGCAAATTCTAGGTGGGTAGAATAGATCGTAACCCCGCATTATCAATGAGCGACATCGCGACCTTTCTACAACGGGTCAAGATATCCCCGGATACATCGGAGTGGACTTCATCCTAGCCAAATCTGCACTGACTCTGCATATCGTCCGGTCTAGGTGAAAACCTCGGAATATAGTTCGGAGCTCAGCACAAGTACACAAAACATCGTGATTCATCGATTCCGCGATCATTCTACGACGGATCATCTTGTCAAAAACTATCACGATGACAGTCGAAGCCAAAACCTACACCATCCCACCAACACAACTAATCCCCAACTCTCCCTACCAGCTTATCCACTACCCGCGCCTCCTTCACACCCTCGTCTCCTCACCTTCCTTCAACCCAACGGCCATCTTCGATCTCTTCGCAAGCAACGGCTGGCAATCGCAATGGATCGCGCGCTATGGACGTACTCAGAAATCGCACTACCACTCCACGGCCCATGAAGCCATGGTCGTCATCTCGGGTGAAGGCGCAACAATCCGTTTCGGCGTCGCCGACGAGAACGCCGACCCGCTGGCCGAACCTGAAGCACCAGGTCTTCTTCTCGAAGCGCAATTAGGCGATGTGTTTATCCTCCCCGCGGGCGTTGCGCATAAGACGCATGATCCAAGGCCTGATGCGGAGAGTTTGAAGTTTATGGCGCCGAAAGATGTCAAGAATGGAAGGTCGGCGAGGGAGTATTTTGAGGCGCAGGAGGTGAAAGGGGAGTTTATGATGATGGGTGCGTATCCGGAGGGGAATGAATGGGATTTTATGGTTGGAGGCGAGCATGAAGGGAGGTTTGAAGAGGTCTGGAATGTGGAGAAGCCGGGGAGTGATCCGGTGCTGGGCGCGAGTGAGGAGGGAATTTGCGGGCTGTGGAAGAGCAGTACTGTCTAGCTAATAGAGTGATTGAATCTTCGGCAGCCAATGTATTCTCATGTGTTGCATCGAGGCTGATATGTTTGCATAGTCTTTGCAAAGAAAGTCAAAATTCGATGACGTCACATATGTATCTCCACTTGCGGCGAAACTTCAAACACATCTACCTCTACCAATTTCGGGCATCAGAAATTCGTGTCAAATAAGGAACTAATGACACAGATGAGGTTCCACAGGTGCTTTAACATGGTCGATATCTACACCATCGCTCTCCTACCCGCGCCTTCCCATCGCCCAATTCCTCATCCGTCTTCTCAGCTCCTCCCAAAGCTCATTCATTCCGTCCTTCATTCTATCAGTGCCTCCTCGATTCTCAACTGCCCGTCTAACAAGATACTGCATACAATCCTGCACGCTGCCCCAAACGGAGTATTTGTATACGCCAGGTGTACTTACCGAGTCTTTCGCTCCCGCGCGCATCCTTTGAGCATGTTGTATGAGCCGACAACTGAGTGTATCGCCCATACCTTGCAGCTGTCCGAAGTCGGGGACGGTATTCAAGGCATTCTGGGCGGAAAGAGTGCGCACGAGGTCGCTCGCTTTCGCGACACTTTCGGGGTTGTGGCCAGCTGCGAAGAGCGCGATATTTGAGCTCCGATTCGTAGGATGCTTGAGTATATTTCCTGTCAAGACGTCCTTCACGATACCATTGTAGTTCGCATCGGTCTCTGCTTTCGTGTCATGGATCTTGTGTCGTGGATCAGAACCGATGTAGGCTCCTCGGACAAGCTTGACACCCAGAGTCCAGCCTTCTTTCTCTGCCAATGAGAGCTCATGCTCAAGCTTGGACCGTGAGTTCTTAAGGTAGGACTGGATAGTGTTGTAAATCAAGGCTTTGCCATCGCGGTTGTACTGGCGCATCAAGTCGACTGTCCAATCATCAATGGTAGCCTGGAATTCGTCTTGCTCGGCATCCACGAAGAGCCTGGTCCCTTGCGCCGCTGCGATGCGGCAGATCTCTTGCAACGCTTCGTTGAACTGTGTTGGAGGTTTGCTACCAGTGAGGAGCGCCTGAACAACGGACTTGCCGGCACCTGTATATCTAGAAGATGGTTAGCTCGCCATGTCTGGGGCCTGAGTGTTCGATCATACTTCATAGCCAGAATATCACCCTCACCCAGCACCTGCAAAGTCTCTACGTTGCCTTTCCTCCAGTGCTCAATCTCAGCCTCTGCTTCAACCATCTTCTTCGTGTTTTGGCCGTGCTTCTGCTTCCTCGGGTCATATTCCTTACCATACCCCAAGATCACTCCAGAGAAACCGATTTGTTTAAGCTTTGCGACATTGCGCTGTATCTCAGCCTTGTTCGTCCCGGCGCAGAAATGATCATAGATCAACGGCTTGACGATAGCTCTGATCAATAGGTTGCGGTCTGGGTTTAGAAGGCCTGAATTCGAGTCTGCGACCTTGCCTAGCACTAGAATGCCTGGCCTGTAGAGCAATGGTGATGTGAAGAAGGTGCCAAGGACCAGACTGCGCACAATGCTGGAGAGGGGTAGCCGTGCTAATGAGTGCTCTTGGTGATGTTTGACTTGAACAGATTCCGGAAAAGCTACGGTCTCGTTGCCCTTATTCAATGATGCGTGGGTGAGATTTCGTCGTGTGGACTGCGTGGAAGTTGACTGATAACGGATCGAATTAATGATAGCTCGAGCGCACAGTGTTGGGAGTCTTTGAGTGATAATGCTGCCCATCTTGCTATGCACCGAGTGGGTTCTTAAGAAACAGACTTGCATTCACGGTGGTACGTGACATTACTGATATACAATGGTATTGACTACGATGTTCGGAGGAAGTGTACTATCAAGGGTTTCCACTTTCGGTAAGTCTCCGAGTGTCGCCCTCTTTGAGGTGCGGGGCTTCGACAGCGAAGTCGGGGTTGTGCCTTCTCTAGCCGCGTGCCTAATACCAATCCGTTATGCAGACCTTTTCGGTTGCCGATAAAAGCCATCTTCTTGCGAGTTATTGTAGGGGATTAGGTCTGGTGCCTTGTCTATGCTGTTGCAGTGTAGATTCACACCAGCGTAAAGGTTTCCAAGCCGTCCTCATTATCGGGCCATAGCTCTCCATCCAACACTCCAGCTACGAAGGCAGCAGCAACGAGCTGCCGGTCCTTCCCAGCAGGGCGGATCAAAAAAGGACAAGGTGCGTCTTTGACAAGTACGAGCGAGTCGCCAGCATGGATTGTACAGTATCCAACTCCTAGAAGATTCTCTGTTGGGAACATCACTTGGTCCTCCGCGTTTTCTCCAAGACGGGTCAGGTATTCAAAGCTATTTTGAATTCTGCAGAACGGGACTAGAGAACTCAGTATGCATTGCTCCAGGATTTTGCGCCGGTTGATGTCGCATTCACCATTGCCATCCTCTCGCAGGAGCTGTAAAGCGTCTTCTGCTGCGCCGGTGTGTGCGTTGGCAATCTCCGGCCAAACTTCTTCAATTGAGACGTTATTACGAAACTCCTGATCCGCAGTGAATGGGAAGAGCGCAGCTGGCACTCGGAAAAAATCTTCTTGTGTAGGTCGAACATAGCTTTCAGCCCCGTGCATGGTGTTGCAAACACTTGCAATCACGTTCCAGCTTTTAAACACTTGAAGCCAATGCTGGAAGGCCAGAACGTATTGCAGAGCTGGGTTTTCGACATATTCCGTCGAGGATTTGATCTTTTTCAAACGCACTGGATAACCAAGAGCTTGTAACACGCCAAGTGATACTCCTTGTACAGTCAATGTCCTCCGATCATCACTGATGTGTGGCAAACACTGGATACCCTTCGCAGCACTGAAGCGAATTGCTGTTGTGAATTGTGTCAATGATAGCTTCAGTGTAGAAAAGCTCCACTGGTTTTGAGTTGTCTGGATCCGTTGTCTTGAAGCCTAGGGTGTGGTATAGTGAGTACAACGAAAAGACCTTGTCCTTGGGATCCGTTGCTCCGTGTAACATGAGCTCTTCCCATTCCGCGAACCACCGGTCCGGTGTAGGCTCGTAATCTTCTGTTTTGCTGTGATTCAAGACTCGGATATAGGAACGACAAAACTCATGTAGAAAGAGGAGGGGAACGACGTCAAAAGCGGCCTTATCTCCAAACCCGTTGCCAGGCCTGTGATGAAGTAGACGCCCCTTTGACGCTTCTTTGAAGTTGTCGAAGGAAATCTTGGCATTGTTGCCCAATATCTGACAACTTCGGAAGAACGCAGCTTCTTGAATAGGCCACAATCTCTTGAAATACTCATGAGTGACAATTTGCCAAGATATGCCTCCGTTTACCATGTGAGGATCGGTCGCGCGATCTAAACCCTAAGCATCAGCTTAGCTCATCAAGTTCGAAGCCTATAGCGCGTACAGATATAGTCAAGAAGCTTATCAATGTTTCTCAGGACTCTGCCGAAGCGAGTCCGAAGTGTGTCAGATTTAGTGAGTGTACTGCATAATAGCATGCATCTCAGAGCAACATCAACATGCTTCGCGTCGATTCAGAGCCAAACAAGTGTAGCTGAAGACAGCCGACAGATTCCTCCCATCTGCTTGGCCTGCTGATCACGCTCTTCGATTGATATCTGATCGATGCAAACAGCGTCCACCGGTACGTTCTTGGGCCGCTTCTTGGACCAAATGCGCATCAAGGCGTCGTGGCAATTTTGCGTGATGCTAATGAAATGGGCATCGCACATTATGCAGCACTCTGGTTTCTTCGGTCCCCAAACGGAGGAGAGAGCGTTGTGTCCAGGCTGTTGTGGATCGTCCAAAGCACCTTCGATGAGAGTACCGCGTATAGGACCATCTTTGCTAGGATACAGCTTTAGGTATCGAAAAGCTTAGTCTCTAGTTAAAGAGTTATACTGATACTCCGTTGTCTCACTACCTCGCCGCTGCGACCTTTCAGGCGCAACGCTCTTTGCGTCCGGATGATGTAGGGGTCGACATTTCAGAGCCTATCAGCCTTGCCGGACACACCACCGGTGCAAAAGGGCCGGGTGACGGAGTACCCCTAAGTATGAAATGATGCACATCTGGTATTACTGTTCCGAAGCCAATTTGAGAGGGTTGTGTGACGGTGATGATGGGAGTGGAAAAGAAGACGAGAAGGCTAAGTTGACGTGCTGCCTTCCACGACTTCTGCTGCGCCACACTTCCAACGTTGTCTCCGCCCCCACGCGACTAAAAGCAAACACAACTCATTGCGACACTACATGCACGCCTTCCTGGCCGATACCGCGGTGTTGTACAACGTTCTTCGCTACGTCCAGTGCCTTCATTATGAGCCTTTCGAACTCAAGAGCGAAAACCGCTACAGCCTGGTAAACCTCAGAGTTACCCAGCAACTCTCATAAAGGAAAACTGCTCGCGTAGGTAAGGGCAGTTTCAGACTAACGAAATTAGATATACTTCACTCATCCGAAACTTTGCACAATATCAAGTCCTGATCGATGAGTCATCTTAGCTCAAAGCAAGAGCCATGCGTCACACCCTATCTTGACTACGATTCCAGAATGGAAGCACCACCATCGATTCACCTTTTCCAATCCCATTGCGAAACTGTCTTCGTTATTGTACATCTCGACCAATGTTGCAGTCGATCATCTCCACGATCACGATTTACGAACTTGACGAGATTGGATTTCCACAAGCATGATGAAGCATCGTCCGATAAGAACGTTTTTCGAAAAGTGTTTCAGCATGACTTGCGCATCCAATTGCTCGTCCCTTGTTGGGATTGCCAATAGGCGCCTAAATCTCGAGTGTGACCACGCAGAATCGGGTTCACTAGAAGTTCTGACTAGAAGCACCGTACAGACAGTCGAACAAGGCGCATGTGGCTGAACGTCATCTTTTTGTGCGCAACGAGTCTGATGCGGCTCCGTCAAATCTTTCCGTATTTGGAATGCCGCCATTTGTCGGGTCGGCGATGTTGGACGATCACTATAGTGCCCCTGTCGATCTGCCCCACACTGGAGAAAGCCGTTAGCATTCCCAAGGTACGAACAAGCTCTCCAATTCGATAGCTCAAATACTATCGCTCCAATGCACATGTACAAAACATCGAGATCCGAAAGCAGTCATCACACTGCGCGTGCTTTGACCAGTCGCTGACCCTGTGCCACGTGGCCCATAAGCCGCAAAACGCATACATCGCCGGCCTTTTGTGAAGAATCCCCTTATCAAAATTGCCCCCATATGTGCATGGAAGCTTTATTCGTTCTACATTGATACTTAAAAGGGACGTCATTACGATTCATCTGCCTTAGAAGGATACCCATCCCAACCGCTGGTCACTAAATCGAAATTCAAAGGTACAATTGACTGCAGCAAGCCTTCATTGCTAGGAGTATTAGCTCAGGAAATGTGACTGGCGGCGAATGCGATCCTGAAGCTGACATGACGTTTGTAAGACCAAGCATTTCTACGATATTCATGAAGTTCACTCTTTGAAGCGTTATAGGGCCTCCCAATGACGATCTTCACCGGCCCGCTGTCAGATTCCCCTTTGCTTACAGGACGGATATACTCATGGCGGTCTATGCGAAGCGCACAGAAGCGAAACTGGTCCGAACGCGGAACACATAACAGTGACCCTCTTGGTAGAACATCTGGCGATCATGTCAGTCACGCGGGGCATTCCGAATTGCAATTTGAGCCCACGACACTTGGCCCTCCATCGAGTCATGATGTCTCTCCTTTGTCTTGCTCATATTTTCATTTGAACTTGCTTAAAGAGGAGCTTCCTTCTTGTTCAATCCGATTCACTTTCATCATCAACAGCTTCCTCACTCAGTCGCTCATTCAGCATTTTCCATTTTTGTGTCCATCTTTAGTGACCATTCCACTCTTTTCACCCATTGACCTCGCATCGCCATCATGAAGTTCCTCAACCTCGGCCTCTTTGCCCTCTCCTCTCTCTTCGCAGCTACATGCGCCGCTCCAGCTGCCCACGGCTCCTCATCTTCTCTTATCCAAGCCTCCAGCCTTGAGACCCGCACAGACAATGTGATCGTCACCAAGCTGAAGACCACCATCGTCGAGGTCAAGAAGCACACTGCGTCTATCAACGCCACCGTGTCCTCCGTCAGCAAGACTGTGTCTGAGAAGGACAAGATCGGCATCATCAAGCTGGTCCAGAGCGAGGTCACGATCATCATTCATCTCATCAGCACCGTCGGCGGCGAATGTGTTGGGCTCGTTGTTGGGACGGTCGAGAAGGTCGTTGAGGAGGAGATTGTCGAGCTTGTTCTCGAACTCATTTTCGAGATCCTGTACACGCTTAAGCACGTTCTCGCTGTGCTTAAGATCAGTAAGTTGCCTTGCGCAGTAATCTTGTCGAACGTAGTGCTAATCTCCATTTAGCCATCTTTGAGCTCCTCGGTCCCCTCGTCTTCGTTCTGTTGACCGCCATCGGCCATCTGCTTGCGGTCTTGAACGTGATCGTTGAGGGCCTGCTCAAGCTCGTCTTCACCCTGCTCGGTGACGTCTTCGAACTCGTTGCGGGTGTTCTCCACGGCCTTCTGCCAATCGTCCTTGGCTTGGTTGGAGCAGTTCTGTTCAAGCTCAACAGCCTTCTCTCTTGCCTCTTGTAGTTCATCTTCAGGCAGACATCGGTCATATATGTATGCTGAGGAAGAAATGATGGTGTAGGTGACACTGGGTTCTTGTTAATATAGTAATTAAGTTAGACTTCTTATACGACGAGTTTGCTTTCGCGAGCACGATAAGCTTTGTAATGCGCCATCTCTTACTAAGTATGTGACAGGCACTTCTCGTCAACATTGCCTGACTCTGAATGAAATCTGGGGTTGACATCTACCCAAATATCACTTATCCTTATTTCGTTGCGCATGAAGCGATGTCTTGACTTAGCGCGTTGCGTCGCATACATGCCTCTTGATCGTGATCATACCACACCACTTCCACCTAGGGCACTTAAAAGCCCGTCAGTCTGTGTACGCCAAACGTGTCATGGATCGAGGCTTTATCCGTTTTAACTAACGAGTTCCATAGACTACCGGCCGACAGTCGAATAGACTAATGCTATGAGTGGTCATTGTTCTGGATGCTAAGCCCTGAGATCCCTGCGAAGACCTCGCGGTATTGGTATATTATAACCCTCATTATCACCTTCATCATCATCCAGTGAGAGCATAGCCCTCTCGTGCCACGGCTCATACCAAGTGTACTTCTCGACGTCATCGTACTCGTCAATCTCGACAATCTGCTGCATCACGTTGCCGCGCGGCCGAGCTTCCGAGCACGTGTCCCTGATATCAACCCATGTCACGGTCAAGGGACCAAAGTGAAGATCAAGCGGTTTCTGAATCCAAAATCCACCAAGAGGCTCTTCATCGAACTTGCGCTTTGCTATGACAAGTATCTCGCCTGTCCAGAGACCTGCAGACTTCATGTCCCTAGTCACCAGGACGCGATCATCCGGGTCGAGCACAGCCATAGGCTTCCGGAGCGATAGTGATCGATAGACCGCGATGTTCAGACCGGGTTTCGTGCAGCCAAGGTGTCGCACCGCAGGCGTCCAGTCTGATTGGCAACACGTCCGGCTCTGTGTCATGACGTAGAGATTCTTCCAGCCAACACTAGTCGTGATAATGCCTCTGATGACTTCACCTTGCGCGGAGCAACGGTGGTCCAAGAGTACCGTTAAACTATCTAGCTTTAGTCCAGTAAGTATATTGAGTAGGTCTCCCAAGTTCGACGGGTTCCTTGTCGTTCGGACACGGCTTGTCAATGGGACACCAGTGTGCTGTTGGAGTTGTACTTGCCCGCCGTAGACTCGGGCGTGTCGTACTCTGTCAAGCGAAGCGGTCGGAAGCGATGATAGCGTGTCCATGAAAGAGAAAACGGAAACGAAGTCGAACAGCACGTAGCTCTTCCAAGTATCTCCGATCTCTTCATGTAGCTGTTTACACGTTTGTAGGAGGGCCAAGGAATCCTTTGCCGGTTTCGAAAGGTGTCGAATGTCGTCTTTCCAGCGCTCGCCAATGCGCAGGCGGGTCGCAGTGAAGACGAGGCGATAGATCTCATCGCGTACTTCCTGCGCGAGGAGCAGTAACGTTGGTCGAGACTGTATCTGCTGTTATTTCATGTCCATTGATTGAACCTCTTCTAAGGCAGCGTACCTCTTCTGATGCCATCAAGATGGTATTAGTAGTTGGACGGAAGTGAGAGGAGGGGCGGGCAATGTTTTCGTGGAGGAAGTTGTCGCTCGTTGTACGATTCACCTGCGTGATCAAGCTTGGTCTCACAGGAGCGGGGTGACCGGTCGTGGAACAAGCAGGGCCAGTTTGATGGGCCGAACAGTGTACTGTGAACACTACGGTAGGGACGGAGAATCAGATTAGCGGGGATCGGGTCTTGCTTGAAAGGTCACATGCTTGTTATGGAGGCAGGCGCGGCTGTGTTACAGTAGCGACCTGCACTCCATTAATGGAAACAACGAACCAGCATCCCAGTCGCATCAGGACTGTGGATCAAGGCGATGTTTGTCTTCGGCTTTGGAGAGTCTTAGATGCTTAGGCATTTGTCATTGTTCTTGGGTTTTCTTCACTTTCAGCGGATGCGCCTGCGTACTGAATATCCACTCCATATTCCCATCGCTCCGCAGCTGCCAAGGTGCATCCTACATCGAGTTAGCGATCTACTTGTAGTCATCCCAACTGCTTACTCACATCCAGATGTATGATATATGCGTACATGAAGACCTCAGTCAACACGTAGCTGCTCATCCAATCTCGTCTTCCTTTCGAACTCCCAATCTTGATTTTGGCATT
This sequence comes from Lophiotrema nucula, assembly GCA_010015825.1. Lineage (NCBI taxonomy): Eukaryota > Fungi > Ascomycota > Dothideomycetes > Pleosporales > Lophiotremataceae > Lophiotrema > Lophiotrema nucula. Next base: position 124,204 of record ML977357.1, read on the forward strand.
GACGTCCTCCAACTCCGCGAATGCGCTTCCAGCTTTACACCACTTGATAATGTTGTTCACAATCTTCCACGACAAGTCGCGGTACGCTTCGTCTTTGGTGGCTCGATATGCGTAATACAGACTCTCTAAAACCTCCGGCCGAAGCAGATAGTTGGGGTTCGTGATATAGTACCCTGCACGTTCAACAAAACCAGAATCCTCTTGATCTCCGAAGCTATCCGGTACCTGGCAAACTTCTTCTCGGGTTTCTTCACCCGTATCACATGTCACTGGAACCCATCCAATGCTTTCTGGGCCAATGCCCGTCCTTGTAGCGTCGTAGATCTCAACATAAGTGTTGACAAGCTGGAGACCAAAATTGATGAACCGCTTCTTGCCAGTCACCGTGCCGCCAAGAATGAAGCTGGCTGCGGCAAACATCCCACTGGAGTCTTGCTGATAAAGCAAAACATTTTCTTGGAAGTCGGCGAGGAAAGTTAGATCGGGCCGATGCCTAGGATGGCTTGCAAGGTTTTTCATAGTTGAGTCTGCTGCTTCGATCCATTTGGTCCGATACGAGCCGAATCGCTCAAGGTCGTATATGGACAATTTGAGGAACATCTCGTAAAGGCCGCCACCCGCATGAGACCAACCTCCAGTATCGTTGACGTTGAAAACCCCTGTGTCCAGATCCAAACGCTTGGGGTATAGGCCAGGATATATTGATGGATGCTGCGGCTCTGGATCAAGTATGGGCTCCATCGACCTCGCCACCAGATCTGCGTACTCCCGGTTGCCAGTCATGTCCGATAGTCGCGTCCATTCAAGCACTAGCCCAGAGATAGCTGTGATGTCGTTGAACCCATTCCATGTGACGGCTCCGCTAGTCCAGTTGAGAAAGTTCGAATTGATTCCCCTCACTGTTCCAAAGCTCGGGGACAGCGCATCGGCTAGGGCTTGGGATTGGGTCAAAAGCGCTTCAACCTTGGCGGTGGATTCTTCGCTAACCAGATGCTTATGTGTTGTAGTTAGAAGATCGTAAGCAGACAGCATCGCTCCCATGTAACGGATCGTTGAGCCAAAGATTGCCATGCCCTCGTAGGAAACAATGTTCCAATTGATCCTAGGAATATAATTCAAGCTAGTGCCAACGGCTTCTGGAATTTCCATCAATATGGCTGCAGTGAGTGCATCCACTGCCGTTGCTCCCCATCCGCTTCTGTAAGTGTGTCAGTATTATGAGAGTGGGAACATCTCAAAGATGATCAACTTCTACATACCTGTCGTCAGTGTGAGTATTGCTAAGTGGGCTTAGCGTATCGTGTGGAAACGCATTGGTCAGATAGCCCTCCCAGCCATATCTGAAGGCTTCCCTTATTAACGCCCTTCGCTCCTCTGGAAGTTCAATAGTGCCCGCATCGACGATCAGTCCAGAGGTATCGTCGTTGATCCTTGAGAAGTGGAGGAAGAAGTAAGCCACACCGAGAAATACCGCTACTTCAAGTAATCGCAGACGATCTACGGAGAAAGGCAACAACATCGTGAACGCACATCGGCTTCTGTGTATCGGGGTTGACTGGTGGAAGGTACCGTACAGTAAAAGGTGGAGAGGGATGGAAAGCGGTCGCGGGGTACCCCTTTTCGATGCTTTTGCCGAGCTGAAGGCCTAGAACGGCGTAGTGGCGGCTGACGCCTTCCGCAAACGAGTGGCGCCGCTGAGCTGAGCAAAAGTGGGGCTCCATCTCTCGGTTTGCTCGACGGCGATGTAGATGCTAGATGTAAATGAAAGACTTTGCCTATTCGATTCCAGCGGTGAGCATTGTATGAGATTATTGAAGCTGTCTGTTGGGATGAGAGCTTCGAGGGGTGGTAATGAGTAAATGCAGGCACAGTGAATGATGACGACACGTGCTAGCGCGAACGCTCGGTCCACCGCGTTTAGCGCGATCCTCGACTTTCGCCCGAAAAGTGGTTTCCCTACCATTCCATCTCGACTTGTACCAGTATATTGTCGCATCCTTCCAAGATGCATGCTTGTCAGTTGATCAGACGAGTTCCAAAAACTCCTTCGATTTTTCCAAACCTTCCTGGTACGCCTTTTTACATCGATGTGGTGCCACTGATCTCTGTACAATGCGCGAGGCACCTGGACATCAAGAATGGTTTGTGTAAATGGAACGCGCGAGTTGCGAATTTCATCCGATCGAAGAAAAACAACCTTAATAATGCCATCTTCATACTACCAGCAAAGTACTTCCTCAGCCCAGGCCCCCCAGTGAAAGTGCGGAGGCAATAAGGCGTGGTGTTCATATCCTGGAAGTGGGATATTGTCTACCAATAACCATAGCAGCCATAATCCGCGTAAAAACTGGAACGAAACCGTAAACGACAAGCACTTTGATCGCATTGACCCCGCTCACTAGGCTCAAACTAGAGAAAACCACAGTGCCATACAGAAAGGTCACGTTGCTCAACAACTCGACGCATGCCTTGGCCCAATGTGCGAATTTGGGATGCGCAAGTTCAAGGTCCAACTTCGCCGTTGTAAGTTGAGGCTGCCATATCCCGAGTGACGTATTGCGAGGGTCTGCACTATCGCGAAGAGATAGTCGAAGGCAACATACTGCGAGGATGTGCTGTAGCGTACCGAGCAGTACCCATAGTGCAGGATAGAACTCAGTCCAACACGCCCAGGTCAGGACAGCCTTTTGGCCTAGATCGATAGTCTGCCAGATGACCACTGCTGCGCCTGCCAGCGCCGTCAAGTGGTATACTATTATTGTCGCATGACTATCCGAGGAATTGCGGTTCAGAGGAATAATGTGATTGTGAGGCCCCAAGTCCTTTTGTTGAGCATCTAAAGAGCTTGCTGTCTCCGTGTCGGTCAATCGCTTAATTTCCACTGGCCTAATAGTCCTTGTGTATGGGTTGGTGGTACTGATATTCGTTATGCTCAACAGGAACGCCAAAATCGGGTATTCAGCATGTATGCGAAGAAGATCGTCATCTGTGGCACTCAACAGGGTTACCACCGTGGGTATGAAACCCAGGATCGCGTTTCCGGAGCTAAGGATAGCTTGGTCGTAATTGTCCAGTTCTGTCAGAATGCACCGAAATATGGCTCCACAGGAACTCGGTTTTTCGATTTGATACTGCGTTAAGTTGAGTGTACAGGTGTCACGCCCCGCTGTTGCTATGCCTTGGTAGACAACAGAGAATTTGGCATAGACCGAACGAGCGAAAGAGAGAACAAACAAAGTTTGGATGTCAATCTGAGGAGCCATTATGCGGACTGAAGAAGTATACTCGAGGTTCTCGTGATAGATCAGAGCAGCGAAAATATGGACTACGTAGACCTTGGGCTGGATTCTCACTTCACTTGGTGTTTGAAACTCTGCTAAGCGCCCCCCAAGCCAACCCCCACTAAGCGCCCGTGAAGCGCCCGTGAAGCGCCCTAGGCCCCATCAGAAAGCGAGCTCGGGTCCAATAATATCATGGCTATCGACACCTCCTGTTACAGAGGCTCAAATCTTATGGTTAATTGCTATTGTTTCATGGCCCCTGCGTTTTCTAAGTAGCAAGCTTGACAACCCCGTTGGTAAACTACCGATACGTCTATGGCTTCCACCTATTGTGCGATATCTATACATTATTGGGCTTTTACATTTAGCATAGGTCATAAGCCGTTGTATCTGATCGTGCTATATATAGTCCTCGGCCACGACACAGTACGCTTGCTTCTATATCCCTAGATATTCCCATTGCCAAGCCATCAAACACCATCTTTATGACTAACCTCCCTTCCCTCCACAAATACTTCCCCCTTTCCCTGCAACTGCATTTCAACGCCCTTCTCGACCTCCCTCTGCTTCTCCCTGCCCTCAAACATAAAGCTCAGCTCCTCCAACGTTCGATTATGCGTTTCCGGAAAGAAAAGGTATACCGTTGCAATTTCAACGCAGACCCAGCAGCAGTAGAAAATGTAGTATTTCCACCCGATGGAGTCCATAGCGATGGGGTTGACGTAGGTGTTGAAGAAATTGCCGATGCGGACGGTGAACTGTTCGAAGGCAATGCCCTTTGCGCGTTGTTGGAAGGGGAAGATTTCGACCATGTAGGTGTAGGTTAGGGCGTTCCAGCCGATGTTGTAGAAGCTGGGAGAGTGTCAGTCAACAGTTGGAGCAGCGAGCTTTGCCTGCAAGGGAGAAAATCACTTACACAGAGTACAGGTAGATGAATACGATGACGGCGACGGCGGCTTTGTCTGAATGTTCGATTTCGCGCCGTGCGCTTGCGATTGTCCAGGTGATGTAGACAGCTAGGACGCCGATGGTACAGGTCAGGAAACCTTTGCGCCGAGGGAAGCGCGGCGCAATCAGTGCAATGGGTACACCGCAGATCAGGTCCCAGCACGATTTGCTCAGGATGATCTTCTGTATAGTAGCTGTCTCCGTGATGCCAATCTGCACCAAAATCTTCCTCAAATAGTACGAAATCAGGTTATTGCCACTCCACTGCGTAAAGAAGCCCGTCACCCCAGCGAGGAAGAAGCGCCGTCGCATAGCTGGATCGCGCCACATATCTGCCCACATGAACTTACGAGCGTTCTCGAGTTCGAGCGCGATGGTGGTACGGATCTGTGCGTATTCGAGACGCACAAATTCCTCGCCATCGGTGCCTTCGCCGTGATATTTCTGCAGGATGGCTTGCGCTTCTTCGGCACGGTCTTTGGCGATCAGCCATCTGGGAGACTCCGGGCAGAAGTACATGAATAGGATCTGACATAGGGATGGGAAAGCCTGTAGTAGGGATGGGATGCGCCACGACCAGGTCGATGCCATTGCAAAGGTACCGTATGTCGTTCCGGACGCGATGATGGAGCCGACGAACCACGAAGAGTTGAAAAGACTAGTCATTGTTGGCCGCTCCTTTGCGTATGCGAGTTCGCCGATCAGCGAGGACGCGTTTACGATTGCGAAGGGGATGCCGAAACCGAGGAGCCAGCGGGAGAACATGAACATTGAGAAGTTCTGCGACGCAGTTTGGATTGCGGCGCCAGCTATCATTATGAAGGAGGCAGTGATGATAGTCCATCGGCGACCGAGTCTGTCGGATACGAAAGGAATGAAAGGTACTGAGCAGAGAGCGCCAAGAGAGTACATGGCGTTGAAAATGCCTAGGCGGCCGCCGCGTGGGTGGTCGAAGTAGTCGTCCCATGCTGGTACTGCTTGGAGATTATTCTACAATATGGGTCAGGTTCCTTTTCTCAAAGTCGCTCTACCCAATTGATCGTTCATCTCGCTTACCATCATGGAAGAGTCGTATCCTGAAGTCATCTCCACGCCCAACGCACACGGAACGAGCGTGAAGTAGAGCAGACGTAGGTTGGGCTTGCTATACCATTTCACGCTATCAGCATTGGCGATATTAGTCAAGCGGGGGTCGCCCGGCAGCTCTTCTTTGTGCCCAAGAATCGCCATAATGCTAGTTTCGCAACTTCCAGTTGGGAGTTCTGGATGTCGCGCCAATCGAGGGTTGACTAGGACACTATTTGTACTTCTCTCCGAACCCGCAGGACCCTACCTCCAGGTCCACGTCTGAATGCACAACAATATTCTGTTCCGCGTTTCGCTGCATTCTCGACCGACCCGTACAAAACATCTAATCTACAAAACGTGTTGGTACTGCATTGCTGCATCCTTCAACAGGCCTCATGTCCAAACAACTGAATCTGCCGCACGTTTCACCTCTCGGATAGATTGGTGGAATCCGGAGTAAGGGCCCGCTCATATGGAAACGCACGTGGAGATGTGGAGTCGACCCTGGGTTGAGGCCGGGCTGTTCGGGGCAGATACTCCGTGCCAAATTGGGTATAACTAGCAAGGTTAGGGTAGCGAGCCACATACTCTTTCTTGACCTCCGCTCTTGTTCGAGCTGTTGATGCATTTATTGCCTGTGCCTCTAGAGTTATTCAGAATGCGGGAGTGTTGGATTTTGAAGACGTCGCTCCCGTGTATTGGGAAGTGGGGCGCTTTGGAGCAACGGGTGATGCGTATGCGAGAGCGCATTTACGCGATCAACACAAGTGCAGAATCAGCCTGGTGCATTGATGCCGGCATATTAGAGAGAGGCGGGCAAAGGCTGGGTATCTATACAGTGTGTATATGCAGTTGAAAGGCTGTTGAAGTCCGACTGCGGGCGTTTGGTGATCTGCTTGTATGCGGCAATGCCAGACAAAGATTGCGCCCATGCGTGGAACTGGAGGGTTCGCTTCGTTAGTGGGTTGACGATGTACATCACCACAGCCGCGTCAGAGGCTCCTTGCGAACCGTGAGCCGCGGGGTAACTGGGACAGAGGCCGAAAAGTAGTACTCGGCTCGAAAATTAGTACTATAGTAGGGAGCTATACAACGAGGTTCATGGGCTTTGTGCTTACGAAAGGCCCGTCCAAAGTTCCGCACCTTTCGATCGTGTTCCGTGAAATGGGGACGTGACAGAAGCCTCTCTGCGGCTACTTTGACCTAACATAGTGTCATCCTTTTGTAGTGGCGAGATTTTTGTTCGCTAGGAACGTAGCTTATCGATGAAACGGTATCATGACAGGGTGCTAGCCTTTTGACGAAGGAAGGCACACAAATCGATATCTAGGTGTTGTAGCTGGTACTAGTGGTTTCTCTAGTAAGGCATCAATTAACCAATGTCTCTGAACGACTCCTTCTGTACTAGCAACAACTGCCTAGCGCAAACTTATATCAAGTTCTACCTAGAGTCTTGGCCTTGTCGCCAAAATGTTCGATCTCGGGGATCCTATGAAGACTCTTCAAAATCTCTTCGATGCGCAGCACTTCATGAGCATGGCAATAATCTCTGCCGTGAAAGGTACAAGGATGCTTGTTCGACCAACACTCAGTGATGCAGGTATTGCGGGTAGTACGAGATGCTGAGTGTTCGCGTCTTGTGAGAGCATAAGACGCCATAGATTGCCGAGAGATGAGTTACTAGTGCCCGCCGAGAAGCCACTCTATCATTGGTCTCTTTTCTATCGCCGCAGAACGGGTATCTACGGTGTCCTGTGCGTAGCTCATAGCACCAAGCGATGCAAAAAGAGAGAATACCGCCTTCGTAAAGACGTTTCAAAAGTCTTTCAATATCGGTATCTCGTGCACCAAATTCCAGGACTTGCAACTTTTACCCACTCTTTAGTAGATTGATACCTTTTAGATATTATAGAGATAATTATTAGCAGGGTATAACAGTTTTGCAGGTTATGCTACTTCGAATTCTCCTCTTAGCTCAATTTCATCTGATGACGAAAAATAAAGGAAGAGAGCTCGAATGTAGAAAGGCGGCGCTTAGTACAGGCTCGGCAAAGAGCCTGAAGCGTATTTCTGGCTTTTGCGCATGTGACTGGCGGTATCACGGCAAATCGAGGGTACTGATCCAGTCACCTGTATCTGCTCTGTATCTGCGCCGTATCGCAACACGCTTGTAGCGTGGTCACGTGCTTTGTCTAATACTGGCCTCCCTATAGAAGCACTAGCGCACTAGCTACTCTTTTCATCAGTTCCATCACCTAACACCAACTCTGCCTCCCTTTTAATGGTGTCTACCTAGAAGAGCACGCTAAAATCCCCATCTCGTAGCTCTACCACCACACGCGAACATCATCATGCGTTTCACGTTGATGTTTGGCTTCCTGCTAGCTGCAGTCTCGCTCATTCTCGCGGGGTCTACTGCCCAAGACAGCGCACAAGACGACGCGGATGTAGCCAACGCCTGGTCAACGGGTACTTCCGATGGATTGGCGCTACTAGAATCAATGGGAGTGGAAGCGCGGGCCATGAATGGCTGTCACGGTAGCGGTATGAGTCTTTCCACGCTCACAGAGAGCTGTACAGCTAATATATACCCTAGATGATGACCTTGGCAAGAAGTGCTCACCGGGCTTCACCGAGGACACCTTTAAGCTTGCTGCCGAAGTCTGGTGCAATCAATATCTGCAGAAATTCACCGTCCCAACCCATCAATCGTACGTCAGCCGATTCGTCGCGCTACCTTGCAACGTCAACGATCCGAATGGGGCTCAGTGCGACTTCGTTGGTCAGTACATGAGGCATGTACTTTATTCTCCAATACTGACTAGTCTCCAGGCAACATCCGCGTGGATCGAGACACCGACGGTGAAGAGGCGCACTGGAACTACATTGATGCGCCTAGGTGCAGGGAGCATATCGATGATATCTGGAAGAAGTGCGGTGGCTTCGGGGGCTGGTGGAACACGAGCTGGGGTACCGTTTTCATGGAGTGTTCTGCAAAGGCTTGATAGCATTCCTTACATCTTCCCGCACCGACACATTAACCCCCTCTTGGTTACGGAGGTCAGCCATAGGAAATCTCGGTTATGACTAGGTAATAGTCTCACGATGAGTCTCATCATATGCCTCAAATAGAGCACTTTCGGATAATTTGCTCAAGACTCCAGAGATAAAAAGCTACGTCTACCTATGTTAGGTAGCATTCAGGGTTCAGGACGATGGCACTTGTGGGATTAATGACATGCAATAATACTGTAGAGCCTGTCAAAGTGAAGATTATGACATAGAATCATCAGAGACCTGAGATTTCCGACGGTACTTTTCTGAGCACAAGTCCGTTATCATTTCCTTGCAACCCGCGATTTTGACCGACAGTTCATACACTGATTGTAGCTAAGAGTGAATTTGACAATTAGGATAGCACCAGGCTCACAACGTAAAGTGGAAAGTGATAGCGGGCGCTCGTCATTTTTCATAAAGTCCCAGACGTTAAAACCGCGCCAATGAGTTTGTATTAGTTTACAGATATGATTGACACGTGTTGCGTCACTCATACGAGCCGCGTGACTACTTCTCATGGCCACATGAAGACGAACCTCGATCACGGACCCTGCTTCTGCTTCCGTTTCCGAAGATTGCTTGGGTATGACTGCAGGTGGAAAGGGACCTACTCTTTAGGAGGCGGCGGACCAGGTGGCGGTCGACCAAAGACGACAGGCGCAACGATGTAAGCAATCCATGCAGCCTGGTCAATTGTAACAATAAATCCAAATTCATCCACGTAGCTTGCCTGTCTTGTGTCAGTATTGTACGTGTCGTTGACCCAGAATCAACTTACCAGTGCACCACAGGCATCGGGGACCAGCCTGAGGCATTGTTGCAGTGCCCTAGTACACCTTGGGTCAGTGAAAAAGGTCTTTAGTCATCAGGAGTGAGTGCTGGAAGGCAAACTGACATTCCGAACCTGGATACCAGGTGTCGAGGCAGCAAGCCTCGAATCCACGGCGGGGTCGCATTAGTTTCTCGTCCAAGATACCGTTCAGCCACATCTAGAGCAATGGATCGCTCTACTACGCAAGACCACTGTCCTACAGTAAGTAAAGTGACAGATTACGTGCGAAAAGAAAAAGAAAACCTTACGCAAACCGAGTTCGGAACGAAATACCAGAACAGATCAACGCGCTTGACGAGTGTGACCCCACGTTCCGCTAGCTGAGCTTCGTCTTCAACGGCCGAGTCGAGGTCTGAGCGGGGAGAGACAACGGGGTCGCCATTTAGAATCTGGACTTCGACCGGGATTGCAGATGTTGCAAGACTGGATTGACCTGACTCTCCTTCGAGCACGGGTGCCTCGGAGTCTGGCGTGGTCAAATCGGCGACCCCGGTGGGAGCTGACGAGACTAGAGTGACTAGCCATAACAATGGCAGAATAGTGGCGAGATATTGGAGATTCATCGAAGTGAATAGTGAGGCGTATCTGCTGCCGTGAAATGTTTTGTCACGAGACAGAGAAAAGAGGGGAATAGTTGAGATACGTGGAGGATATTGGAACGGCGGTGCCAGGAGTGTTCAATAGGGCTAACATATGATTTACAGAGAGGAATTTAGCGCATGTGATCTTCCAGGGCAGCCGGGAGATAAGTGAACGCCACTGGAGTGAAAAGATGGAGCACGTGGGACAATGCGCGAGCCCAGGCCGCGGTTCCGTCATCGCAATTGAAAAAGGGTCTGCACTGCTATTCGTCGCGCCCCTTTAAACCCTTTTTACGGTATCATCGGCAACAAAGTCTCGGAGCTTTTGTTCTCGCCATACATTTCTCACCACGACTTCACACCAATTTCTCCTTTCACTCCCTGCAAGGTCAGTATGCTGTTTTTATTCCTTCTCAGCCTCCTTTTAGGAGTCATCTGCCTCGCCAAGGAGGGCGATGTGCACTGCCATGGATCGAGTAGGTTCCATTCCTTGCAACCTGCCGGCGCATGTCCGCTGCCTTCACTCTTCAGTCGCCCTGACATGATCAGATTCCCCACACGGCAAGGTCTGCAACTTCAAGGACACCGGCTTCATAGACGGTGCGCGTCTCTATTGTAGCCAGTACTATATGGCGCGTCTTGTCCCTGTCGGCACTCCTCGCGGGGTCCCATACAATTACGCCAAGATTCGTGCTGGAGATGCCTACCGCTGTCCCGGGTTTGGCAGATGTGACCTTAAGCCCGCCATCTTCCTTGGTAGGTTGAGTAGAACGCTGGACCGGGACATTGCTAAGTCAAACAGGATACATCCGTTTTGATCTAGCATATGGCAATTGGGCTGATCCATCAGACGAGCCAGCTAACTGGAATTGGCTTTCGTATGAGCGTTGCATGGAGTATATGGGCGAGATACAACAATACTGCGGAGGTCAGGGAGGCGCATACGAGACTGGCTACGGCAGCGTAAGTATTTGGTTCCAACTCCCCTACTGCCGGGATGTACTAACTACTATGAAGGTGTTTGGTATCTGCATCCAAGCTTAGGCGGACTACTTTTCGGGAACACTTTCCCACCACATGGTTTACGCAGTCAGACCAAACTCGGTTTCACATTGGTTATGGAGAAGACTATACTCGAGGGAAGTCTAGCATCGTGAAGACACGCTTCTTGGCCTGAGCCATCTGTTCGGGCAAACCCTTAGTAGTTAAGTAATAAATTTATCATTTATCTCTTTAACCTAGCGAATAATTCATTATATGGTTGACTAGTATTACTTCCTCTTCTGCTCTTCTCACTAAGTTACTTATCCCCTCATCTTTTATTTTCATTCTTTATCTTTTCATAATTCTTTATAAAAGACTACTATATTATCTATATACTAAATCTAAAGAGTGTAAAAGTTATCTTAGGTATAAAAACCTAATCGCGAAGATAGAAACTAGAATAGTACTCAAGAAAATATAAGAGACTGAACGTTTTGGATTTCCTTGGGTAGTGGGCACCAGCCGACCTCGGGAACTCTAGGTTTCGCGGCCTAGGATAATGCGCCACAAACCGTCCGCTGCGTTGAAACGCAACGCGCAACGCGGATTGTGCCCGAACCCAGCTCAGAGCGATGCCGCTTCTCGCTTTGCCGCTAGAGCTTCTACAGCAGATTTTCAAATATGCCGCGTACGATAACCAGCCCGGCCTGGCCGCATTTCTTCGGCTGCGCTATGTAAATGGTCAGTATAGCGACCGCAAGCGACTCTCTACCTTTTTAACATTCCGCAGTCCTCTTCTCAGTCGAGATTGTTCGAGCTTGTGTCCGCACCCGCGCTCTTCTTCAACCGCCAACTCAGCACTCAGATGGACTGCCGTTGACCGGGCCATGGCTCTCCCAAGCAAACTCAGCTTTCTTGGCGATGTATCTCTACCTGTCTCCTCCAGGCTCAGACCGTGTCAACGCCATCGTCGACGCGTTGAAAGGCATCAAAAGCTACGATGAACATGAAGACGAGCACGATAAGAGGTGGGGTCTATTCTCCGAGCTAAGCAAACACATGGACCAAGAAACTGTGGTGGAAGACCTCGGCTTGGTGGAGGAGGTCGACGGTCTGAACCTGCTCGCTGCCGCGATTTACGTGGGCGTGCCGGACAACGCAATTCGCGACCTGGTCGACAAGTATAAACTCGACATGGAGTCTCGCAGCCGCTACTGGGGATTCCCTCTCGTTGCTGCGGTGGAAACCGGGAAGATCGAGCTCTTAGAGTTCCTCCTTGAGGGCGGCGCAGACGTGAACCCCGACGTTTCTATTTTCAAAGATGTAGCTTCAACACTGAACGGAGAAGTAATCGATCGCCATCTCCTCAATCCGAAGTATCAATTCATGCTACCTTGGCATGAAGCTAGCACATGGCGGGCAGGCAGTCGCATGAGCACCAATTACCAGCACACGTACGAGGATGCTGTCCTCATCGCATTTGGGGAATCGGAGGCCAAGACTCATGAGGATGTTATGGGACAACATGGGTTCACCGAACATGCTTCTTGTGGATATTCAGGCATATTTTCTCACGCACATTCCAAGGGTCGCGGCCGAGTCTGATATTCTCGGTACGTATATGTCCTGCGCGAAGAAGAGTCTGTATCATGGTTTTGGAGCATAACGGTATCGAATGTCTTCCTTGAGGCACCGATACTTGTTATGCTGAAGCACTCCAAGAGCCGAGATTGCTCCTTGAGACATTGCTAACTGCATGTGAATGTAGGATCGTTCGAAGATCAACTAGCCCTCGGAACAGCAACGGAGGAACTCGCTTCAAACCTTCAATGCTTTATCGGACTACCTGGCCCTCTTGAGATTGCCGCGCGCTTGGGCTACGAGCAAGTCGTGCGATACTTCATTGATCACGACAAACCCTACGACAAGTGTTGTGCACCGGTGCAGCGAAGATGTATGCGTTGCAACACCATGGCATCGGCATTGAAAGCCTGCGTTTGGGAAGGCCGTGCTCGAGTAGTTCAGATGTTGCTCGACGCAGATGGGCGTCTCTCTTACGATGAATGGGCGGAAATGTTCAACATCGCATAACAGCGACCTCAGTCTGCGCCAGTGGTGGATGTCGTACTTTCAGAGCATATCATTGACATTAGAGCCTTTCTCGTCAAGTGGTATACTGGCGAATACTTTATGGGTCAGGCCGCCAGGGCCGGAAACACAGCCATGATTCGCATTTTGTCCTAACACGGTGTACCTGTCGACTATCACAACCAGGCCCACGCCCAAAATTATACATCTCTGCCGCCCCCGATCATTATCGCGAAGACCTGGAGCCAGACCGAAGCTGTACAGTTGCTGAAAGAGCTGGGAGCTGAAGACATCGATCCTTTGGAATCGATATGGGCCGACGAATTCGAATGCGGCCTCTATCCTCTACCCACACCCCACGAGTTATTGTTGCCCGGTCCGGAAGCGTCCGTGTTTCTCAGAATGAGAGGAGAGTATCCCGAAGAAGTGTGGTTGGCGGCAGCCGCCCGAAGGACACTATTCAAGGATAGAATGGCCCAATAAAAGAGCCTCTGAGTAACTCATGTTAACTCGCCAAGCATTGTCTGCTCATTTGGAAGATGATACGGTGGTCATCATGTAGGACTGTACGTCGGTGCCGGAGTTGCATACGCGAGAACGCGCTACTTGGGGAGGCGGTCCTTCCCCACTTCTCGCGACGCGCTGTTCGGTCGACATGTAGAAACTACTTCACAACTCTATGAGTTGACACTCTTTGGCACGAGTTTCTTAGAATATATTTGCGAGAAAGATCCAGGCGTCAACTTTACAACCAGCCTCTCGATGCGTGGAATTGGAACAGTTCTGCGAGGAGACGGTGTGCAGCTCGCAAGGCTGAACATCCTCTGACCGGACAGAATGAACGAAAATCACTTCTACGTTCGTAAAACCACTGTAACCGTCGACTAGCATCCATCTCTGGAATACGAGGCTTGGCGCATCCTGCCAACGGGAATTGATTGCGCATTGGGACTTTGGCCGAAGTATCCCACCCGCGAGGCTGAGGAACGACGTTCATGATTTGCTTTTGCCGGATTTAATTCTGGCCCCCAATGGCCTCCACGAGTCCAGATGTAAGCCCAAGAGGAAGTGGCATGTCCTTTGCCGACCTAATGCAGTCGTCTATCGCGCACGCATGCATGGGGCTTCTTATTACGAGATGCCTTTGCGGCTTCGTCGAACAGCCTTTATCTTCAGTCTCAGCCTTGCCGTCCCTCCGAGTGTCCACAGGACCGACGTTCCTCACTGAGACTGGAACGCGATCTCGCGATTCTTTTCATCAAGTCGGCTTGCTCGACCTGCACAGCTGAGATGCGATGGCTGCCCCCGAGAGGTACTCGGCGCAACGATCTTCGTCATATTCCATCCCTCGCAAACCCGTCCAGAATGGCTCCCGGACAAGCTCTTGTATGTTCAGCCTTGTTAATGTTAGTGGCCTTCTGGAATACATACTGACAGAGGGTGGTTTAGACCTCGACACTATGTCGATAAGCAGTCAGAAGAATGAATACAGGCAAGCGACTTCGACTGATGTCCCGTACCAAACCCTTCGATTACCTAGTCCTGTTTCCATTGAGGGCGATCTTGAATTGCCCGACTCAACCGCGAACGTCTCTCCATCGATGCCGCACCATTCCTCATCAATTGGCATTGATCATACTCCTCTGGCATGGAATAACACGGCACCAGAATACGTGCCAGTTGGGAACCAGGAGCACATCGAAGCCTCGATAAGCACACATACCGATGCTATGCATAACAACCAAGGGCAACCCTTCGTTGAAGATGAGGATACCTTAAAGAGACTAGATGAGATCAAGGAAACAGAAGTTGAGAGCAATGAAGATCGAAGAATGGAGCCACTGCCGATCAAGGATTTGCCAGACTGGAGGCCGCGTTCTCTTGGTTGGTCTGCTTATCTGGTCATATTGATCGTCGTCATCCTGATAATATATGCGGTCTTATACGCGCGCTCCAAACTCTATGGAATCATTACTCCACTCCACAGCCGCTACGACTGGCTGTATCGATTCGGACCGGCCTTCCTCGCCGTGCTGATCTTGGAGTCTATTCAACGCATGGTCACCGATCTTTATTCCGTCCTACCATACGTTGCTCTTGCCGCAGGCCCTCGCGATCCTATCAGGAGCAGACCTCTTGCTCGGTTGACCGAGACAAGGTGGTACGACAAGTTCCATGCCAACCACCTTTTCCAGGCTACAAGCTTGCTCATCCGGTATTGCACATTCATCTTCGTTCCTTTGCAGTCTACTCTTTTGAGCTCAGGAAGCAGGCACTATAAGACAGAGACGAGGAGTTTCCAGGTTGTTGGGCCAGATGTCTTGATTTCATCGCTCAATCACACCTTGATTCCAGCACTTGGCTTGGACTCAATCTGGCACGGCCAACCGGTCGCGGACTTCAAATGGCTTGCATTCATGGACTCAAACGATTCGGACTTCGACAATTATCCAATTCAGCCAGACTACGCAGGAATTATGCCGTTCACGTTGACTGCTTCAAACCATTCTACCGAACCAAGCCAGTCCCAGACGTGGGACGTCACCACGTCAGCTATCTACGGCTACATGAACTGCACTCAGATAGACAACATATCTTTGTCTGTAGGACACATATGGTTTGGTGCTTCTGGTCTTCAGACAACCAATCTGCACATTTCGCTTGTTGATCGAGACGGCTGCATGTACGAGCAGGCGTGGAAAAATACGACTTCCAGTCTTGCCCTAGGTGTCGACAATCCCATAACGTCAGATGGAAGATTGGCGTTATGGCAGACGTTGGGTGGACACCAAGGGGACGATGACACCATTACTTCGTGCTCTCGACACACACACTTCATCGCATCCGGGCCTCTGTCGGTTCCGTACGATCTCGACCCGAAAAATGCATCGAACAAGGCTGACACGGGACCGGGAACGGGATGGGCAGCCCTCAAATGCGTACCCAATTACCGTGTCATCACTGACAATGTGACGTATTCGGTGGAGGCTGACGACCAGGAGGCCGCCACCCCCAACAAGCCCGCTTTCGGAGAAGGTGAGCTGCTTCCCATCGACGACGAGCGCCTCAATGGTCCTTTAGAGCGTAACATTCTCGACAATAACCTTATATACAACCTCTCTAGTCCTATGTTCCGGCGGACCTTCTGGAACGCCCCACTCCCGAATGCTTTCGGATCGCTAGCCGATGTTTTTTCGCAGCTCTATGACAACACAGACCTCGAGGGCTGTACAGACGTAACCACCGAGAATAACGAATGGGACAACAACAACGCATGTCAGATGTATCTGAACGTTGTGACGCTGTGGCCTCTTCTCGTTGCTGGAACCGTTTCGCTATCGGCTCTATATATCCCACTTGAAAATCAGATTACCAAACAGGGCGAAGTACACTTCTTCCGAACTGGCTGGTATCTCACTGGGTGGGAGCTGACTTACACCATTCCTCTTCACCTGTTTATCATATTCATGCTGGCCCAGGATCGTGTTCTACATTTCCCCAATTGGTTCAGACATATACTGCCGAGTGGAAGATCCCCAGAATCGAGATACAAGACTGGACTCTATGGAACGGCTTCATCTATCGCGGGCTTGGTGTTCGTATTCCAGGATAGGACGCTATATCCGTTGTTTGAACGCTTGGACACCATGAAGCCTAGTCTTGCTGTCAGAGAAAGCAGGAGGCGTTTCCAACAAGCCGAATTGTTCTTACGAAAGTGGAACATATTATCGACCCACGAGCCCGAGAAAGAAGCTGACGGCGAATCCAACGATTCTTCAGATCAGGAGCCCGTCGAGACTGTCGCTATGATTAGACCAAGGGATGGTATATTAAAACTCGAACAAGAAGACGTGAAAGAGCCCTCGGCATTGACAATTCGTATAAAAAGAATCGGATCTGGCATCGCGAGAGCATGGTCGAAAGTCAAGTTTTGGCAGAACTGTAAGTGCCCTTTTGAGTGTTTCGTTTGGCATCACCTACAGGCCCGCACCAAAGGACGAGAGCTTCCTTTACGATGTGTTGTGAGTCTGCGAGCATCTGTCTCTCCACAGTGAAGTATTACTACGATGAATCTGTTCTAACTACAAGCAGCCGACCGGAACGCACGAAGGCTACGATACGGTCGAGTTCCGCACTTTCTCAACCCTGTTCTCCTCCTGTTCATCCTCGTTGGTACGATCGTGATCATCGTCATTGTATACAAATACATCGTTGTCTCTCATGCTTCAGGATATCAGATGTGGTTCCAACCAACCTACGCATTGTCTCAGCGCTTCAGAGATGATGTCAAACGATACCTACAGAAGGCGCTTTTCAAAGGACTTCCAACATTGGTGCTCCTCGGCATCGGCTTCTGGTGGGAGAACGTTGAGCGGTACTACCGGGCAACCCAACCTTACGCAGCTTTGGCCAAAGGTGCGAATGGCAAGATGTCCGTTTGCCTGGACTACATCCATGGGTTTCACATAACGACGTCGTGGAAAGCCATGAAGAACAAACATTACTTGCTTATGTACGTCACATTCACGACTTTCATAGTCAAAATGGGCATTGTGCTCGCCTCCGGCATCTTCACGATGAACGAGATCGGCTCCAAGCCGGGTTACGATCTCCCACTTTCCAGGGCGTTAAGGAATGAAACATTCGTGGATGAACTCGATAGTGGTTTCACGACTGATCTACGCCGATTTGCACTTTCCAGGGCAGTATTTGGCTATCCCCGCACAAGTGGCTGGCAGTTTGGCGAATGGGTATTTCCGTCAGTGGATCTTGATGGCCCACAATTTCAGCTCAACATCTCCGGCCTCGCGGGAGCTCTTTCTTGCTCCCCAGTCGAAACCACCTTTGAAAAGCAGAAGTCCGGCAATTTTACTGCGACTTTGAAAGAAGGGGAGTGCGCCGATTATACTTGGCCAAACGTATGCCTCCCAGAAACCAACCCAAGAGACGCAGTGGTCGCCAACAATGTCGCACAAACCTGCATGAGTTGGCGGTATATCGACCCAAAGAGCTGCTCAAAGCTCAATTCGACTGACACCGGTCGCTGGTGGATCACAAGTGTGAATGGCACAGTCGACCGGACGAAATCCGGCCAGTCGATTTTAGATCGAATCACTCAGAACATTTCGGTCGTCTGCGAGCCACTCATCTATAATGGCAGTGGCACCCTCTCAGTGACCAGGAAGAGTGGAGCTGTATGGACTGATGAGTATGACCTCACGCTGGAAACCGTACCCAACGATCATTGGAAGGGTGCTGCGGACAGTTCGCTTACCTTCTCCTCTTTCGCCGCCAAATTACTCAACGACACTTTCGCCGGTACGCTTTACTCGACGACGGACGAAGGCTGGTACGACTACTTCAGCATCATCTCCGTCCTCGCGTCCAACGGCGGAACCGACATATTCCTCACAAACGCCACCACTCTCATGTCCTCTGCATCCTCAACGTACTCCAAAGTATTCGCTGCGCTCATCAGCCAAAACCTTCAACGCAACGAAACGAAAGAAGATTCAACAATCCTTCTCGAATCTCTAACCACTCGCGATAATTCCACCCGGCCCTTCATCTTCGTCAAGCCCTTTGCACAAATGGCCACCGTCGCCCTCCCACCACTATACTGGGCCACCGCCATCCTCGTTATCTACTGCCTAGGCATATTCTGCATCTGGCCAAGGAGACATCGTCGTATGCCTCTCGACATTTCGTATCCTGCAAATGCTATGACGCTTGTTTACGATAGCTATTTGCTAGAGCTTGTTAAGAACAGTGGAAGGACGAGCGATTTCCAGGAGTTGCATGACATGCAGTTCGCGATTGGGCATTATCAAGGGAGGAGTGGAGAAGCGAGGATCGGGATTGACGTTAGAGAGATTGTGCAGGAGATCGATGATGGGAAGGGGAGGGGTGGGAGTTTTTGTTGCTAGTACTGTCCTTGTGTACTCAATCAGCATGGCAAAATAGCTCTATGTAGGACGCTGCTGTCAGGTAGTAATTGTACTCTTTTACGCCCGAGGCGCTCACTTTGCGCGGCATGTCCACTCTCTAAATGGCTTTTCCAAGCATTGCTTGCCCTCTACATCAATCTGATTGATCATGAGAGGCACGCTCGAGACAATGAGCGAGATTTGCGCTAAAGAATAACGCAGATACAGGAGGAGGGCTCAGACCCATTCAACAGGGCTCATGGAAGAGACGGTGGTTCGACCACTGGGCTGAGATCAAATGAACAGGACTTTACTAGGGAACACCCGGAGAGGGGTAGCAAATATCAGGAGCACTTCAGTCCTTAACTACTACAAAGGAAGAGCCTCGTCTGACAGCCTAAAACACTCCTACAAGACTAAGCCAGATGCTCTCTGTACTCCCACTCCAGGACAGGGGCCAGTCTTGAGTAGAACGGAATACGTCGCTATCTGTACTTAGGAAGAGAATTTAATGTGTAGGAGGAGCCGTAAGACATTCGCGACAAAGTACACAGATAATAGAGGTTTGTACTTAGTATTCATCATGTTGCACACTGTCACGCGCACTATTGACACGCAGGGTAAGAGGACAAAAGTAAGCCCCATCAAGAGCTGCTTGATTACAGGCCCCATCCGTCTGAGAAATCGTATATGACTACATCGTCGGCCTCATCGTCACTGTTGGAAGCCGAATCTACCTCTAGAGAAGGCAAACCCTCTTCATCCAGAGGGGGTTCTGTAATAGAAGGATCCAAGCTTCTACCAAAAAGTCGTGTAAGAGTAGTTGCTGATGTCGTGTTTATGACGCTCGACTCCTGCTCGACTAGCTGCCTCATCGCGTGTGGAAAATCTCCGTCGCGCATGCGGCTCGTATGCGTTGTCTATTGCACGAATGGGCGAACGTACGGTAGTCATATGTTTCGGGATAGAGCGACTCTTCTTTTCGACGATGACTGGCATTGGCTGCACCTTGTCTGCTAGAGCAAGGGAATATTGACTCCTTCGTTTGACGTTCAAAACGAGACGAACGATCTCGTCATCAAGACTTTTTTCTTTTCCCAAGGACTGGTGCTTCCCGGAAATAAGGACGGCATCTGATAGTCTGATGTGACGGGGTAGTCGAGAGAGTGTCTCTTTCTGGATCGTTCCATCCGCATTGAGCGTGGTCAGAATAAGCGTACCCTGCTCGTGAAATTGTTGTAGCACTGACACTGATGGTCCATGGAGCGCATTCTCAGCAAACGTTATAACGTTGGTAGCTTGGTTCGTGCGACTTTGGGAGGGGGTCGCCAGTGAGGGCTCGGAAGCCGATCCTGATACAGTCTCCACGGCTGAGTCCTCTTGGATCCCCTTGGGAATCACAGTATTTGCGTTGGTAACTTTGTTGGATGTAATTGTGCGATTCAGAGCCAACAAATTGACGCACGATGCGACATTGATGATTCTTGTGTGCCTTGACTTTGAGAGGGGATCGCGTCCCTGTACATAATTGCCGCAGCTAGAGAACCTTACATCCACCAGGGCACTAGTAGAAACAAGTGTCTCGTTATTCTCTAGTATTACAAATCTTAGTGTATGAATTTGCTGTTCGCTGAGGATATGGACTCACCTTTCATGGCCGCGAAGCCCCACAGTGACAGCCCGTGCTCTGTCGAGTACATCAGAATTGGTAGTGATGGATGAATAGCTACTGATCTCATGGCTTCATCAGCCCCATTAGTGATACTGAGTCCATGCCAAGTGCAGCCCAAAAAGAAATCCGGAACCGTCCTCATCCCGACCAGATGCGGGCCATGTGTCGAACTCCGCAAGTCGTACACAGACAGTCTGGAAGTGTGAACAAAGACTAGATACCTCCCTTCCGGATCGAAAATTGGATGATATATGGATGTTTCGTGGCTTATGTTTTGCCAGTGCTTCAATTTCGTCCGGTTGAAATGACATCCTTGAGCAACCTTCGACTGCAGTGAGCTTCCTATCGAGGTAATTACCACGAGATCAAGCAAAAAGACAAATTGACGGAGATTATCCGCAATCGTCAGAGGAATTGTCAAGGAAGTTGGAGGAACGAAGTGACCATTCCTACAGCAGTAAAATTCTGATCTGCGATCGTGATACTCGCATTCGACTATCAGGCGAAATTTCGAAGCTTTGCTAGCTGTATTCCAGACCTCAAAGCGGATGAACCACTGGGCCGAAGGGAGTCCTCCATCTTGGAGATCCGGGCGAAAGCAGTGTTCACAATCTTCGCCCCAAGGCAGACTGAGACGATATATTAGCAAGAGACAAATTTCAAGCATTGAGAAAACTACCGCGGCACCACCAGGCTCAGTAAGCCAACTTCGGATCCATCCGACGATTCCTTAGACATCAAGGATATTGTTCGACCTTGCGGAGCGTCGCTAGCGGTCAAGGGCTCAGCAGACGCATTCTCGGTTGATAGCCAAACCTTGATCTGCAGAGACTTCGGATACTTGATTCCCATATCTCGTTTGGAGTGTGGGCCAACACATGGGACCATTCTCTATCAAGACGATCAAGGTCGCGGGAGAAATCGCGCAGGAGTTCAACGAGACTGGTTGTGTCGCAAGTATCAATCCCTCTGTACTGCTCAAGCGCACGAATGACCGAATGTACCACGTTGCCTGTTAGCCTCCCTTGCAGAAGCCAAGAGGCTTCAATCAAAGACATCACTGCTTCTTGTCTTCGATGAATCTCCGAACCATGCTAAGGAGTAGGCGGGTACTATCGCGAATCCGGTTGTTTTCCTTTGCAAATTTGGCGTGTTTCTCCTTGAAGATACCTGTTCTCAGTGCTGACGCAACGTGTGCCGTCCAATACTCGATAACATAGTTCAAAAACGGGAAGCGCTTTGTTTGGTACCTTAAGTCCGGGGTTACACTTGAAGATCCACTCAGCGGTTCTCCCGGAAGACAATTGGTCAAATAGGACATGCAAGAAGTGGCGAGATCAATTCTTGCTTCACTGGCATCAAGATTAGTAGTATCGATATCCGAGTCCAGCCGCCTCAGGTGCAGGTAGTCTCCAAGGGAGTTGTGAATGAACACAACCGAGTCGTCTGTCGCAACCTCCAAAAGTGCACCGGTCATTTTTCGAATGGCATCTCGAAAGTTGGGTATGATCCGACCTAGCGGGGAGGTCAATTTCGATGCCTGTTCCGGCAGGGTGACCGCTTGACTAAGCTCATCAACGTATAACGGTCGCATGGCGTACTTTGTCCATTGGAAAGCCTTTTTCATTTTAACACTAACCTGATCTGGTAGGCCCCGTTCAGTCGCGATAGTATGGCATCGTAGAGATTTTTCAATCCCTTCAAGTATACGAGATTGTTCAATGCATCTAGTCTCTCTTGCACCGTAAGACCATCCGTTCGTAGGTAGTTGTCGAGTAACCTAGCCCAGAGGAACATGCCATCCGAGTACAAAGCAGCTTTCTGGGCGAGATGATGAATATTGTGCTCATTCCCCAACAGCCCATTGTCCACTAGGTACTCTAGTGCGTCATAGAGATAGTCGTTGATTGCTTCTAAGTTTTGTTCGTTGTGAAGCAGTAGCAAGTCACTGCTCTGGAGAAGAGATTGCGGAAGAGGTACATCGGGACGAGCGAACATAACTATGGCTGTATCGGAACTGGGCGGGTACTCCGACTGAGTCTGGTCCGAACTCGAGACAGCGTGATTGATTTTCTGTCTGCTGCGATGTGTATGCCCCGTAAGAGCAATGCGAAGGTCTGTGAGAAACATTTCAACATCATTCGTCTCATCCAAACCGTCGATCACCAAAACGATCATTGGGTATCGCCGCAGTAACCAGTTCAGTAGCGCCAAAACTTCGTTTTTACTTGCATTGCGTTGCCCTGACAGACCATGATACATCATCATACACGCTGCGTCAATAGCCTCTTTGTCGTCCATATATAGATGAACGAGCTGCGTCAAGAGAGCCTGAAAAGCACATTGAGCAGACACCGTCCAAGGTTTGGTTGTATCGAAATAGTAGAAGCAGACAGCGGATCGATTGTGCGAGTCCATAGCGTCGCTTGAGAAATCGAGACTTTCCGATCGAAGCTGGTCCACAAGGCTAGAACATAGATGTGTCTTGCCATAACCTGGTTTAGCTGCAAAGGGTGAGCTAAAAGTCTTATCGGCAGTAGCTACTAACCTTGTATGATAAGTGTCATATTGTTAGCCTTCTCCTTTGCTTTCCAGGAATTTGTCACTGTGGACCACCAGTTCCGATACTTCGTGTCGGAAAAGAACCAGTCTGTGCTTCCTTCTTTCACTCTTGAGAGTGCGGAATCATGGGCGTCTTCCCAATCTGGAGCATTCAGCCAGTCCTTCAGCCTCGCAATGCATCGATCTAATAAAGACGGTCAGTAGATGGCAGTGCGAGATCTTCTTTGAACTAACGTTTGAGGTTTATCTCGTCTCGTTCCCAATTCCTCTCTTGTTTTTCCTTGAGTTGTTGGGACGTGATGACTTCTTTCTCGAACTCATCATATAACAGACGAAGATCCTCTTGCTGTTTTCTGATACTGTCAAGCTGGGTCATATTCAGCTCCAATTGAGTTATTACGAGCTCCTTCTCGAACAGTTGGCTGTGCCACTGCAATCGTTTTAGAAGACTGCCGAATCGATCATCGAAGGGCTCCCATGAGATACGCCAGATCAATCGTTGTTTGCTACGGAACCCTAGAGGAATTTTGTTCGATAAAAGCTTGTAAGCCTCGTAGCAGAACTGGATAACATCCTTGTAGATCCAAGATAACGATACCAGCAGCCGACGATCGAATCGTTTTCCATCCCGATTTTGGTCTTGCCGAAGAATTTCTATAGCATCTGTGTAGGCTGGTAACTGTTCGCGCATCTGGTCGAAAAAGCTGCCAAGCTTCTCGAGGAAGGTCACATAGTGACCACCAAGCTTCAATATCAGTCGGATCGATCCCCATACGAGTCCAGCATATTCAGGATTCGTCTGTACGAAAATGTTGATAACT
Organism: Lophiotrema nucula; assembly: GCA_010015825.1. Classification (NCBI taxonomy): domain Eukaryota; kingdom Fungi; phylum Ascomycota; class Dothideomycetes; order Pleosporales; family Lophiotremataceae; genus Lophiotrema; species Lophiotrema nucula. The sequence goes on from ML977357.1 coordinate 148,025, forward strand.
TCAAAATAAGGCGCAAAGCTCTGGCCGAATTGAGTTATCTTCCGTGCACACGTTTTATAGCGTGACTTATGAAGAAAATGATTTTCTGACAGAGCGCGCACGGCTTGCAACAACTCTTCGATAGATGAGACGCTCGATATCTCAGCAAGCTCTTCGGAGCTCAGCTGAGCGCGAAACGCTTTGTGAGCCTCGTCGAATACGGAGAGCACTGTATCGGCACTTTGCGCCGTTAGCACAAGCAGCAGATAGTAGGATACATAGGTAGACACGGCAAAACTCACCCGGCATTATCTGGGAGAGAAGAGGCCATGTTGATGTGGGTTCCTGTGCGACCAGGACTACCGATGACATCACAAGGCTGAGGGAGCCATCCGTGGTAAAGGACTCGCCAACGATCGCGCCCTTCACGTCGGAACCCCAGAGTAGGCCTGACTGAGACCGTTATGCGGATGCGAAGGACTATAACAGAACGGCTGCCGCTCAGGCTCGCTGTAGAGCGTATTTGCATCTGCACATGCCGAAGCAAAGTAAACGGTCAGCTTGAAGGTGCGTAAATTTCTACAGATTTATTGAACATTACAGTATTGAGAAGCCCAAAGTCGAATCGTGATCGTAAGAATAATCAAATCTTAGTCTTGAAGCAGTTTAACAATATGAAAGAGGCATAAAGAAGACATGAATATGGATGCCCTATTGTTATTGGTATTACAAAACAGTATAAGTTTCTAGGAGGTTCGCATCGCATCCGTATGCATTGCTCGTGTGCCAAAACTGGATTGCTGTGTGCGCATGCGTAGTCCCGTGACATGGAACGGAAGCGCTACCTGTTTTGGCGGGACGGCAGCGCGGACTCGTCATTCCTCCATCTAAGCAACAGCATAGAGTCTAACCCGGAATACGACGCGAATGCTTCTAAAGGAAGGAAAATGAGTGATTACACCCAGACTATATCAAGCCTCGACCCCTGCACCGTATGCCAGACTCTCGCTGCTAAGTCTTCAGCCTTATGGCAGGTCGTCGCGAACGGCAACAGAAAAGTCATTCTCGATCACCATGCGTCTGTATCCGACCTGGAAAGAAGCGCCGAGCGCGGATGTCATCTTTGCAGCTTGCTGTGGAGGGCTTGACAGAGACTACAGCGAAGGAAAAGGTGCCTGTTAACGCGCCACTTAAACTCAGCTTTGGAGAGACAGGTCCACGGACTTCTTCACCGACGATCAGCACGATGAGTTTCGACTGGAGGTGCATGCCGGAGAGGAGTTCAGGGGCGTTTGAGTTGCGAACCTTTTGAGCCTAGAGGTAAGTGCTAAGTGAAGAATAGCCTGTATAAGGGATTCTGAACTCATGATCTGTTGTAGATGATTGGCAGCCTCTTTACGAAGCTGCGCGTCCTGCGCAGGATGATACGAGCACAGGTTCGGGGCCCAGTTTCAAACGCATGAAAATCTGGATGTCGAACTGTGACCGGGTGTCGTAAGACGCGCGACGATCACGTGGTTTTTCCGGCTAGAGTCATTGATGTGGGGGATAAAACTTCTATATCAAGCAATCTGGTCGACGGAACGGGTCTGCACGGCGAGTACGCAACGCTCAGTCACTGCTGGGGAACACATCGACCTCTCAATACGGAAGAACGTACGATCGCGCAGAGACGACATGGAATCTTAGACACGAAACTACCACGTACGTTCCGGGGCGCAGTGGTCATTTGTAGAGAGCTAAAGATTCGGTATTTGTGGATCAATTCGCTGTGTATTATACAGGACTCGCGCAAAGACTGGGCGAAGAACGCACCAAGGATGGGCGACGTGTACAGCAACCCCATCTTAACGATTGTCGTCAGCGTCGTCGTAGATAATACAGAAGGATGTTTCTAGCCGCGTAATGGTCTGACTGTATGGTGTTGGCTGGACGCAATTTTCAGTCTCCCGTCTAGAGTGACTCGACACGCTGGTCTGTTGGAAGAGGTATTCGGAGATCTATGAGACTTCAAGGATCGGATTCTGGACCAAAGAGCCTGGATTCTACAGGAACAAGTACTTGCCACTCGAACACTGAATATGGGCAGAAAAGAAATGTCATGGCTATGCTCAGGTCTGGTGGGTTCGGAGAGCCATGCATTGGGTGCCCCGTCGACGCCTGGTATAGTCATGGACTACCGACGGCTGCTCCACAACGTCATCAACAATACAGAACATGTCTCGAGCATACCTCGGTCCCAGATCTATGACTTCTGGTATCGGACTGTGATGGACTTTACGGGTCGCAAGCTGACGTATCGTAAAGACAAGCTGGCAGCCATTGCAGGTCTTGCGAACCGATATGGTGCCACAATTCAAGATAATTATTTTGCAGGAATGTGGAAGAACGATATTCTCATCAGCTTGCTCTGGAGATCCGGTGCAGCCCTGGCTGGCGTGCCGCCTACGAAGCGGGTATCAGATGGCTTGGCACCATCATTGTCGTGGGCGTCGTTAGATGGTTTCGTCGACTATCATCATGTTGTCCCGAGCTTAGATCAGCCTGAATGCATTGCGATTACATTGTTGGTAGATGAACCGGAATTCGTTCCTTCGTCCGCAAGCGCGGCGCAGCCTTTCGGAGCAAGGGCAGAAGGGTCGCTGAAAGTCGGTACCAGCCTGTTTCCAGCCGTCTGTCAAGGAAAGATATTGACTAACGTGGACAATGTCAAAATAGGAACCTTTTGGCCTGATGATACACAGGGAGCAGAGAGAGGGGACATCTGGTGCATACCACTCTGCATTGTGCACAAAGCAGGAAATCAGGAAGATCTGGAATTGGCACCGACTTCTGGGAACAATTCATATACAATGATGGACAACAGCCCAGAGGCGGTGGCTTCGTATGGTGCCTGGTCGTTGAGCCAGTCGCTGGGACGGAACACGTCTTTACGCGAGTTGGGATTTCGCTTGTGGAGCGAGAAGAAAATTTCGCAATAGTGATGCAGACACAAGATGCAGAACGCAGGAAAGTGCTATTGTATTAGTACCTTGGACATCAAACAATAAAGCAGGGCTTATGTGCTGGTATAATATATCCTTAGTAGCCATAAGTAAGCTTCGTAGAGAAGGCTGGCTAGAAGCAAGTCAAAATCGATTCATTGCGCATAGGCCTACGGAAAACCTGACCAGTATAATGAGATCGAGGAGATGGTGGTAAGGTCAATCAATATTGTTAGATCATTATCTTACACTTCGGTCTCTTCTGTTACCTAGATAGGAAACTCGTCTACGACCGACCGCATGTAACAATGAGAGGAGCGCGTCCTCACTTTACCCTCATATCAGCTCGAAGATTTCAGTCGTTATGCCATGCTCTGTCTGGTACTTGACGATATCGAGGTTCAGCCACGTGTCGCTGTAAAGTGAACACGGTCCAATGAACTGATAGCCTAGCTGGTCACCAGCGGGGCCTCCATACCCAGGACGTATAAGGTATGGTACGCTGCAACCGTAGAAAGCAACAATAAGATCTCCCGCCTCGGCAAATGACGGGCAGACTCCGGGAGAGCTACCCGCAAGGCTGCTGGTAAAGATGTGATGATTGCACCAGAAGTTGCGGATTTCTGAAGTCCATGAGCTCGCATCTGCCTGATGCTCATGGTGGTCTTCATTTCGGCTTTGTATCCAGTGACGGAAATTCTCCCTCCTATCGGGCGTTCGCCGGCCAAGCATAGGAACGGAGTGAAGAAAGAACTCCAACTCATCAGGCCCATGAAGGCTCTCATCATAGTATTGTTGTGAGAGAAACGTGAAGAATTCTTTGCTCCCTCGATTTTGCTCGATTGGATCGTTGCTGGTCAATCGATGACCGAAAGGGAAAGGCCCGGGAAGAAGAGCTTCTATGCAAGCAACGCGAATGCCGTGTACTGCTAGTGAAGGCCACGGGTACCCGGCAACTTCGAAGACGGGCCACGACCAGAATGGAACGCCGACATCTGTGAAGGGTAGATGTTCGTCTAACTGGCAGATATTCGGTACCCAAGATGGGTATGAACCAACCAGCGCAGCATCTGGTGACGCACTCTTGAAGTTTAATATGCGTAATGAGCCCGTGTATCCCACGTGCCAGCATGCGAAGTCTATCAATACCTGTTCAAACGTCTTGGAGTAGACTGGTCGAATTAGTTTGTCCTTTGAAGCATGCGACTGGTGGACTATTATTCTTTCCTGGTGCTGTCCTGAGTTTCCCGCCTCCCGGGTGAGGTTGAGAATGGCAAATAGTTTGTCGCGAGGATCACTGGACAAGAAGCGCCTGGTCGCTTTTACTACAGCTAGTATGTCTAGAGTACCGAAGGCGCGGTTGAAACTAGCACTTCTGATCAGATCGGTCCAGCTTGTTGCGGAAAAGTTGGTGTTCACCGAGATATTGTGTAGAGAACTGGTCGCGATCCCCGAAGACTTCCCGGCTCTGGCGTGTAAAAAGATGGAAAGCTTCCAGAATCTGTCCCAAATAATGCTCCTCTTAGTTGTATACATCTTGATATACTGGGAAACTTGAACGGAATCTCTCAGAACCTCCTGAAGAACCCATATGCGATGGAACCAAGACAAGTCGAACATGTTTCGGTAACATCGAGACAGCAGATGCGAGGCGCGGGACAATTGCGTGCTATGAGGTTCCGATTCGTTACCTGCCACCTGCTCGCAACTACCTCTCGTAGTGTACTGCTGCCCCACGTAGGGGTATAACGAGAAGGTCCTACATGCTTCCGGGAATTCGTGCATCAATCGTACAAAGGTAGCTTCCTCGGAGATCTTTGTGAAGCGGCCTTGGTACCATAGATCACAGGCGTCTAGAAAAAGTTCACTGTATTCGTTGGTGGACCCAAGCCAGATCATAATCTTCTGTGCTCTGGAATAGACATAACCCATGAGTTCGACTTGACTTGTACGCTCAAGTACATCAAGCTGGTTGATACATATCTGATCAATCCAGAATAGTTCTGCGGCGAGCTTGTCGCGCAGAGACCACAAGGCGATGTGCAGATCGCGAGTAATCTTGAAAGTTCGAGAAACCGGAGCGATTGAACCCTTTAGCGAAGGCCATCGAATAGTTATTTCCATTGTATCGGCAATGTCCCCCCAGCAGTACGACAAGGCTGTGTACGGTCGCATCGACATCAAGGGTGAACCATCTAGAGAGACATGGTTGATGTCGAGAATAATTCTTCCATCTACCGACAACGGGACCCCTAAGCGGTTCGCAAATGAGAGACATCGGATCTCCTTGACTGAAGAGTTCAGTGGCTGGTACGAGCTGCAATCGTTGTCGACTCCTCGGAAGGGTTTCAATGTGCTGAGCAGACTAGGGTAGTGAGAGTCCATATTTCGTCACCTACACGGAATGGCGATGGCGTCTATACTATTTGAGATCCGTTAACCGACTTCGTTGATCTGGTGGATGATGTTGGGGGTGCGCAAAAGGTTGCAGATCCTCGCCTAACGCTGTAGCCTTGTCGAGCTGAAGCGATTGAGTTGGCGGGGCAATCGCAGGAACAGACGCGTTTTCTGCGCCTCAAGCATTATGACCATATGATGAGTCTAGGGAGGCATAAAATAGAAGTTAGTGGGAAGGGCAATCCGATGGATTGATGGGGGTGCCGGTGACACGACAAGATGAAGATTGGAGGTCCGTTGACGACGCGAGGACAACTTCGAACGCTAACAGCCTTGGCAGATATCCGCCAATCACCATCTAACAGCTGGTCCTGTGTCTCCGTGTCCGCGCCCCTCTCCTTGCCGAAATGTATTAGTATTGTCTTCAAGGCTAGCCATACGCGCCCAATCATCTCTCCCTCCTCTCCGCCGCCTCTGCTCTGAGCTTGATAGCAACTTGCGCCACAATATTAAACAGCCCTCCTAACTTTTCGTCCTTGAGTACTCCAAACATCCTCGGAATCCGATCTGCATGCCACCTCAAGCACTCCATCTTCATAAATTGGAACAACTTCTCGGCAGTAGTATCCGGTGAAGGGCCCTGACGGAAGAACTCCTCGACAGCAGGACCAGATACACCACGCCAGGACCCGGATTTAACGGGCCAGGGTATGAGCTCCCGCAGTTCTAGCGAGGTTGCTTTAACATCTTGCTCTAATTCTTTCTGTCAGCGAACATGTCCTGCCGGCTGTTGAATGGTAATTGGGAAAGACATACTTTTAAGCTCATCCCACCGCAGGACATACTGCAACCACACTTTGTCCCACTCCTCTCTCTCATTCTCGGCCTGCTCCTTAGCTTTCCGTTCATGGTCTTTCTTTGCTCGCTCGGCTCGCTGGCGAACACGTTCGTTGAATTCTTCGCGTTCACGTGCCTTTCTATTTTCAGCTTCTTGCTCCTCTCGCCGTCGAGTTTCCTCGCGCTTCTTCTCTTCAACCTCCTCTCGTTCTCGTGCTTCGCGTGCTTGTCGGACTTTGGCTGCTTCCTCTTCTCTACGTTGCTGTTCTTCACGTCTCTTTTCCTCCTTTTCTTCTCGTGCCCGGGTTTCGCGGGCTTGCTGTTGGCGTTCGCGCTCTGTCGCCTGACGCGCCTCCTGCTCGCGTCGCTTCTTTGCTTGGTCTTCCAGAGCAGGTTGCGGGTTGGGATGCGTCCGGTATCGCTGGCCTGCGGGTGTTGTGAAAGTGAATTGATTTGCGTCATCGACCTGCTTCTGAAGACGTGCTAATCGCTCTTTCAGCTCTTGCATTTGGTCCAGTAGCTGCTCCCGGTCTATCGTCGCGTCGCTACTGCTCATCGACCATGTTTGTGACGTTTGGTGTATCTTTCTGGACCATTGTTCGACCATGTCGGATCTTTGATTCTGATGGTATCGCAGACACAGAGTGAGTTGTGCTAGTTTATTGAGCTTGGGTTTGATATCTTCAGTGGATACGTCGATGTAGGATAGATCGTCCAGAAGCTGGAAAGCGGAAGTTCGGTTGCTCTGGTTGATTGGATTGCGACACCGTCGGCCACAGGTTGGGGCATATCCGACGCAGGTCAGACATCCTCTGCTGGGGTTGATAATGTCCAGAACCGTCGTTGGATCCCAGAACTTTTTCTTTCGCTGCTCTGTAGGAGAATGGTAGAAGGAGGTGTACGCAGTGGTGGTGTTGATGCCCATTGCGAGATGGTCTGGCTTGGAAAGCTGAAATTGGAGAGGATAGGTATGATGTGTTGCAGCAAATTCGTCGGGTCTAGATGCAATCGCACGCGAAGAGCAAACGAAGTCACTGTCCCACGATACTTCTCAGTAGCTCCTGGATCTACCGAACATATACGTAGACCAAGGACAAAGGACTGGCGCGTATCCCATACGTGAAGGGCTGTGCCACACCCTTCCCAAAGTCTGAGACACTTTGCGATTGGATGAGACATGAAAGCGCATGCCGGAAACTCATAGAGTGGTGTCAAGCGCCAGTGTCGGTCGACTCAGCCACAAGATTGTAGCGTCTGAGAAAAGCGATTGGAAGTTGTTCGCAGGCTGTGCTGAACCCCTGCGCGTTCACTGATAAGGATGATATATCTCTGGGTCGTGAACGTTTTGGATGTTTCCTTTTTGCACCATCTGCATCAACATGCGATGTGGCTGTGATGTACCCAGGCAAGTTACTTCGCATATGATACTGTTTTCATATACGCAGCCACTTTCACAGTTTGGATCGTTGCGAGAACCCGTTGCGATGCTTGAGTTCACGCAGGTATGCAATGGGGTGGGCGCTAGCTCCTACACAGCATTAGCGCCCACATAGTGCGGGGTGACATCGTTCCAATATCATAAACCGCCCTCAATCTTGAGCAAACCTATCTTCAAACATTTCATTGAAGCATTGTTGCTACAAAGTAAGGCAGTTCTGAATGGTGTTCAGAGTTCCACACCGACGGGCCGGCCAATGGGGACAGAACTATCCAGACGGCTTCTACAGTACGAAGCCGGAGACAGAGTACAGGCGATGGCCAGGCCCTTCCATCAGTGGATACCTGGGCCGGAAAGCTCCACCACCGCAACCTTCCTACCAGCGTCCAACCCATCCCAAGGAGCATACGCTAGCTTTCGTGTCGGAGGAGCAATGGGAAGCGGAGAAGCTGAAATCTGGCATCCAGTTCGTATGCTTCATGAACACGTTCCCCATCACGAGGTGAGCGAGTGCTTGAAGTCCAGTATGAGTAGCATGCTCCGCTTATGTATCAATGTGTTCTAGCGAGCATATCCTTGCCGTTTCCAAAGCATCAGAGGAGTTTCGGGACGGGCTGCTTGGCTTCTATTGCGGCGACACGCGGAGAGGAGCAACGAACAGCGTCAGCAGCGCTGCTGTTGCTGCACTCGCAAAGGCGTGCCCAAACCTCAAATACATCCGCATCGAAGGGATTTCAGAGGCCTTCGACGAAGGGCTGGGCGCGATCTTAGAGTCTTGCACGAACCTTGAGTCTCTTGTCCTTGGGGCACCGGACATCAAGAAGCCGAATTTCACGTTGAAGCTTGAGACTATCGAGAGACTTGCGAATGAGGATCTGTGCATGAATCTGAAGTATCTAGAGATTGCGGGGGCTGACATCGACGACCCCCAAGATTACGAGTTCTTTGAGTACTTCAGTGGCCTAAGGAAGACGCCGGACAAGATGTGGGATATTGGGAAGAGCTTGGAGATTGTGAAAGTCTCTGGTGGTGTATCAATTCTATGGCGTGAGGGCTCCGTAAATTCCAACGGAAAGTATACAGCCAGATTCGATTGACCATGATCATAATCATCTACTCCGCCTACGGTCAGTGAGATCTGGGAAAAGGCGTTTGGTGGTCTTCTACGCCCTTTTGGTTGCAGAGAGCAAAAATTTGGATGTATGCCCATATAGTCTGGGGTATAAAATCCTAGCGGCGAACGCAGCTCATGAAAAGAAATCATAGCTTACCAAGTAATGACACCACACCTCCACTTATATATTGTTCGTGGTAGATGAGATACCAATGCCGTCCAGATGAAGCTGATGGTGGAGCAGAAGGAGCAAAGATGCGATGCTGGGGTGCCTTGAGTCGGCGGCACAACCCAACCGAGACGCCGCGGTCCCGACATCGACACCCCCGCCTCAGCCTCGCGCTTCGAGTTCACTCATCAACCCGCATCTATACCCTCGGCGATGTAGGTAGATCTAACCTCGTCCGCTAATGAAGTTTCGGCCGAAACACCAATCGCCCATCGTCATGGCTGCGATACCGTGCATCGAGAGCGGGTAGATTCGCGACAGCGTACGCCCGTAGCAGTTTGGTGGCGTTATGTAAGCCGAGAGGGTCGCGATGTGCCTTTCTTGGAGGCACTGAGCTGCCTCGACGTACATATATAACGAAGCTTCGTGTCGCCTTTGAGGCTTCAGACAGCTCTGACAACAGTCGAAGACGCGATACCACGCATTGCAGCCTCACAACCATTGCACCCAACATGTCATCCGAACTCACAATGGATAAGCTCACGCTAGCTCTTCAGACCTACAGCATTCTCGCAGTCGCATTAGCAGCCGGTAAGCTATCACCCATCCAGACTGTTCCCTTCAGGCCCATCGACTAACACCCATAGGCGCCAACCTCAGCACCTCGATCATCACCCTCCCTGTTCTCCTCCCGTCCAAACCACAAGCTCTCGCGACCCAATGGCGCACCCTCTTCAACGCTGGAATCACACCCGTTGTGACGCTCGCCATGTCGTCCGCAGCCGGCTTCGCCCTCCTCGCATATCGCGCGACGTACACCCCAACCCCCACTTCACCAGGGCAAGTCAACACACTGAAGAGAAACCTGTACGTCGCGGCGGCAATTGGAGCGTTCAGCCTAGCACCGTATACCGCTATCCTGATGGGAAACGTGAATGATACGTTGATGCAGAGGGCGGCTCAGGCAGCGAAGGAGGAGGTCAAGGACACGCATGAGCTGGTGAGGAGGTGGGGAACGTTGAACTTCAACAGGGGACTGCTGTTGTTGGCTGGGGCTGCTTGTGGTGTTGTTGCCAGTGTACTCTGAGAGGACTCGTTCAGTGCTGAGCTGGCAGCGAATTGGAGCAGGTGTGCATGATGTTGCTGTATGCGAGGAAGGAAAATTTCCATTTTGCGATTCTTCTGGTGATTATCTAGAAGGCTTGCAGTAGCGGCTCATAATACCATATGTTTGGCACGTCGATGCCCGACTACAGTTCAGTATATGGGATGTCCGCGCGTCGTGTGTACAGACATCTACACTGTAGCTAGACTAGTCCAGGGATTCACCCTGATCAGCACCGCTCAAACCTACAAATCTGCATCAGGCACGGGCTCACAGAGTTCAAGCTTTCCACTGCAACCCCCCATCTTCGCACCTGGATGTGATCCGATCTGCAGTAGCTCTTACCTCATCCAAGACATCACGCTACGATTCCTATCGCACTTGCCATCTCTAGAGTCCGGAAATACGAATCTAACCATCGGATTTGCTGGCTTAGGAGCTCGCGCATAGAGATTGCGCGAGAATGTGATGTGATTGGTGATGCGGTATCCTTCCGCGCCCGCTGAAAAATCGGCAGGGGCGTTGCTAATCATCGCAACACCGGGCGGCGCCAGGCACTTCCGGTCCCGATACGAGTACTCAGGCAAAACTTACAGCCTCTTGCTGACGGTATGCGTAATATCAGAGTAAGAGGTCTTCAAGAGTGCGGCTCTAGAGTGACTTCCACCCTCCGATACCATACCCACAAAGTCCAATTGCTTAGCAAAAGCTTGTGAAAGCGCGTCATGTCTCGAGCAGGAACCCTGCTCACCGGGCTTTTTGCGGGACTGGCGCTCGCCGTACTTCTGCAGGTCCTGCTCCCAGCGCCGCCACCGGTACTTGAGTCCTTCAGCGGTACGGCAGAAGAAGGATCCACCCAGCCTGACGGCCCGTTTTTTCAATTCGATACCGTCGCGGACATGCTGAGAAATTCCTTACAAATTGCTGGGCGGGCAGTCCGAGGGGATGTGTACAAAAGCTTCAGACCCGCTGCTTCTTTTTCTTCAAAGAAGAGCTTCAGTTCGACACCAAGAGACAACATGGCTTCTGAGAAATCTTTCCTCCAGGCCATCAAGGACCGCCGCACCATCTACGCGCTCAGCAAGAACTCTCCCATCCCTGACAGCAAGATCGTCGACATCGCCAAGCAGGCTGTGCTTCACGTTCCCTCGTCCTTCAACTCTCAGTCCACCCGCCTCGTCGTGCTGCTCAATGACGAGCACGACAAGTTCTGGGACTTCGTGAAGGATGTGCTGAAGCCGATGGTGCCAGAGGACCAATGGAGCCACACCGAGCAGAGGGTGTCTGGCTTCCGTGGGGGTTATGGAAGTGTAAGTACGACTCCAATCATTGAAGGAGATGCATGGTGGTGTGAGTATTGGTGGTGGTGGCGTCATGCCTATCCACAGCTTCGAGCTCAGGGACAGCTCCATGCCCCACCACCTGCAGATCCGATGCTGCAAGCCCCACCACTGCCCCTCCTTCGGCCGAGATCGCAGCCTCGTCTTCAGCCTCACCCTACCAATCTTGCCAGCAACCCATACTAACATTCGACGATGCCATAGATCCTCTTCTTCGAGGACCCAGAACCCGTCTCCGCCCTCCAGAAAGCCTTCCCCATCTACGCGCACCACTTCCCCGACTGGTCCGAGCACACGTCCGCCATGCACCAGTACGCGCTCTGGGTCGCCCTCGAGGCCGAAGGCCTCGGCGCCAACTTGCAGCACTACAACCCCATTATTGACCGTAAGGCGCAGGAGGAGTGGAACATCCCGCTTGAGTGGAAGCTGAGGGGGCAGCTTGTGTTTGGAGGCAAGGAGAAGGATGCGGGCGAGAAGGAGTTCAAGCCTGTCGAGGGTGAGAGGTTGTTTGTGCATGGGGCGAAGAAGGATTAGATATAGCATGTAAGGTCAAAATCGACCTACGGGAGTCATGGACAGTTCTGGCATGTAGCGACTAAACGAATAAGACTTGCATAGGATAAATGCACATTGCACCTTGCGAATTTTGGATATCTTCTCCAGGAGTGCTTCAGCATACTAGACACGAGCATCTCTACACTCTTCTCAGGGGCTGAAGTGCTTCCATGCGCTCCTGTTTAGGTAAAGAAATCGAGGGACCGTTTCTTAAAGAATATGTGAGACAGCAAGTAGATGAAGAAAATAGGTGTTGATTGCGTTGTTACGAGAATCTCTACTATATAGTGTACCGGGGTAGTTGAGCTAGTCTCGATGGGAGCAAGGCGGAGGCAATCTGAAAAGATGAACGCTTCTCGCGGTATGTGCTTGCGACATCTAGAAGTCGTCCAAAAGTCCGCTAGGTAGTGAGACCTCCGCGTCGTCCAACTCGTCCTGGTCTTGTGCGTCATGATGCTGCTTACTAGCCACCCCCTCCCTAGCCCTCTGCTCTCTAGGCCTCTGCTCCTGAATCCCTTGCAATTTGGCCCCCTTCTCCCTCGCCTCCCTCTCCTGTGCCTTGAACTTCTTCGCCTGCAAATCTGGGTCTGGGAAGCGCTTGCCGGTGTGGTCGTAACGCGGTTCTAAATCGATCATAACCCCCTTTGAAGTCATCCAGTCTGGTAAGTTCGGACGATATTTCGCTATACGTGCATCCCAGACACCCTTTTTAAAGCTGTTCTCGGACTCGTCGTACATCATGGAGATGCTTCGATCATACAAGTACTCTTGCAACCAGAGCAGGATGGACCACCAGATGTAGCTCGCCCTTGTGTTGTGATCTTGCCATGGAAAGACCCAAGTGTGTTTGAAGAGATGCTCCTCACACACTTTGAGTGTCTTAGGGGATTGCTCGTGGGGCGCCTTCTTGAACTCCCATGCGCTGAAGCAAGCCTCGAGAAAGGGTTCGTGGAGAGCACGGCGTACCAGTTGGCTCGAGTAGGGTTCAAACCAACGAGTGGAGGCCAAACCCGGCCTAACAGATGAAGACGACGGACATGGATCGTGGCTCCATCCGTCTGCAGTAGGTTGGACCTCAACAGCCTCGGCACATGGCACGTATAATGGCTCCAACCTGACTCCTCGACGCAGATCGTAATATTTGAGAGGAATGTAGGACTTGAGGTCTCCAGGCCGCCCTTTCATCCCGTAATACTGCCTACCAGGGTAGATGGGAGCGTTCTTGAGGATCGTATGGTAAGTGATTAGCTCACCAGTTGGTGCGATATTTCTCCACGCAGCAACACAGTCGGGCACTTCTTCCCGCTCTTGACGGCTGCTACGAGGAGCCCACGCTCTGGTAGCCCTCCCTCGACGACGCTGCCTTCGAGACATATCGGATTGTTTCGCGTAGGACACTGAAGATTCGTTAATTGGGTCTTGGAATCTCGTGCTACAGCAGGTCGCTTGTTCACGTTCGTCGAATGCAGTTGACTGGGCAGTATATCGGGACGAGGACAGATTAGATAGGCAAACCTATCGGGGTTTTTAATACCTCTCAATCATCGTGCGCTTTATACTATGACTGTTGTCAAACCTTAATCCGCGCTGTGGCGACATAACAGGAAAAACTAATTTTCAGGAAAAACTAATTGCCCATTGCGATGAACCGAACTTCACCATCCTGACAACAGCCAGGCAACCCGAAGCGACGACAGGAGTCAACGTGTCGCACTTTTACCATGGAACAAAGCGACTCAAATATTAATTTGAGAGGTGTTAACATATGTTGTAATAAAATGATACGCTGATGTTCTTGGAGGAGTGACGATGATACGGTGGGTTTCGCGAGCGCAGGCGCACGCGATAAAGCGGCAGCGAAGATGGTGTCCTGATTTGGGAATCCAGGTATCGGATTACGATTGCTGAAGCGCTGTGATTATCCGAAGGAGATACCGCCGATGTAGTAATCGAGGAATGAAGTACTTCTGGTCGGTGATGTACAGGGGAACCTTTGGGTGGGCAACCCCGCTAAACGCGCTAAAATGTGCGCTAAAAATTCGCGCTTCCGCGATACGCGTCGTTAAACGCATTCTTCATCATTCACTTCATCTGCACACGCCTTATGCAGCCTTGAGCGACTTGTGGAGGCTGCAGAAAGGAATGCATGGCAGCTCGGCCTGCACTTCTCCGCGTACCTCGCGTCGTGAACACGTCTTCCCCGACGAAATTGCGTACTTCAGACCATAGAGATATCCAGATAGATTTTGATAGAGTTTCCTCCTGCCCTCAATGGCGCTTCATTCTCATCTACTAACCATGTCGAGCATACTACTGGCTGGTCTCACTAACCTTACGTCAACAGACATGCGGTCTCACCGGAACCAGTACATGCGGGGCGGCATACAAGACGGAGTCGATGAACTTATTCAACACGACGATTACGACGTATTCATACGCGGGCTATGCTCAACCACAGAACGCTCTATCTTTTTGCTCGAACGCCTGTGCATCAGATCCACAATGCAAAACTTTCTCGTATGATACGGCGGCGGGCAATACGACATGCTCATTTTATGCAGTAAAGCAGCAGTGAGTCAACTGCGTTCAGGTACAGGAGGAGTACTGATGCTTGATAGTAACGGGCTTTGCTTTCAACAATCGACAACTACTACGAATGTGTTCTGGAACTCCGATTGCTCGAATTTGCCGGCATACAATCCTTCCATAATCGTTCAGTCGATGATCTACGTCACTGCGTTCAGTACAATCACGAGTCAGACGCCTGGGCCTGTACGTTATCCTCAAATATACTGGCTCTACGGCAGCCTGCTGACCATATTTTATCTTAGACAACAACAGTGATCACGACGTCGGTTCCCGCTGCGATCACTTTTACCGAAGTCAGTGTTATGAGCTTCACTACAACCAGGTACGGCTTACCTTCGCATGCAATAATCAGTCTCTCGCAAGATGACCCTGGCTAACCTGTTTGATGTCCATATAGTACCGAGTTGGCCACTAGAGAAGTCGTAGAGACCATCGTATCAGAAATCCCGGGATCTACGGTGACCCAGTACATATCAATTACATCCCGCGATCTAGTGACAATTACGCAGTCAATTACAGTCCCTCAGTTGATCACCGACACTGAGCACCTCACAGGTGTATCCTTCGTTACCCTGACGTGGGTGTCCAGCTTACCCGCATCTACAATCACGAGCCCACTTGTTTCCAGGAGCAGCATAACTGAGACGAGTCTTCTGACAAGTGTATCGTGTATCGACATACCTCTCGACAAGCGTCTCAACTACTACTTTGATAACCATGCAAGAGGTACCGGGACCTACGACGACCTCAGTTCTTACCAGTACATTGCGCGTCCCAGAGTCCTTCCTTTCGACCACTACACTCACTTCTGTGGCAATGATACCGACCACTGTAACGGCTTCAACAACCCTATTAATTAGAGAGACGCTGACTGCTTCTACTATTTTCTCAACGCTAGAAGTCACATCTGTAAGCACGCAGTATCAAGAGGGCTTAACCACGACCGTTATATCCAGCAACGTAACTACCACTATATCTACCAGCATCTCTACTGACCTTGTCTTTTCCACTATTACTCTCCACAGTACATCTTACTTGGACGGGCCAACAACCACCCTCCTGGACAGCATTTATTTAACGCAAACGCTGCCGCGAGAAATCACCACTTCGACGATCCGTGTGCCATCCTACATTTATGTGACAATGGAGGACCTATCAACTGAGAGCTATACAATTACGCTCGCACAGGAAACAACAACCTTGACGCTCACACATGTGAAAACTGAGGTTTCAATATCGACTTTGTCAGGGCAAAATATCACCCTGACGCTGCCCCGACAGGCGACCACCCGAGTCCTCACAGAGAAAGCTACTGAAATTTCGATCGAGCCGGGGTCTACTACCACGTTAGTTTCTACAGTTTCGATGCCTCAAGAAGTTATCAGAGAGACTACGACAATCATCGAGACTTCGAACGAGCCCGCTTCCAGCTTTACTTACACCTCTTCGATTACCCTACCAATTACCCTACCTCGAGAGACCATTCGAGAGACGACTACTCTTGTCTTTACTTCGATTCAACCGGAGACTACAGTGATTTCAACATTTGTAACCTCGTTGTCCCATTAGCGTCTCCATAGCCGCGAAACCGTGAAAATCGAAAGCGCGTCAAAGGCCTTGGGTACGCCGCTCCCAGTCTCACAAAGTAGCAATTGCACGATAATGGCCGCCGAGTCAGGTGGCGAAGCCTCTCTATCGCTTAGATTCTCTTGACAAGCTCTCCATTACACAGAATAACGCCACTGCTATAAGAATACTTTACTAACGAAGCTGCGCCTTCATCACTGCGCGCGAAGATCCCTTAGCTACGTGGTGACCTCGATCCGTTCGACGTGTCAAGTCGCGCGCAGGTCATATCCTTGCAACAAGCAGATTCCCATAGGCCTTGCTACAAAGCCCTTTAGGCAATCACGTAATATACGGTCTACCTTCACCTGCTCCTGCCCTGTGGCGCGAGCTTTACCATAGCTGCCCCGCTTTCTCTCACCTTCACCCGAGCTTATTAATCAGGCAGTCAAATCTCCCGCCACTACTTAAAGTTCCGCACCCTCAAGCTCTAAATCAAACAACAACACCACGACGCACCAACAGTACCACCCCGAGAAGAACTCTGCCGCCTCCATGCGAGTGGCATTATGAGAGAGAATTGCGAAGCGAAGTTCTTATAGGGATCAGTAGCCTTGGCTTGGATCCGCTCCTCGCGTATAGTCCCCCTATGTTCATCGTCATAGCAATACTCGACTCATAGACAAGCTCTCTTTCCGCCTCCATACGCGCGGACTGTCCGGTCACGGATAATCCAACACCTATCTTCACATCAACAATAAACGCGGCCCGAGTTGTCTCACGTTACCAGGTCAGTCGCTCACAGTCATACAATCATGGTTGGCAAGCTTCTAACCTATGTAGGCCGCAGGCTACAAAGTAGAAGTGATTTGGAAGAGCGTCGTCATTGATCTGGGTGAAGAATCTGATGGCGAGAATGGAGCTGGGACGACTAGCGACATGAAATCCATGAGGGGTTTCAAGAGACGTTCTTTCGTAGAGTAAGTCTTCCATCGAACTCTTCGATGGTGATGCAGCTGACCTTTCCTCGCAGAATGTTGGACTACTTCTAAGCTTAGCGACATCATTCACTCCGGGCTGTTCACCGCCGATAAGATCATCGAGCTCGTCAGCAGAGATGAGACACTGAGCGAGGATACGCCAGAGCTTCAAGCCACCTGGCTTAATGCCCAAAGCTCCATCACTCTGCTTGGTCTTCATCCCGATGCCGAAGATGTGGTAGCATGCCTTCCGGATCGCTCGATCCTGCCCGCCTTGAGCACCATTCTGGCGGTCCTACCCGACGGAGCGAGTCGCACGCGATTCGTGCTTGAGTCACGTAAGTTCAAAGCCATTGCTAACGTCCAACCGGCACTAACTGATTCCTAGTCACCAGCGTATATCCCTCTGCGGATGCGAATTACACCAATGATACAGACTTTACCGGTGACGGTCGCAGCAGCAGCAGCTTGACTACGGATTGATTTAAGATGCGTGCAATCAATACCGATCTGCCAATACACTAGGTATTTTGCCGTGCTCTGATGGACCTTAGGAGTGTAGGATGATGTGTTCTGCGGAATGATCGAAGGACAACACTGCGGCGGACAACACGTTCTCAGACGTGATAGGAGTCATCAGAAATAGGTACAATAGAACTGTCTCCTGTCATCCGTAAATACCCCAAGTTGTTTGGTATCTTCTTCTTCGTCCTCTTAATTGACGAATTGATCTCAAGCCTTTCGTGAGTAGGTGGAGATGGCGGGCATTCTCAAGCAGAGATCACCAGTCCTCGCCTTCTGGATGTATATTACGTAGATGTACGCCGCGCGTTCCACTTTCTAATCGCGAATTTCTTTAGCCGTCTGACTCATAGACTTCTACATACATAGAACTATAGGTATTTGTCGGACACCTTCTATACCTATAGTCGCGACTCATTAGACTTGAACCTTAAACCCTTCTGACGGAGGCTACCTCCAGAACTGACTCGATTGTAAGATCTCCCTACGTCAGTGTGATGATCAACAGCTTGCTAATAGTCATTCGTTAGCGGAGGCCAATCGGACGAGCTGGTCACTAAGTATTGCTGATTACCAGCTACCAGATCAATAACGGTACGCAACGCTTGATCGGATCGTTTCGGAGCCGCCCGCAGAGCCTGAGGAACAAGCTCACGACCAGAGACTCGCACGCATTAACAATCTCAACAATCGTTTCCTCAACAACACCTTTCTCGCTCAGCTTCAAGCACGAGTCACACGCATGAACTCGCCGGCAAATGTAACCAACACGATGTATACGAAGAAAGTCTAGCTCACCAACACCGATGAAGCTGATCCTAAAAATAGAGACCTTACCTGCATTAGGCTTTTGTTTGTCACAGGTTCTCCGGGTAGGCCCTATACTTTCGAGTACTTCATTTGCGCATACAAGACGGAGTGTGTGTCCGCCATTGGGCAGGCGTGGCTCGCCGTATATTTCGGCGCTGACAGTATCGATCCTCTTAGACAAGCCAGATTGCTGCAGTTTGGTGGAGTCGAAATGGGATGGACGAGCCGGTTGGATGAGCTTTATGTGGGCAATGGCATGACTGTACGCCACACAATTTGATAGTGCGGGGTCGATGGGGTCTTTGGGATAGCGCTTGGGATCTTGCTTATCGTCGTCGTTCTCAGCATTCCCCCGAACGTTAACGACTGCTCATACTAGAGCTGAGCCCCGTCCGTTCGTATATTCCAGCTATGGGCACTTCTAGACGACGGTGGGTCTTTCAGTCTCGACTTGGTCATGCTCTTCTCACAAGGAGGCCCATAACCAATTTCTTTGAGTGCAGGCTGTGTTATTTAGCTCAATAATCTTCAATGATGGAAGAGACTGATAGAAATACCGGGTTTTCAATAAGCGGGTTGATGGTGGGTTGGTGTTGGGTTGGGCAAACCCATAAGCAACCCGCTAGATACGCTACCCTATAGACTCAACAGCTATACCTTCTAAGGTTGCCACATTGTCTGTGTTCGCTGCCGCAGTTACTTCGGGACAACTTTCGACCAACCAGTTGAAGCCTGCAACTAACCACTAAGGATAGCATGCATCTCTCTGGCATCGTAACGGGATTGGAAAGCTGGGAGGGACCTTCTAGTGACCATAGATATACAGGATCCAACGAAGTATTAATCGAGATAGCGGCTAAGACCTTAGTTAAGGCTGTTTGGCCAACTGTAGTCCTCACTGGACGTTTCATGTTCAAAAAGGGAGACAATGCCCCAAGCAGGGGTACAGATACTATAGTTGCGCTACCCTGTGGGAGCGCCTCGTCTACCAAAACATCACCAAGGTTGTCTCTCGTCTAAACGTATACAGCACTTCTAGAGTGGCTATGCGCCAATGATCAATCCCAGCCGTGCGCATCAATACCCTCTTCATCCAACACCTTCCTCACACTCTCACGCTCAACGACTTCGCCCATGACCCTGACATACTCAGGGTATGCTTCCTGCATTCCAAAGTTCATACGATTGCCCCATCGATAGAAGATCAGAAGAAAAGCGTCCACGGCCGTAAAGCCGTCGCCGACTGCAAACTTCCTTCCTCTGAGCTTTCTGTCAATAGCGCGATAGCACTCCGCAATCGTCTCTCTTCCCTTCTCAGTAATGGCTTCAAAGTGCTCTTTATCCTTAGAGAACCTTGCAGGACGATACAGACCGCCATACCCCTGAGTATGCAGGGTACCAGACAGCCAGTTCAGCCATTCGTAGCTTCTCACAACCTCCAAGTTTGTCTTTCCAAGCACATGCTTGTCCGGTGCAAGTTGGGATATTGCTGTCAAGATCGCTGGACCTTCTGTTATGATGGTATCGTCGTCGAGCTGGAGGATCGGCACCCTTCGCTTTGGATTGATGCGCGTGTGCTCTTCTGGATAGCCTTTATCGGCCACTTGGATTGTTGTCAGGGTATATGGGAGTCCGACGTCGAGGAGCATGATATGTGGCGCCAGACTGCAGGCGCCGGGTGCGATCCATAGGTTGATCTTCGGGGTGGTGTCTAGCATAGTGTTCTCGGTGGTCCTTGAGCACAGCTTTCAGGGATGGAGGGTACGCAAATGCGCAGCGCTTGACTAGGTAGTATCTCCTGGGCTCTGAAATAAATAATGTAAGAGCACTCGAACTCAACATGCAGCATACCTATTCTATTGGTATTGCATCCTCAGCAGGTGCTCTTCGCGGAACTCTTCCTCGCAGGTCTGAGCGGCATGTGCGACATGTGCGGCATATGCGGCATACTCGGCATCGAGTCTACATTTGATACGTCTCTGAGGGCTGATCACATTTTCAATCGCATTATCAACTCCGATTCGCCATTTATGGACCGTGATTACGCTAGAAAGTGTAAGCAAAGCTTGCACAGCGTATAGGGAACAGGCGATAGATTGGGCGCAACCCTATCCCCCGAGCAGGATTCCGTCATTTCACTGAAGGATTAAGGTGAGATCCATCCATTCATGTCAACATGTCGTGCGATAGGTTGCGAAGATGATGCGAATTACGAAGGCAGCGGGCCTGAAAGAGAAGAAGTTGGTAAGCGACGGAAGAAGTTCCGCTTCATTACTTGACGGACAGCAAGTCTCCCTCTCAATCCATTTCCTCAAAAGTTTCGACCTCTCCTCGACTGAAATAGTATGGAGTACTATGTGCGCTGCTGGCTAGCTGCCTAATAAGCTTGCCTATTTATACGTGATACTAGGTAAGATACATAACACTATAGGACAAGTGTAGAGACTCTGATACTTTCTGTTAAAGACACCGATCTATCGATGCCTTCGGCCTTGAGGGTAGCAGTGGGATGCCGTCGTCTGACTAAAATGCTATAATAATCCCCGAAACATCAAGCCTGGCTGAGATCAGGGAGACCCAGATAACGTATCACAATTGCTGAAGCGCTGCAGTTAATATAACAAGATCCCACCTATGTGGTGTTTAAAGATCAAAGTGCATTCCGAATATCCTACCCTCTAATATATGTACCTCCTCTCCGGGTGGCGATGGAGCCGAGCACTCTACGCCCCCATTTATGAACACTAGAAACGATCAGTGGGTTAACCTATGTTCGATAGCTAATACGTCCATGCCCAGCTTTCACGCATTGTTCTCGGTAGTCTGAAAATCATGATAGGATATGCGCACCCAAGATCACATCTGCGCACATCTAGCTCGCGAACAACGAAAAGCCGTCGGGCTTTTCAAACTCCCGAGCGGGTCGCACCAAAACCCGTTTCTGTCACTCTTCTCGTCATCCATTCGTTACCCGTCTTCGCACTTTTCTTTATCCCGTTTCCCATCGGTTCCAGGTTGTACGTCTCAGTCATACTTTCTCACAATCATCTTGTGAAACCGTAAATGAGCACCATGCCGGCCGCCCAGACTGAAGCTCCTCCTACCACCACTCCAGATGCAGACACAGCCCAGCCTGTACAGACTTCTACACTGCCAATGAGAGACAAAAGGGTTCTCGCTTGTGTGCTCTGTCAGCAGCGAAAGATCAAATGCGACCGCAACTTTCCTTGTCAACACTGCATCAAGGCTAGGGTACAATGCGTGCCAGCCGGACAACTCCCCCGACGACGAAAGAGAAGGTTTGCCGAGAAAGAGCTCCTGGAGCAGTTGAGGAGGTACGAAGATTTATTGAAGAAGAACGGGATTCAGTATGAACCGTTGAGCAAGGACGGTGGCACTCCTGCTGCTGGGGATGATGTCGGGCCCGAAGATGGTGGCAGCAAGAATGGACGCAGGGTACCCAAGGACGGGGAGGGGCCTTTAAAATTCCGCGAAATGTGGCACGTGATGCGCCGCGATGTATGTCTATTCTCAACTTTCCTTGTTTCCTTTCCACACCCCACTTCTTGCCTTCACACTCACCCTCTCCTCTCCCATCACTAAGGCCTGTCTGTCTAGATCACACAATTTGAAGATGACTCCTCCGACTATGATGAGGAAGACAGAGGAGACATAAGTCAAGTTCTGATCAAAAGAGCTTGGGACCAGGCCAACCCAAACGACAACCACCTTCTCTTCGGCTGCTCCCCGCTCTTCACCATGCAGGACCTCTTTGCTTTGCATCCTTCCCCGGCACATATTTTCCGTCTATGGCAAATCTTTCTGGACAACGTCAACCCTCTGCTTCATGTCGTCCACGCTCCGACACTGCAGCCTCGCATCATCGAGGCCATAGGGAACTTAAAAGAGTGCGGGGGGATGCTAACATCGTTGTTGTTCGGCATCTATAGCTGCGCAGTGCTAAGTCTTACAGAGGATGAATGCAGAGCAGCGTTTGGGGGTGGGAAGGAAGAGTTGCTCCTGAAGTGGCAATTCGCATGTCAGCAAGCGTTGTTGAATTCTGGGTTCTTGAGAAGTAGTGAGAGAGAATGTTTGTGTGCCTTCTTCTTGTACCTCGTGAGTTGCGCGACCCAATCGTAAGGCGTAAGTGCTAATCGGTACAGGTTTCCGTGGCGACCTCGACGGACCCACGCTCGCTCTGCTCCATGCTTGGCCTCGCTGTCCGCATTGCGCAAAGAATGAAAATCGATACCGAGGCCTCGCTCTTGAAGCTATCCATATTAGAAGCTGAGATGTCTCGTCGTCTGTGGTGGGCGCTCGTCCTTCTCGATCTACGAATAGGCCAATTGGCGGATTGGAAGTCTGAAGTCCTCTTCGGGTCATGGGACGCAAAAGCGCCAATGAATGTCAACGACATGGATCTCAGACCTGGTATGAAAGAACCTCCTCGAGAAAGCGACTATCCTTCAGAAGCGATCTTCGCCGTCGTGAAAACTGAGCTGTGCGACCGTGCAAGGGCTCTCAATGTTTCTGACAGCGACAAGGGGGGCTCAAACTCTGTCTCTTCCAATGACGACGAGTTTGGAGCCGCCATCGAGAGGAAGTACCTCGCCAATCTTGACCTCTCAAACCCACTCCACAATTTCACCCTATGGCTCGCACGAGCGACGATGGCAAAGGTCAAGCTCCTGTCCTCTTACAACAGCAAACTTTTCGAACCCAGCCAAGAAAAGCAGTCACCACATGGTGATGAACAAGCTGTAGACTTTTCTCTCATGCTCCTAACTGCAGACACAAATTGTTTGAAAGAGGAGAAAATGAGAAGATATCGATGGTACACACAGCTTTACTTCCCATTCCCAGCGTACATACACCTCGCCAAGGCCATTAAAGCACAACCTGCAGCTGAGTGGCAACAGAAGGTATGGGACTGCATGTCAAAAAATTTCGCTGCGCGGTACACAACGACTTTCGAAGGGAAAGATGTCTTCCTAAGAATGTTCACGAAACTCATGCTGTCAACATGGGAAGTTTGTGCAGACCCCCTGAAACAGCAAGCCGGAGCCAACATGCCAGAGCCATCGATTGTGGCATTTCTGAAGGAAGCCGCCGCTAATAAGCCAGCGGTAGGCTCACAAGCGTCTCATGCGAGTCCTCAGGATACCTTACACCAGCAGCCAACGCCAGAGTCAGACATCCAATCCTACGGGGCTGCTATGGCTATGCCAGTGTTCCCATACCCCATGCCTACAATGCAATTCACCGGATATGGAGACGCAGGCATCATGTCCAACCAAGAGATTACGGCTGCGACAGGAAATATCGACATCAATGCGAATACTACAGGGTCGACGGATTGGAGCGGTATGGATTGGGGCATGTACTAGATCATTGATGACGAGATAGCCACGACTCGTCCAGGTCTACAGAATACCAGTAATTTCTGAAGCTTTCCTTCCTGCACAGCCTCTTGAGCAGCGTGCTCTGTGATTGTTGCGATCAAGAGAAGCATTAGCACAGGACCTAGCCGCTACTTTTGCAATGTAGCCTACTTTTACTCCCTAAGGATCTTCCAATCATCTTTTGACACCGTGTCTATGAATAAGAAACGCGACACACAAGACGTGTATTGCGTACCAGGAGGACGTGTTGGCGGGAAGACATACCACCATTACCAGGAGAACGAATCTGGCCGAATGCTAACTCCGAATGGCTAAGCTCCTGCCCGATAAAGGTTGGCGCTATTCGAGCCGATCAAATATGAACACTAGCGATCGCGCTCTGTTCAAAGTATATATAGACATGTCAGCTGCGGCAGCTGCCGAACGCCAGGTTACAAAAGGAACAGAGACAGACGAACGGCAGTCGTTCGGAGGCACCAGAATGCAGCCATCCGCTGTACGTGTTAGGGGCTAGGCGATTGTGGCGCCCATGCGAACATGTTGGGGGCGGTTTGGAGGCCGTTCGTTCGGCGAATCCGGTGCCAACCTTCAGGCCTTCTCGTCTGACACGCGTGTCTTAACTTTCAGCTTTCGTGCAACAGTAAATTTCTCAACACCTTTATGAACTTCTTCTTCGGCTGCAGACCTGATGATTAGCACTGCCCCAGATTCCCGCCGAATAATTTCTTGAAGACATGGAGAAAGTCGATACTATCGTCAGCCCAGTGGATGGCAAGATCTCCAGGCTCGACCATGAAATCGTGAAGCTTGAATTCAACAAAGCAATCGCAGGTTGTTACCGCGATGGGCACGCGGAGTATGATGCGGTTGGAGTGCTACTTTTGACCTGGAGAGAAGATGACTTAAACTGCAAGGAAATAGAGGTACTTTCGCTCTGATTCCGAATTTACTCTTCAACTAGCGGCTGACATCGGGATAGGTGAATGCGTTGGAGCATGTGTTCAAAGAAAAATTCAAGTATAAAACGGAGCAGTATGAGATCCCTCCGATCGAGTCGAAGCAATCGCTCTTCAACAGACTTGATGCATTCATCAGCTATTACGATAGCCCGTCCAAGCTAGGCATCATATACTACGGCGGTCATGCGGAGCGAGTTGATAGCTCTGAGGGAAGTGATCTACAGCTATTCGCGTAAGTCAAGCATTTATTTCCTGATAGCGTTTGACTGAGAGTGATCCAGACGAAGAACAACGAAAGGTCTGTCGAGGACCAATACGCCAGCAGTATCTACTAGTTTGGATGGACTTGATCTCGCAGAATCTGCCCCGGGATCTCCCGTCGAAGTCTCCTCTAGGCCCGACAGTCATGTCTCGAAGATCCCACATCCGAGACAGCCGCAAATCAGTTTTGCGGCCATCTGCGAACGGCTGAAGACTTCCGAGACAGATATTCTCTTAATCGTGGACAGTTGCTTTGCAGCGGGAGCTTTCAGAGACGAGCCTTTTGGAGGCAGGAAATGTGAACTGCTCTGTTCCATCGCAGAAAAAGATTGGGCTAGAGCGCCTAGTTTGGACGGCTCATTCACCCAGATACTCACCAGCACCCTTGCCAAGATGATTGGTGAAAGTCCGCGGGGTTTCTCCACTTCAGATCTATATCGTCAGGTATACCGTCAACAGCATCAAGCTCGCAAACCGCTTCTCTTCAACCAGTCAAACTTTGACTTTGGCAAGATCTGGCTAAGGCCTTGCGAGGACAAGGAAAAGACCGATACTGCTACGGACTCAAGTTATACTATCGATGTCCGCTTTCATTTGACGAAGAGCGCCACCATGATGGACTTGAACAGAGTGGCAAAGGCATTGCAATGGATACCATATGTCCAGAAGGTCGACATGCTCAACATGCATAGCCCAGCAGACGATTTGAGAAAGTTCATGAAGAGGATACATGCGGCAAACATGCTGAGGCCTCTGCTTGCTCGCATTCGACGCAAACGGGAGAGACAGCAAGCTCTACAGCTACGCAGGACCGACACCTCCCCCCCATCTTCTCCCATTGCAGACACGACGAGTGAGCTGTTCTTGGGAGAGGAGCCAAGGAATATAGGGCTGTTTAATTGGAGCGATACGAAAGCTGTTACGCCGCATCATGAACGCTTTTCCCCCGGAGAGTACTTTAGTTTGGAGTTTCCACACTCCTCTCTCCATGAAAGAGATGTACAACCCGAACGACCGGACGCTCCAACGAAGGAAGATGCGGCTCCACAGCAATTTAGCCGGCAAGAGCAGGCGGACGTATCCGTCAAACGCACCCGTAGTGCGTTCCAGCGCGTTGTGGATGTGACGTCTCAACGGGTCGTGGATGGCTTATTGTTTTTCACCTTGGGTGTTCTGGCCCCCACAGTCATTCGCTGGGCCATGCAGGGCAGTGCAATACCGTTCGCAGCGTCGTGAACAGCCACACCTGACATTCCTGGGACGATATCACCTGGCGCCTTGAGCCTTGTTGCCTGCTCGACACCTTGTCATCGCTCACCGGCCGGAGGACTTCATATATAAGAGAAGGCTGAAGGAGGGCTAACATTCGATCTGCACCTGCAGCAATGGCGACGAACGAAGCGACAACCGAAACGAGGCAGAAAGCAATGGACGAAGCAACGACTGACAAACTCGACGTAGGTCCTCCTAAGGCCCCCTCTGTAGCAATATGAACTGACGCGCACAGGACATCTCCCCTCCATTGTCTCCTGAAACGGAGGTCCAAGACGCACCTGAACACAGGGCTGACATTGGGGCAGGCGGTTGGCAGGCCGTAAGTGCCTTTGCACGTCCGCACACTTCCAGACCGCTGACAACAGTGATAGCCACCTTCGCCGTGGAATATGAACGATAATGTATTCTTGCGCCTCAGAGACGGGCGTTCCGCTGGGCCTTTTTGGATCGTCAGACTGCACGCCCCAAAAAATCGCCGTGATAAGTGGCGCTACGACGTTCAAGACGCGACCGGAAGGGTCAAAACCGACGTCTCGGTGTCCATCATTGTGTGAGGTACAGGAGGCGGGAAGGCGGCAGCTGGTGTTCAATTTGCATAGGATTATGGCGTTTCCAAGGGATTCATTGATTTAGGAAGGCACGCAGGCAAACCTGTGAGACTTGGGGGCGGGAACTTCAGCTCCTCGGAGTGAGCTGATCGCCGGACTTTTGGGGGCTGTGCTATGAGTGTCGCTCGCTAAACTCCATTGCATGTCTTTTGCGAGGACCCCATCCAATCGCAACGTTTCAGTCAATATTCCACAACATCTGGTGCATATTGATGTGGCTGGTGACCGGTCAAAGCCTCCTTCGCACAGCTCGCAAGCTGGCTCGGCGTTGCCCTCCGCTCAGCTCGGACTCTGAGTGAGCCGGACAACCACTGTATATCCCTCGTTTGATGCCCGTTCTTTGAGCATTCGATATCCACACCAGCCACATGTGAACTCTGCTAGTCTTCTAGTTTCTCTCTGCTCGCTCGAATCTCATGGACTCTCCCAATGGGGCCGAAACGCCACAAACCCCTCCAACCAGTGGGCGGCATATGTCGTATAGCAGCGACAATTCGACCGTCTGTGGGAGCGACATCGAGAAGAGAGACCTAGAAAGTCAGACCATCAAACCTATCGGCCGAAGCTTTAGCAACATCCTTGGTCTCTCATCGCCAGTCTCTGCAAACCTGGACGACATCGAGGAAGATCTAGCTGAGTCTGAGGATGGGGAAACCGCCGATGTCAACGCTTTGGACTACCAGAGGAGTACGTAGCTCTAGCACCGCTGACATGATGAAATACTGGGCTGAGGCTAACGCTTGTGAGTGTAGTCGACGACCATCCAGAAGGCTATCCCCGCCTAGCCGCTCTCCTCAATGCAGACGAAAACTTCCTCATCTGCCGAAAGTATGGCTTCCTCCATAATCGAGTCCTCCTTTACCGCCAGGACGAATTGCGCGAGCTCGAACAAGAGCTGTTGTCCATGGACAAGGCTGCATACAATAATGATAAGACCATGCTGAAGTGTCGGACGCGCGAGGAAATGAAGTCCGACGACAGGCGAGCTTTGATCAATCGGATCGACGACAAGCTTCGAGAGTACAATGATATCGTGCAGCGCACCAGGTCTTTTGCGACATTGCAGCGAGCAACTGAGCGCAACCACAAAAGTGTTTGGAACTGGGTAAATCACAGTGCACCGCTGGTGCAGGCTGAGGCTTCGACGTTCGACAAGGACCGCGACTTCGTAGCAATCGTCGACGCGAAGGAAGGTAGCTGGTTTGATGGCCGAGTAGAGAATGCTTTGTCTAAGTTTGGTGGTTCACTGACCAGGGTATGCATTTCCCCTTCTCGCCATTCCCAGACTTTGCAATGTTACACGTCTTAACGTCGCCGGCACTGACATGCGTACTCAGAAGCTGTTTATATCCAGGCGTGATCGCAGTACCACATCCGACAAGCTTGTCAGACTCTACTCTAAAAAACGCATCGACATCTTCTCGCGCCTAATCATCACCTTCCTTGCGGTAGTTCTCTTGATGGCCCCTGTCATTGCATTGCTATCCACGAAGGAAATGCGTGGCGTTAAGATCTTGATTATCTTCTTGTTCACGATGGCATTCTCTGTGGCGTTGAGTTTGTGTACAAAAGCGAAGAGACACGAGGTGTTCGCTGCCACTGCTGCGTAAGTCGTTCCTGTACTTTCAACATGTATCATTATCCTGTCAACCTTCAATTTTCTCTGTCCATCTGTCATGATCTTGTTCGCGAAGTCATTGCATTTGAGCAACCAACTGTGATCGTCTTAACAGTGTATGCCTGCCTCTACCTATATGCAAAAGTGACGATGAGGAAGACACGTAGCTAACAACACTATAGGTATTGCGCAGTGCTAGTGGTATTCCTGGGCAACTTATGATACCTATATTACAACAATGAATGTGACGATGACGACTTCATGTATGACGATCATTATGAAGGTGTGACTACTTGGCATTTGGATATTTTATGGTTGTTTCTGGAGAAGGACTAGCTATGCCATAACAAGGATCACTATATGTTCTAGCACTATCTAGAATCAAATGCGTAGCATCTTGTGTTAACCAATGCACGCCCTGGCTATACCTCAACAAGTACACATACGTACCTCCAAGGGCGACTAAGTTATTATTACTGGTCTTCGCAAGCAACTGAGGAGATGGTGATTTAAGGATCGAGCGTACGTCATCAGAAGGATTTATTCCCCGTTATGAAGAGAGATCATGTTACAAAGCGCCCAAAATCTGCAGTAATGCTGACCACCAGCAACCTGGGAGACGAAGTGCCACATCTTAATCCTTCTTTTCTTTTTCGATAGGTCGGATTTGTGTCATTCGACGTCTTGTCGGTTTACTTTGCTCAGTCATATTACCACTTCACCTCGTTCTACATTAGCGATATTCATAGGGGAAAATGCCTGATCATTGTCTCTTGTCTGAACAACCGGCAAAGTGCTCCATCAACTCTCGACCCATTATCGCTGGGTCAGCTCACAACGCGAACCTCCACAGGCCTCTGGATACAATGGCCAAGGAAATCCGACTCATCGAAATCATCTCAGCCAGCCACGAAATCGATTGCAAGCGCAACATCGTTTCGTTGATGGAAAGCAAACCTACATATGCCGCGCTTTCCGATCTTTGGGGTGATTCCACTCTGACACAACGCATCACCATCAACGACATGTTCTGAATGTAGCCTAGAATGTATACCATGCTCTAAGAGATGCTAACTATGATATAGGAGAACATGGCAAGGAAAGGAGATCGGTCGTTAGTTATGGGTGGGTGCTCTATGTATTAGTCAAAGCAACGTACGAGAGAAGTCCTGTCAGATAACTTTGATGGCCGAGATATACTCCAACGCCACCATAGTATATTTATGGCTAAACCACTTGGATTATAAGATCGGCACAGCACTTGGTGCTGGTTCCATTCTCTACGATGGGATCACCTCTCAGAAGTGGTTTGAGACCACCCATAAGCCCTCGGGTAGGGGTACAGACACTATGGTTGCAATGCCCCGTAGGAGCGCTTCGACTACTCAAAACTACCCAGAGAGGCTCTCGTCTAAACGACTATAGCACTTCAAGAATAGTATCACGCTATCTGTACCCTCGTTCTTGGAGAGCCTTCTAGGTGCTCAAGACTAAACAATAAACTTTGATTAGACCCGAATCCAAACTTCATATTTACAGCTAAAATTACATCCACTCCTTTTTTAAGGCACTGACTGTCTCCCATCTCCAATAAGCGCCACCAATACAGCCGCGTACGCTGCCGTCGCAGCCAGTAGGTTCGTTGGATCCGTCTTTGCAAAAATAGCCACACCCACAGCGAAGAGGAAAATTGACGTTGGAATCACAGCCAGCGATTTGGTCGTTGCACTGCCCACGACCAGAATGAGCATTGGCACCACAATAATCAGTCCCCCGATGATCGCGAAGGCAAATCGCTTCCAAGCCATGAGGAAATGCGCTCGACGTTCCTCGCTGGCAACTGTGCGCGCTCGGTCAGTCCCCAGGCTTTGTCCAATAGCCGTGCTATGTTCCATGAGCTCTGGATCGAATGAGCCGAGTAGATCAGAGTCTCTAAAGAGGCTGCGATATGTATCGTTCGCCTTCAGACCCAGGTCTGATATCAACGCTTGTTGTAACTTCGATCCTCCCCCATTGTCAATTCGCGAGGCCGAGATGTCTTTCACAAACTGTGTATTCCACCTGTTGGCATGGATGAACTCGAAATCCCGTAGAGCATCAGCTTGAAGATTGTCAGTTGGGATCAAATATACTGGTGTACTAGATACTTACTGTATTGATGAAGGGTCTCTCTGAGGTCCTTCAACTGCTGATCTGTCACTTCATGCTTTCCCACCTTCTCGATTTCTCCGGCCAATTGGCGCTGCAGATGATGAAGCGTAACGCTGTACAACGGACGGAAATCCACGACAGTCACACCACCTGCAACCCAGTGTCTCGTAGATCCTCGTAAGAAGCTTGTTAACCGTTCGTGATAGGAGAGATTAGCGAGACCATCGAGGACGTCGTACCGTTTGTTTTTGTCGTTCTGTTTTTGGTCCGACCTCAGGAAAAAAGAAGCGAGTGACGACATACTCGACGTGCTCTGTTGTTCGGAGCGAACGGGTATAGGACTTTACTACCTGACACTCGCTCTTGCTGCCTTGTCGAGAATGTGCCGACATGGCGCCCTTCATGAATGTTGTTGAGGACGATCGAGACCACGCTTGTGCGGCTGAAAGCTGAGCGAAGCAAGCCACTTCTCTAGTTGGTCGCCTGGCTTCTGGATGTGCGCTAGATATGTCCGGACTCGTCGTGCAGAGTTGCGCATAGCCGCCGCCTTTGCAGCTTGCTTCGCGTGCGAAATGTTCGAGTCCGATGCAGCTTCATGCAACACAGCTTTACCCCGCAGCAACGACCAATCAATGCCACGCCGTCTACACCGGTGCCCCACGCATAGAGTAAGAAGCAAACATAGTTCATCACACTGATGTTCAGCCTCCTGCATGATCTCAAGCCTGATGCTGGGAGTGAATCTCGGGCGCACATGTCGGGGCGCAATACATCAGCCTGCTACCTACCAAGGCAGACATAATCTTTTCCTTTCACACTGTTTCCTGGCTCGACCAAAATTTTACATCCAATTGGCAGTACTGACTTAGTTTTCTCTGCCGTCATGCTAGTGTCTTCTTCTGTCGTTGTGTCTGTAGCCATTGGCTTAGTCACAGCTGTGTTGATTGTGGGTCGTGCGGCATTACTTAGGTACGAAGCCATCCCACCTTCATTTTACGTTCACCTTGGTGTTGAAGGCAGGAAATGAATAGACTTGAATACGGAATTAAAGAGTATTCCTGGCTTAGCTAGATCATAGCTGATGTTCGTGCAGCCGCCGCAAGAAATATCACGAGAAAGTTGTTCACCTGGCTCATACCGTTGACCGTGCGTGCTGCGCCAATCATGAGGGACAAGTTTTTTTGCCTCACGGCAAGTTGAAGGAATTTGTCACCGAAGCGACTGTTAAATCGGTCTTCGACTCCACAAGATTCGGATACAAAGGAGATATCGGGAGTGTAGAGGAGCTTTTGAGATTTGTTCTCGAACGAGCTGAACGCTTATTTCTCATCGTTATCCTCATGGAAAGCAAAGAGTTAGAAAAGACCCTCAAAAGTTTCAAGGACGAAGGACTAGATGATACATCACTCCCAATCAGTTTCAGCGAAGATTATTTCCCATTTGGATATCCCTCCCTGCAACCTGTAGACGGACCGCAATTTCCTCTCTTCCGTACATGGGCTCAGAATGACAGACGCCTATTCCTCGATGGGCAGTGGCGTCTTATAGCGCCTGTGTTTGGAACCGAGGCTAAGTTTCGCTTCCAATTAGCCGCCCAACAGGTGCTGCCCTTTCTGGAGGTTGACCCTGGGCCGGCGAGTGAGGGTTATTTCGGCGAGGTGTCTCGGACCGTAATCCATGCGGAGCACATTGACGACAGAATGCAGCTACCTGCTTCCCAGTGGCATTCGAAGCGATCAAGCTTCCTCCAGCTACCCGCGATCGCAATAGCGATCAAGAAAGCAAAGAATGTCAATGAGCTCACCGACTACTTTGACAAGGAAGCGGGGAATCTACATCGATTGCGGGAGTATCGCTCCAAGCATCTAATCAAGCCAATAGCTGCCTACAAGAAGGGCCAAGATCGGTGCTTAATGTTTCCCTGGGCAGAAGGGGGGAACTTATGCAGTTATTGGAAAAAGCGCGAACTTGATGCACGCGACAAAGCCAGCGTTCAATGGCAACTTGAGCAGTTCGCTGGCATCTGTTCTGCGCTAGTGGAACTTCATGTTCTCAATGTCCGACATGGAGACTTGAAACCTGAGAACATCCTTTGGTTTGAGCCGAACAAAGACAAAGGCATTCTGCAAATCGCCGACATGGGTCTCACAGCGTTTCATCAGAAGGATATACACACGAAGCAGCGAAAGGGTCTGCCGACAGCGACCCCGTCTGGTACCTCTCGGTATGAGCCACCAGAGATGGATGAGCAGCGGGACAAACCCGAGCCACGATCTCGCCAATACGACATATGGTCTATGGGGTGCATCATATTTGAGCTGCTGCTATGGCTTGTCTATGGCAACAACGTCATGCAGGCCTTTAGAGACGAAACACGCAGGAGCTATTTCTGGGAATTTGATCGCATAACAAAGACATACCTGGTCCATCCCTACGTGGTCTCGCATATGAAAGTTCTGAGAAAGCACCTGCAGGCCGGCTCTGCATACCATGATCTCCTGGACCTCGTACAAACAAAGCTCCTCGTTGTCCGAATATCAGAGGACTACGTAAGCGTACCAGATTGTCGCGAGATCGCAAGCGAAGTCCACGAATGCATCAAAAGCATTTCCAATAGAAGTAGGTCTGAAGACGCGTATCTAACCCCACTCAGACTCGCTTTTCCTGCGGATGAAATTAACGGACATACACGTCAATCTCAAAAGGTTCATCAAAAGGACGGGAGCCTTGCCGCACCAGAGCGACAAGACATCCCAAAGATAGCCCCAACAATCACCTCTGAAGGCGACATCATCCATGAAAAGAATGGGCATGTTTCAGTCCAAGAGCAAGAGGACATGCTCAAGGATGCACCCAATTCAACATCTGGTGGCGAGTCATTTTTGACAGAGCCTGAAAAGATTCGATTTCTTTTCCGCGCACCCACTGAGGAGATCAGTGCCCACTCTCTCAACACGGAAGCATCAAAGATGTCTGATCATCAAGAAGTACGCGCAAATCATCGCTTGCATGATGTTACGATACATGGCTAATTCACAGAATGAAAACAGTATGTGAGTACCCAGCCTCACGCTTCTTAATATGTCGCTGCATGACTGATCGAGAACTCTTCGTACGTACCTAGAATGTCAGTAGCCCCCATCCTTAGTCTATATATGGTTGTTGTTCAGTAATATTAACTTCTTACAGATCGTACGTATCCAAAGAACACTTCATATTTCTTGATCTACTTGTTGCTAATTATTCATAGTTTGTAAGTGTTCCTGACCCCAATTTATCCCCACAACGAAGCCAATCAAGTCTTTCAGCAATCTAGCAAGCTCAACGATGATTGGTCCTCCATCCCAGACAACGAGTTTGCCGCCCACTTTTTCGATCTAATTGGATGGGATTGCGCCAAGCCGCCCGAACGCCATGTCCTTCTATGTTCTAATTGCAGCTCTCGAAAATCGGCAATGTTGTTCGATACTGTATGTGATCTCTCGAGACTAAAAGCACAGTCTCATGGCTGTGATATGTGCGCTCTTTTACAGGAAGCCCTAGCTCGGAAAGGTATCAAAGCGCCCCGGGTGGTTGAACTGCGTCAGAATGCTGCAAATGTAGGGCTCAAAAATGGTCCAAACCTTCTATCAATATACTCTGAGCCAAGTAAGTGGCCCCTACATACCAACAGTTTGGATCTAAAGCAATTTTCTAGTATCGAGCTTGCATGCCCCAGACGAAGCACACCTTGGACTGCCGCGCCTATTGGATCAAGCCACGCCCGAGTTCTTCACGCTGTTGAAGGAGTGGATCCGAGTCTGTGACTCCGATCACGACGCATGTCGTCGCGATGACGAAGAACACGCGCTGACCATGCCAACACGACTCATAGAAGTTGGCAAGCATCTTCGACTTGTGGAGGCAGCATCAATCGGACCAGCTCGTTATATCGCCCTCAGCCACTGCTGGGGTCCGCTCAAGGAAGATGAGAAGTTTTGCACTTACATAAGCAACATTTCTCAGTTTCAGACTTCCATCAACTTTGACCATCTACCCCGTACATTCCGCGATGCTGTCACAGTGACACGCGGCCTTGGCATCGATTACATCTGGATTGACTCACTATGTATCATTCAGGACGATAATCAAGATTGGCAAAATGAGTCGAGCAAGATGGAACAGGTGTTTAGTGCTGCATACTGCACGATCGGTTCCAGCTCGGCCAAATCATCACTAGATGGGTTCCTAGTCGAACGGCCGCCCAGGTCGATCGTAGAGCTGCGCACGGGCAGTACTGACACACGCTACGTTTGTGTTGATATTGATGACTTTCATACCGATGTTGAGTTAGGAGAGCTTAACAGTCGGGGATGGGTGCTTCAAGAGAGAGCTCTGTCGCGTCGTACCGTATTTTTCACTTCAAGACAGGTCTATTGGGAATGTGGCGCAGGCATTCATTGTGAAACTTTGACACGTCTTCAAAAGTAAGTCCGTGTCCCGAGAAGTCTAAATTTTCAGATCATCCTCATCACTCTCAATTTTCGCGAGGAACTCCGTCGAATGATTCAAGCTCAGCAACTGACAATTTCGCACCAGCTCCAAAGTAGCCTTTCTCGGTGACGCCAACTTTCCAAAGTCTGCAATTGAACATTACCGAGATGGCAGGCAGTTGCTGATCCAAGATCTGTATGAGCGATACTCTGGACTAGCTTTCACGAAGCCTTCAGATCGCGCTGTTGCCATATTGGGCCTGCAGAATCGTCTTGCACGAACATTCAAGACACAAGCTGCCTATGGGCTCTTCGCAGTGTACTTCGCACGAGGTCTACTTTGGAAACGCCGTGACTGGAAACTTATGACACGGATCGCACAACCGGCGGGTCGCCGGGTCCCCAGCTGGTCTTCATTCTCTAAGGAAGGCAGGATCAAGTACCTGGATGCGACGAACGAGCTGAAGTTCAAAGAGATCGACTGGGCGACAAGCGACTTCGAGAACCCCTTCCTGATCCAAAAGACTTCTGCATCGTCGGCCTCGACCGAAGAAAGCATCCTGGCGTCCTTTCGCGGGCTTGCAAGACGATTGATCATGATCAAGCGGGACATGCTGGTCATGATTCAATTTGACAACGAAGAGGATTTCAATGTGGACGACCTTCGGTGCGTTGTCATCGGGAGGGACAAGATGGAAGGCAGCAGAACCGACCCAAAACAATATGTTCTTGTGATTCATCAGGCCCGCGTCGCTTCGGGAGAGCGCCTGTATGAACGAGTGGGAGTAGCATCACTGATGTCAAGCTACGTGGCAAACGAAGGATCATGGGTCACTATACGTTAGTAAACCGTCCAGTCACGAATTTCATAGCATCAGCTGGGAAATGGACCAGGTGTCCTGAATTTTTCTAGCCACTGCTGCTATAATAGCTTTTAGCTATGAGTTGCGGTGTGCTCTTCATGCCTTCATCTTCAAATGCGTACAGAAAGGCAGATCCAAAACTTGTGTGTCGTAACCACGTCCCGAAGTCCTTCTCTTCCTCGTTTTCGGTGAAATTGATCAGCTTGATATAAACAAATCAATACTGGTTGCGTGGGTATTCCGTCGCAGGTGAATAATTAGGTGACCTCGCATCCCTCAATATCTTCTCCGCCAATTTGATGTCCAAAAGTCTATCTTCGTATGTCTTTGGTCCGATTGAGCGATCTATCTGTGCTTCTAGGGCTTCCACATCTGCAATTTCGTCCTGCATATCTCTATCAGACTCTTCTTTGAACCGGAGGACTCTACTCACTCTATCGTCTTTCGCCCTTCGGATGTCGATATATATTATATAGATATTCTTTCGTAAAGAAATTTTGAAGTGATCCTTGCCAAATCTAGCCAGCAGGGCCTCCGATAAGACTCGTGGGTGAATGCGATCAGTATGCTCGGTCAGGACCGCGACGTTGGCATCCCTCCTCACGAGCTTTAACCTGCACTTCGACATGGTATTTGGTTCTAGCATCGTATGAAAATGAAAGTCGGAGAGGTCTCGGTGATGAAATTGCACGTCGTGATGGAGATTTTCAAATCCTGACAAGCGCCAAGTGGCGATCATGAATGGGACCACATCATCGAAAACGTGTTTTAGTTGCTCATCCTCGCTTTAAATTAGCACACGGAAGGGCGACGGCGCAGGAGCCTCCGACTAGATCAGGCGCTCGTCCGGCGCCAGCTGATACCGTCACCGGTAGGCGGTGCACCAGGCTGCAGAAAGTATTGGGGGCGCATTCTACCCGGCCTAACCATCGCGCTTCGGCTGTCGCACCTAGACTCTTGTGCTCAAGACCATTGTTCAAAAACGCACAGAATATTCGATGCCTGGTCCAGCAAGGACAGAGGCATCCCACGTGCTCATACCAGGTGAAATAGGCGCAAGATGACTCCAAATTGCCTTTTCAGCTGAGGCAACCGCTATGATTCCAATACGTCAATCCTGGGGCGGTTTGGCTGCAGGGGTCCGTCATCTGATTCAGTCGCCAGAACAGTTCTAGAGCGTCCACAAACCCAAGACGAAACAAGCAATGCTCTTGAGATGTTGCCGCTAGGTGGCATCGAAAGTCCCGTACCATATCATGACCTGTTGACGTGAAAATGCGTTGTGCACACACCGAGGACGCTTTGCTACGAACACAATGCCTTGTTTGGATGTCTTACGACCACCCGCAAGGCTGTAATTACACAATGGGATTGCCTCGAAGGTTGCATTGCACTCGATCGATGGTGGAGGCAGTGCTCGTCCAGATGGCCGCTTGGACGCCGCGTGCGCCACCAAATGTCGCAGCCCCAACATTGTGCCGGGGGCATGGGGCAAGTGTTCTCCCATCCAATGCATCGACGTGCAGGGTGGAGGAAGCTTCGCTCTCCAATATTAGTCCTCGTCCCGTAGATCTGGGCTCCTACCTCGCCTTGAAAGAGGGTCCGCAAGCCCTGCATCTTGACTCTGGTCCAAGTCAATCGAATGCACGACGAATAAATCTCATAGCCTTGTTCTAGTCCTCACGCGCAAAATACCATCATTCTTTTCGGCGTTTTGGAAGGCGGACTCAATTCTTGCTGTGCCATGCTGGATGTTTGATGCGACAAGCGTCTGGGTACCACATTGCTAGCGGCCGAGTCATCAGGAGCGACATGAGTGTCATCCAGAATGCGATCGATCATCCCGATGATCATGAGGTTCTGAGGTCGCGTGTGAGGCGCGCATCCACTCATCTTTCAAACCCGAGCCTCCTCACGACGCGCTTTGACAAGTCCGACCAGGCGGACGCCCAATTTCAACCCCTCTACTCTTTGCAAACAGACTTGGCAGAATTTCCAAGTATATACGTTCAGAATGACCAGGGCAAAACTCGGTCGCTAAACGAGTACGACTACCAAAGACGACGGGTTGCCGCCTCCGAAACGAAGGACAGCGAGGAAGCATCTTCTGTCCATAAAGTTGAGGACTTTGGATTCGGTGCGGCCGCCCTCCTATTTCCGAACGAAA
Source organism: Lophiotrema nucula (assembly GCA_010015825.1). Taxonomy (NCBI): domain Eukaryota; kingdom Fungi; phylum Ascomycota; class Dothideomycetes; order Pleosporales; family Lophiotremataceae; genus Lophiotrema; species Lophiotrema nucula. The sequence continues at coordinate 186,186 of ML977357.1, forward strand.
CCCAAAGCCCCAGCGATGACAACCTCCCGAGGCAAGAGGATTTCAGGTCCCTCGGAGCTACTAGCAAACTTCGAAAGCTTTTTAAGATTGAGCGAATCCAGATGCTGTTGAGCCTGCTCATCAAGTTCTCACTTTCGATGCTGGAAAAAGCCGTGCGCATCTTCAGCGATGAGCAACCGGCCGCCGAGAGTATCGAGGCTTCTCTTGGAAACAGAATGGCGCAGAGCTTGAACTGGAGTAAACTTGACAATGAGCAATACCTACCGCTCGACGCTTTCGAGTCGATTCTCAATGTCGAGTCAATAGTGCTGCTGCTGAAAGAGAAGTACAGACAGGCGACAGACGAGGAATTGTTGGTCAAGCTCAGACAAATTATACATCCGGAGTCGAAGAAGAGTAGACGTCGAATCATTGGCATCTTAGTACTTAGTAGGCAAGATGTCGCTCTTATAGATGACTTCATACGACACGATATCTGGGACGAAGATCTGCCACTCAAGCGCGTCAGTAGCGAGACAGGATACTGCATCAGCACTCGAAAGAGTAGCAGTAATCGTGAAAATATCACGCTACTGAAGAACTGGGGGAGGATTGAGATTGAGCTATTCTTCATATACCAGAGAATGCTTTTTGTTCCTTTCTTCGATATTCAGGAAGACAGATTGTGCTCTTATGAGTTTGATGGCGAGACCCGACTTCCTTGGCGCGTTTTCGAGAATCCGACCAGTGGAGGATTTGGGCTGGTTCATAAGCTTGAGATTCATGCCAGCCATCACAACTTTAAGAGAACTGAGGTCGGATTCCACTTGCATGTATTACGTTAGGTGTTGGAACGCTAACATATCGCAGGCATCGCCACGCCCAGTACTGTTCGCACTCAAAGAGATTGAGGCAGTGGATCAAAAAGCATACCGCAAGGAACTCTCGGCCCTAGAGAAAAGCTCTGCGCAGCTGCAGAAAGAAAAACATTTGATCAAGCTTTTGCTCACATTCCAACATGGAAAGAAATTTTACTTGCTATTTGAGTGGGCCGATGGCAATCTTGAGGACTTTTGGGAAAGATGCCCTTTTCCCGAACATACCGCTGCTGACGAAAGATGGGCAGCCGAGCAGTGTCTCGGTATCGCAAAGGCAGTGAGCCGCATTCACGGTCTTACCACCGAACAGAAGATGAGGAGGTCATCCTCGAATGTAAACTTGATCGACGGCGAACGGGAATGGGGAAGGCATGGGGATATCAAACCAGACAACATTCTGTGGTTTGCAGAATATGGGGGTGATCGCAACCTTCTCGTAGTATCTGATCTTGGCCTCACCCGGTATCATTCCGAGTTTTCGAAATCGCTAGTGCCCATATCGCAAATAGATGGGTGCACCCGGGCATATCGTCCACCTGAAATGGATCTACGGGGAGAGATATCTTCGAAATACGACATATGGTCTTTGGGTTGCGTTTTTTTGGAGTTTTGCGTGTGGTATCTGGAAGGACACTCCGAGGTTGAAAAGTTTGCATATGAGCGGGAAAGAGATGACAAGTCAACAGTCCAAAATATTATTGAGGAAAAATTCTTTATCATAGATGAGGTTGGTAAGGAAAAAATTCCTCGGATCAAACCCATCGTTCAAGAGGTGAGTGCATGCGTTGTGGCTAGTTAAGTCTCAAATTGCTGACTGACATGTAGCGGATCGCGAGGTTACAAGATCCTAAAACATGCACGCCATTTGCACAAAGACTGTTGACTATAGTCAAAGATCAAATGCTCTGTTGCAATACGGACGAGCGATCGACAATCGACATTATCCGCAATGAGCTTAAAGGCCTCGCTGAATCGCTTCCAAAGGTGTGGAATGCGGAGGAGATGTCACAAACTCTGGCTTTTACTGGACAGGAGGATTCCTCTGTCTACACTCCTTCATTGACTGATATGAGCCTGCAAGAAGAGTCTATTTATCCGAACATCGAGAGCCTCAGTCTCTCAATAGATGAGAGGCACCTGGCTATTGACACTAGAGTAAGGACGTCTCAGGACTCGGGGGTTGACGAGCTTATGCACATTGACCACCAGAACGAAGCTAAAGAAGAAGTTCCGAATGCGCAGAGCCATGCTCGTATCACCATGAAGGCAAAGACGTTCCCCATGACAACAACGCACGGGCCGCTGTCGACTCTTTCATCAAATGAGGGCTTTGAGCCAAAGACTCCCGAGATGCACGCTGTAGCCGTTGCCGATCGCCTACCGGTATCAACTCAAGCAGTCTCACAACCTACCAAAAAGACCCGCAAGACGCACAGGCACAAAGAATGGATCAGATTAACATGGAATGGAGTAACACGCAAACTGGGCAACAGATGACATGATGTCGGATGCCGATACCTGGCCTGGATACTCGGCTTGGCCAAAAACCGTCTCGATGCGGCATCTATAGAGCCGGCACAGACTGGCATAACAGCACCGTGTCAATCGGGTCTCACTTGCCGTCCTGAGCCCGTTAATCTTTTCCTTTGGGTCGTATGAGGCTACTTCCACCTCTATTCGGCACTCTCAGTCCGGCGAGCGCATTGGGCATTCGGAAGCCCGCGAAGATGAGCCTCGCCGCGATGACACCTGTTAACGTTACCACCGCCATTGCAATACTAGCAGCTACTATGACAGCCTACATCTTCGTTGCCACATACCGACATCGAAGTCACATCAATTTCCTACGTTACCAGGGCTTTGTAAGCTTCCTCTACTACTCCCATCGTCAATCGCAGAAGAATCGCGGCCCAGCCTATGCCCCACGGTTGGAGCTGGTTGTTTGGACATTTCTGGATGCGCTGAAGTATTCCAAGTATCTGCCGACTGATGCCAATGTTGTTCTGGCGATGCACGATATGAACGAAGAATTTGCTGAGACGAGATATTTTTGATGGACATGTGGCCGGGCTATCCAACATCGCTCATCGTCTTCAACCCTGGGGCACTACACTAGGTATTTCAGAAGTGGAATTTTCCGAGACCTCCTCAATCACTGGAAGCAATCAGGCCCATCGTTGGAGGGCCCGATGTTGTCTCCATGAATGGCAATGAATGGAAAACCTGGAGATCGCTCTTCAATCCGGGGTTCAGTCCGTCAAATATGATGCATCATATTCCCTTCATCGTCGATTGCGCCCACGTCTTTTGCGAGAAGTTACGTGAGAGCACAATTCGAGACAACGGTATAATCTTGCTCAATGAGTACGCGACATGTTTGACCTTTGATGTGATCATGAAAGCCACTCTGTAAGTTGTCTTCCTCCGAAACCAATCAATAGTCGTACTCATCCCACTTCCAGGGACTCCGAGCACACACTTCCTACCGCGTCCGATGCGATAACGAAAAAGGCATTCTTTTTTGGACATCCGGGTTTTACTGAACCCTTTGCGACCACACATACAAAGATACTATGGCAATGTAATCAAGGCATTCGTTGGCAGGGTGTTGGAGAAGAGATTCGCGGAGGCGAAGGAAGAAAGGTCAGCCGTTGACTATTCTCTTCATCCCAACATTTACGGGGATGAGTGGATATAATCTGAGTAAAGGTCGTGTTTGGTGGTGCCTTTCGCAAAACCGGTCGTCGCTCTCGCGCGTATACAACTCCAATGCGCACGACATTCGATTCCAGTAAATAGACAAAACGTGTGTGCCACATTTCAGTCATCCGATCTCTTGCGTAGGCATGGAGAGCACAAACAGGATTGCGAGCGTTTGCAGCGTCTGTAATCATATTGATTAGTAATTGCTGCCATGTTGAAAGCGCGCCCTATCGCGTCCTTCAAATTCATAAGAACCGTAGCACGAGCAGCCCTGGCTCTAGGTAAATTATCGCGCGCATGCCACAATGCCCCTCAATCCATATCCATTTGCTTTACCACGTCCAGGCGCGGCGATCGAGCCACCAAAGCCACCAATTGTAGGCCCGTCCGAGGCATTTTTTACGGAGGCTTTCGGCCCTCTTCTTCCGCCCGCCAGATTCCTAGAGACGGGTCACGGCAAAGCTGCGTACTATGAGCTGCCCCCTTCGCACCAAAATCTCGAGTTGACAAGCTCGCCCAGGCGCGTACTGCTCATTCATGGAGTACAAACTCCTGCGCTGGGAATGCTCCCTCTCGCGCGCGCCTTGCAAGCATCGTTCCCTAGCGCGCATTTCGTCCTGTTCGACCATTGGGGCCACGGATTGAGCGACACACCTGTTCTCCCCCACGAACCGAGTTTGTTCCATACGCTGATCGATACACTGCTGGACAAATTAGAATGGACTTGCGCACATCTCGTTGGCTTCTCGTTCGGTGGCGCGTTGACAATGGGTTATGTGGCTTCGCGACCATCCCGTGTACAAAGCTATACTCTTGTCGCGCCTGTCGGGCTGATTCCCCCTTCGGTATTCTCTGACGTGGAAAATTCACATCTCAGAGGTGACACCACCGAGGCGGAAGCACGAGAATGGGTGTTGGGGTGGCTTGAGGGGGGTGAGTTAGTCGTACCACAAGATTGGAGGGAAAGAGTCGGTCGGGGTGAGGTCGTTCGTCCGGCTGTGCTCAAATGGCAAATCCAAGAGCATCCAGGACATATGGCTTCTGTTCTTGCAATCATCAGGGATGGTGGTGTCTCAGGTAGCGATACTAAGTTCATTGAGGCGGTGCGTACTGGTCTTCCGTCCCTTGCAGTCTTGGGGGGGACAGATGACGTCTGTACAGAAAAGCAGCTGAATGAGGTGGGAATGCTCAATGTCGCTGTCATACCACAGGTTGGACACGAGGTAGTAAGAGAAAGAGCGTCGGAAGTCGCGGCGTTCATTAGCAATTTCTGGACGGACCTCGATAAGGTTAGCAGCGGCTAGAGCGAGCGAGTAGTGAATACCCGGAGTAGGGGTACAGATACCGTAGGATTACGCTATAGGAGCGCTTCGTCTACCAAATACTACTTAGGTAGGATCTCGTATAAACGACTATAGTACTTTAAGAATCGTAATACGCTAGGAATCTATACCCCTATTCTGGGAGCTCTATGCGCGAGATGAAAGTTCTAGTCTTCTCAACTAAACATCTTTATCAACCACGTATCATTCTTTGTTAATTGTACTTGTAGACAGTACGCTCTTATAGCCCGCTTCTAGGAGCTCATAGACGCTCTCTTCAGCTCTAATGTAACGCTGTTCGATTTGCCGTTGTCCGTATTGGTCTAGGAATCAATGAGCACTGGCTCCTATCTGTGTAACCCTCTCTGTCCTGCAACTGTGTACTGGGTGCTTGCCCAAGCCCTCCTGTCTTGCTCTACTATCTGTGTACTATGTTACGAACGCATTATTGCTCCCCCTACACGTTAAATACTCCTATTCAATGAGCACTGATACTATCTTTAGCTGTTCGAGAAAGAATGCACCCTTGAAATCGCGGGAAAGGCTTTTGAGCACTTGCCACGATGAGGGCAGGACTGGACCATCTGACGCGTCGCGAATACCCACCTCCTTATCACCGAGCCTAGGGCATTCTGATGTGTCCACCGGTCAAGTTGACGAACGGCGAGAGGTGGTTGTTAGTCTACCATAGTCGAGAACGGCATACGGCCGTTCGAGAAGTGTTGATTGACGAGTGTGTGATGAAGGGCTGATGATGTCGCTAGGAAGGAAGTTGAACTCGTCGTGTGACAAGTGAAGGTGATAGCCAGAGCGGAACTTCGCGGATCACCTGGCACGAACAGTCCTCGTCAGGCAGTGAAGCAGTAGGGTACGTTCCGAAAAGAGGTGGTGATAATTGCTTCTCCCGGCCCGCAGACCTATGCGATATGCGAACCACAGCATCCAGACGACAGTGAGCACGCCATGACTGGTTGCGGTCACTATCTCCACCAGTTCTGCTTGCAGGGCTAGTTTGACGGTGAGCCATCAGATCATCGGGGAAAAGAAGATTGAATAGATCTCTCACGGCACAACCTTTGCGATCTATCAACTGCAACATCCTGCCTTGGGAAGAGATGGCAAAAAGAGTCGGCATCCGCGATGGTGTCACCATCCGTCACAACATTGGAGGAGGACAACCCGAATTCGAACATTCTGGTCGGGAAACGGTTTACAATTGTTTGCTTGTGCTTGCTCTCAAATCCGCCATCAAGCCGAAAACCATTGAGGCGTCATCGCTTGTGGGTAGAATGGAGGTTTGCGAATCTCAAGCTAACGACGCCGGCTCACCCTGCAAAAGCAGAAAGTTTGGTCTTGCTTAGCCAGAACATCGCCATGTACTTAGAAGTGGTACTCTGCTTGCCATAGAACCCACGAAAGCGCAATTTTTCAGTTCATATACGACCCCAGATAGATGTATATCACCCTTAATAGACAGTCGCAGGCCTGTGATTGGTTGCTCCAGGGTCTTCCTATAGTAATAACGGAACGGGACAGGAATTCAGCAAGTCGAATCGGTGATGGCAGCGACATAGAAAGGTAGAGTTTGCATTGAGGTACTCAATGAGCTCTTGCCCTAGCATTCCAGTAGGTATCCTGCTTGGTCGCTCGCTGGAACAAGCCCTAACGCTCGCTACACTCGATGAGATGAAACCTTCTCAAGTTGTTGATACAACGCCGTGATGTGCTGCCAGGATCAAAACGCGTTCCTGGACAGCATGCGGGGTTAAGAAAGAGCACCTTACGTCCCTGCACACCTTCTGCATCGTGATTGGACTTAATCAACACTGTATGACTCAAAAACGCCCTCGGCCGAGCTCTGGTTTGCTGAATGAGCGGCGATAGGGGATACGCCTCGCATTTAAACTTAACAGTATCTTGAAAGGGAGTTTGTATTGGTGACGATTCTTGTCTGTGCCCTTCCAAGGTTTTTCGGGATCGCGAAGATCTTGAGGAGGGCCGAAGACTCTCGGTACTGCGATGCAGGTCGTACCTAAGGCTGAAGACAGTGACAGAATACATAAAGGGAAAGAGCATCGTTTGTTCTTGTGAACGCAACTGCAGTTACAACTCGGCCTCCAAATCACATCATACGAGTGATTCAGCGATACAACCAATCAAACGAGACAACCGCATTACCATGCCCCAACTCATTTGGCTAGTAACGGGATGCTCATCCGGATTTGGCGAGCAGTTCGTTCAATCCATCATCAACCGCGGTGACAAGGTTATCGCCACGGCGCGTAATCTTTCCAAGATCTTGCACCTACAACAGACGGGCGCCGCAACTTTGCAACTCGACATCACGGACGCAGGACAAAGCCTGTCCTCTACTATCAACAAAGCCATCGCTATATATGGCCGCATAGACGTTCTGGTCAACAACGCAGGTTTCATCACTATCGGCTCATGGGCGGACCTCTCACACGAAGACTGGCTTGCACAGTTTAACACGAATCTCTTCGGCACCATCAAACTTACGCGCGCACTGCTTCCACACTTCACCCAACGACGAAGCGGGACACTGGCTTTCATCTCGAGTTTAAGTGGATGGATAGGACACGGCTACTGTGGCGCATACGCAGCATCGAAGTTTGCGCTCGAGGGCGCAGTAGAGGCTCTTCGCAACGAAACGGCAAATCTGGGTATCAAGACGCTCATCATGGAGCCTGGTCGCTTCCGTACACTACTGCTCTCTTCGAATAACCTGAAAGCTTCTCGATCTACAGAGAGTCGTCCGGCTGAGTATGAGGAGAAGCTTGAAGGCTTGGGCAAGGAGGACCAGCGGCAGCCTGGTGATCCTAAGAAGTTTGTGGAGATCACAATTGATGTTGTGAGAGAAGAAGGTTTTGCGAAAGGACGAGAGGTACCTTTCAGATTGCCGCTTGGGATCGACTGCTACGACGATGTGAAGAGCAAGTGTGAAGAGACTCTCAGGCTTTTGGAGGAGTGGAAGGATGTGACCACAAGTACGGACTTTGATGACTGAAAGATATGTACTGAATGAACGAAACATACGGTCTAAGTTTGTTCTGAACGCTGGATGTGTATGATATTCAATACCCAGGTAAGTAGATCGTCTACAACCGACCAGGATATCATTCAGGCTGTGCAATATATTTCTACGCGCGGTTGTACAATCCTTGTCTCAGCAGATCAGCCAATTATGAGGAGCGATTCGAGCGAACAGAACAGCAGAAAGTACCCAGGTGGCAAAGTTGTCGTGGTAGCACTAGCACGAACACCGAGGTAGCCGCACTGCCAACATGCGTAGATGATCTGCGCCTACAAGCAATGATCTAAAATAGCAAGGGGCCTAGGGTCGGAGACTTCGCCGCAACGATGCAGAATCACGCCCACCTCAGCCCTAGATCCATCCATCGCCGCACAACGATACATATACTCGACTTTTCGCGACAGTCGTTTCACTCTGTGTATTACAATCAATGCCAGTTTCCAAGCCTATAACATGGCCACGCAGAATCGCATCCTCAGTCTCTCTAATCTAATCGCAACCAACACTGGAAGAATCAGCGCTTACCTCGAACAACATGGCCTGCCAACACCAAGTCTCGACCAAAATGCGCCGGGCATCCCACTACCAGACAGCGCGCCGGACGAGATCAAGACCTTGCGAACAGAGTTAATCGACGCCTGCTCAGAGCTCAAAGACCTGATCACCGGACCAAAAGACCTCATGCGCTTCAACTGGACGACATGGGTTTCTATAAAAGTAATCCTACGCTTCAACCTCGATCTCTCTTTCCGAATCGGGGAGACAACAACGTTTGAGGAGATGGCCAAGGTATCTGGGCTAAGCGTGCAGAACGTGACGAGAATTGTGCGCCACGCGATCCTAAACCATCAGTTCTTCGAAGAGAGGGAGGCCGGGAAGGTGGTGCACTCTGGATGCAGTGCGTATTTACAAAGAGACGAGTATGCGAGACATGGACTTGTGTGTTATTTAGATGAATTCTGGCCCGCTAGTGTGCGGACCGCTGATGCGCTGGAGAAGTGGCCAGATTCGGAGGAGAATACGGACACGGTAAGACTTCATCGTTTGCCTCTGCAAAAGCTTATGATCGCTAGGGATTTGCACTCGCGAACGACGGGAAGAGCTTATACGAAGTGCTCGCCGAGTTTCCTGAAAGAGGAAAGAAGTTCGGTCTTGCGATGGCTAATGCAGATGAGGACCCCAAGTTTTTGATCGAGGCTTACCCATGGGCTGAGCACAAGACGGTTGTCGATATCGGTGGAAGTCATGGCTCAATTATGATAGACATCGCGCGTCGCTTCCCGCATGTCACTTGCGTGGTGCAAGACCTGCCGCATGTAGTCGAAGCTGGACAGCGCCTGCTCCCTTCAGAGCTGCATGATCGCATCTCCTTTCAGGCGCAGTAAGCCTTCCACCGTACCTGGCGAGGTCTTAAGGATCGAAGCTGGGAAGGCTGACTCGAGTCTAGCGATTTCTTCACCCCACAGGATGTGGAAGCAGATGTGTACTACTTGCGCTCCATTCTCCACAACTGGGCGGACAAGTACTCTCTGCTCATCCTGAAGGACCTCATTCCGGCACTCAAGCCTGGCTCAAGGGTCTTGATCCATGAGCGCATGCTGCCGGATCATGGCACGGTAGCGTTGCCTGAATACAAGAGAGCAATGTAAGTCTTTGGTTGGCCATGGTCATGCCTATCAAGTCAATTTGCTGAAAAGAATGCAGCGATCTGGACGTTGGTATGCTTGAGCTTCTCAACGCCAAACAGAGGTCGGTACAAGACTGGAAAGAACTGTTCGCGAGCGCCGATGGAAGATACGTCTTTCTCGGTGCGAGGCAGCCAAAGGGAGCGACTAGATGGATTATTGAGGCGGAGTGGAAGGGATGAGCACATTGCAGCGGCATGAACTCAAAATCGTGGCAGCATCCAAATCTTCTTTCCTGCTCGCTACCTCACCGCTCCTCGAATCTCGCTTACCCACGTGCGCAACCCAAAACGGTTGCTGTACCCCTCACTGTCAGCCCCCGCTTTGTCTCCTTCTCGTTTCCACCCACTCACATCCAATATATCCACGACATCTTGGTTCTAGAAGGATGCGATCGCTGACAATGCAGTGATGCTAAGCTGCTTACCTACGGATCGAAACTCGTCTACGGCCACATCCGCGGCCAGCGCGGGAAAGCCAATCCAGGAGTCTAAGCTCAGTACGGCCTAGCGCTAGAGGCTCCCGTTGTCGCGAGGGCACACTCGTGGCTCGAGCATATGGACACACGGAAGAGGCGTTGTTCATAACTCAACATTCAGTTCTGATTGCTTTTTGCGTGTGAGCGGGCCGTTAGCCCTCGAGAATCATCGTGGAGATGGCGGGTCTTTGAGAGGTTCGGGACGGGTCGCCCCTTCGCTCGTCGACGCTAAAGACGCAAGTCAGATCATGTGGGCTTAAAAGGCGTGATATAAGTTATAGGGAGGCTTCAATGCGCCCTTGTACTGGCTACAACACGCATGCCTGATTCCAACATTGGCATGGAGAAAAGGGTGGCAAGTTTGCCTCGTGTGCTGAGGTCACACACACGCACGTGGGCTTCTGGCTGACAGCTATACCTACTATCTGCACCTCACGCCGTCGGCTCGTCGCTCGCGAAGCCTACGACTATTGACTTAGGTGGTGCGATGGTAGGCATAATTCATACCTCGACATTCCAAGCTGATGAGAGTGGTGCACCTTCAACATCCATTGCCATCGAAAGAGCTTCGTGACAAGACCATGCCCTCTCGCGCGATGGTAACACAAAACCTCCAAGCCTCCAGCCGTTTCGATAAAAGTGGTCAGCTTGGAGCATGAGGACAGGGCACCGACCTGTCCGTGCACATGCATTTGCCAAACCTTCGATCCTTCCCTCACCCGTCCAGACTCGAACTTGCAGATGACGAGATCTGGGCTGTCCAATTGACAGCCGAGAACATCGGCACGGGCCGTGTCTAGAAACCGGCGGCCAGCAGCTGCACAGGTTCTTCGCAAAGACGACCAGGGAATCTCCAATAAGATTGAGAAGTGACTACTAGGTATGCACATTGCGAGTCGTCACTCCATCCAAAACCCCTGCGAATATTATCATAACCAACGTTAATGCATCCGAACACCATGTAAGATCCTCCCGCTCACATCCTCCTAGCCATGGCAGCCGGCGCACCAGGACCATAAGACACTCGCACAGTCCCCACATGTTCTTCATCGGGTTCCATCTCGTCGGTTGCCCTCTCGAGGACTTCTAACGCCCCGTTGATCAACATGGTTCCAGCACCCAAAGACAGTGGTATGGGTACATCCTACCAATTGCCATACACGAATTCCCTTGTTATTGTTTCTTTCCTCAGCATCGCATGGTACAACGTCCTCGAGCTCACCTTGCTGATCCAGACTTTTTTCAAACGGCACTCAGGACTATACTACTACTCGTTACTCGTTGCGAACTGGGGTATTTTCTTTCATGGCTTGGAGACGCTGTTGAAGTTCTTCAAACTCAATGATCATCTCCCTGGTCACAAGATTGCGAATACAGTCGTGGGATGGAGCGGCTGGGTAATGATGGTCACGGGTCAATCGATCGTCCTATGGTCGCGATTGCACCTCGTCCAAGCTCCGTGGTCACGCACCATCCTTGGCATCATTGTCACCAATGCTGTGGTATTGCACACCACCACAGGCGTTCTCACGTTCCTCACGAACATCAGCCACCACCCTGAGCAGTACCAAGTATCATACTCGATCATTGAGAGGATACAAGTGACGATATTCTTTCTGCAGGAGGTTGTACTGTCGAGCATGTACATTTGGAGAACCATTGTCATTCTTCGCTCCGAAGGACCCATCTTCAATACCGGCACGGACCGACACGTTCGAGGAACTAAAGGTCGAAAGGTGCTGTTCTACACTATAGCAATGGGTACAGTCATCATAGCGCTGGATGTCACACTGATCGCGCTCGAGTTTTCTGGCCGTAAGTACCCATCACCCTTCAGCATGACGATTACATATCAGCGAAGCAAGTCGAAGAGCAACGCTGACAAGTAATCTGCAGTATACGACATACAAACCTCCTACAAAGATGCCGTCTACAGCATCAAGCTGAAGATGGAATTCTCGATCCTGAACCAACTCATCAAGCTCGTCAAATGCCGACTCGCACCCCTGCCGTCGTCCTCCCACGTTCATCATCACCCGACCTCTGCAAATCGATTCTCCCCATCACAGTACGCGAAGAGAAACTCTTCTATCATACGGACTAGTAGTTTGAGATCACCACCCACCGCGCTGGGTAACACAGCTGGAGCATATTCACGCATGGAGGACAGCGTCGTTCTCAGCGACAAGCGAACAGAGATCCAGCTCCAAGGTCTGAAGACTACCGATGTCTTGAAAACTACGACGACGGAGGTCAGGGTTGATCGTATCGAGCGGATAATGGAGGAGGGCGAGAGTGATAGTGATGGCGAGAAGGACTTGAGTCCTAGTTCCATGGGCAGTGAGGTTTATATCATTGAGAATAACAAGACGGCGTGACGAACTTGGGGCATAATAAGAGAAACATGAGGTATGATTAGAGCTCAGTCGCTTTGGATGGTGGTGATAACGGCATGATTGGTAATATGACCAATTCGGGAGTAATCAAGAGGGATTCAAGGTGCAACGGCGCAGGCGGTATACCCATTTGCATGAGTGTATTTGCACTCATAACCCTTAGCTAGTCAGACAATGGACTGTTGAATGGGTTCCAGCTTTACTCACTTTATTGCTTGGCCGACAACTTTCAAGCTCAACTTTAGGCCATGAAGGTATTCGCTCTCCTGAACGGGCAACCATATGTTTCGCGGTTCGTCAGTTTCTCGTCGACTTTGACGATAATGTCGGTCGCTACCAGAACATGTCCGTCATGAGCAAATGCTAACTCGAATGGAAAACACGATAGACTCAAGACCAATAGCTTGCTCATAACAACTGTTTTAAGGTCTCGACCTTGTACCTGTCCTATATGAGCAAGTGAAGAGGTAAGTCAAAAATTGCACGTTCGCATTGCGAGACTATGCGTCTTCTCGCCTTTCAAAGTGCGATTTGAGGTCGCTTGCGGGGGTGCCCACCCCCATCCAAGAAAAAAGAAGAAAAAAGAAGAAAAAAGACGATCTTGGCGTATGCCTACAACTACCTTCGGTTCATCCCATCTGGCTCTAGGTACAACCACAGTTACGAGCGTTTACTACATCCTGCCTTCAAAGTGCGACGAATACGACAATTATTACCTGGAATGTTTTAAAGACTCACCAATTGTATCGTGCAATATTTACATCGCTCGATAAGGGATGCAAAGCGGACGCCAATCGCGATGGCCGCAGCCAATCAGGAGCGCAGACAACCAGCCTCAGCCAGCCCAAAACCGTTATGGCAATTTTTAACAACGTGTGCGGGTAACCGAGCTGAGGCTTCTCGGCCTTAGCCAAAAGTAATCGACCACGCTGCGGTATGAGTTCCTATTCCGGAAAGCCTCAGCCAGCCGTATGTTGCTTGCAACTCTGTACACCGCAAATGCAGAGCGCTGTAATCGCGTGGATTGGCTGCAATAGGACTTCGATATGCAGAAACGGTCCATTCACTTCGAAACGTCCTAAGCGAGCTGTGAGGCGAGCTTCGACAGTTGAGCGTGCAACGTCTTGGCCTTGATTATGGAGTTGGGTTGGGTCAGCCTTATCGGTCTCGAAGACATTCGAGTCACGGATTGGCGAGACTAGCACTTGTACATCTGAGGCGCTGCTGAATAGTGCATGGATGGAGATCGGAATGGGCGAGAACACGATGTTTTAGGTGTGGTAAAAACCTTAGCTGGCACAGCTAATGGAGGTTGGAGTGCACGCCAGAAGAATATATCTTGGGCCCCCTCATCAGAACAGCATTTGCTTTGCATCAAATTTCATACCCGTCTTCACTCGATTACCTGGTTTGACGAACATGTTGAATTTTCAGAGTATTCGAGATACGCCAGCAGGCCAGTTGCTCCGCCAGCTTGGCTTCAGAACGACTCTCGCCTACGCCGAGGAGAGCGCCAGCTTCCAAGCACCAAGCTTTGTTTCGATTCGGGACTACACCCCATCAGATCGCACTTCGGACGTTGAAGACAAAGAAGCCGATGTTGAAGCAGACGCGGTCCAGAAGGTCCCGACTGTTACCGCTACCGACCTTGCTACATCGGAAGACGTGATCACCAGGACTTTATCAGCCAAAGGTATTGACAACCCGATCGTTGTTGGGTGGTACAGCGATAAAGACATAGACAATCCAAGGAACTGGAGTTTTGCGAAGAAGTCATGGGTCGTAGTTGGACTGAGTCTGTACACATTCGTCGTGTACTGCACCGCTTCGATCATCACGCCGCTACACGACATGACAATGGTCAAATATGGTGTAAGCGAGCCTGTAGTAAGCTTAGGGTTGAGCATGTATGTTCTTGGATGTAAGCCCCAAGCCTTCACCAACTATTCAACTCAACACTAATGATTGGATATCAGATGCCATCGGCCCCATGTTCCTTTCTCCAGTCAGTGAGATTCCTTTCATCGGCCGCAACATCCCCTACTACTCCTCTTTTGCTCTTTTCTTCCTCATCTCGATCATTCTTTGCGTCGTCGACAACTTTCCTGCGATGATTGTCCTCCGCTTCCTGCAAGGTCTGTTTGGTAGTACGCCACTCGCAACCGGCGCCGCGACAATGGAAGACATATACGATATGTACGATGCGCCATATGGATATATCTGGTGGATCGCGAGCATGTACTGCGGCCCCGCTCTTGGACCGTTATTCGCAGGGTATGCTGTCTCCGACAACTGGCGCTGGCCCTTCTACGAAACGGTGATCATGTCCTTCATTATCCTACTCATACTTCCTTTCTTGCCGGAGACATCGCCCTCGAACATCCTTCTGCGACGCGCGAAACGACTTCGTGCCGCTACCGGAAACCAATCTTACCTCGCTGCCAGCGAACTCAAGCCACTCAATTTCGGCCGCACCTTGATGGATGCCCTCAACAAACCGATCGTCATCAGTATCCTGGATCCGGCCATCGCATATGCTTGCGTCTATGGTGCCATCGTGTACGCCTCGTATTACTCCTTCTTCGAAGTCTTCCCAATCGTGTACCTCGAGATCTACCAGATGTCTCTCGGCGGTATGGGGCTCATTTTTCTCTCGCTCACCATCGGATGCGCTGTTGGTCTCGTTGGATACTTCTACTACCTCAAGAAGTACTTCATCCCTCGCGCACGCAAGTACCACGAAGTAAACAAAAAGCCAGTCGAACATGAAGAGTGGCTGAGGCCGGGGTTAGTCGGTGTTTGGGGCGTTGTCGCTGGTCTGTTGTTGTTCGCTTGGACAGCGCGGGAAAGTGTGCATTACATTGTTCCTACAATTGGTACGTTCCCTTCACATGGCACATGTCGAACTCTACTAATCAAAGTAAGGTATCGCCATCTGGTCAGCAACATCGTTCATCGTCTTCCAATCTCTGGTGTGTTACATACCTCTCACATATCCGAAGTATGTCGCTTCTCTCTTCGCAGCCAACGACCTTGTGCGGTCTTCAACGGCTGCCGGCTTTGTCGAGTTCACACGGTACATGTATCTGGACCTTGGTGTTGGTAAGGGTGTCACTGTTGTGGCTGGATTGTCAGCACTCGGTCTCATCGGCCACTTCGGACTGTTTTGGTTTGGGAAGGGTCTTCGTGCCCGGAGTAAGTTCACTGGGTAGAAGAGCCTTGGAAGCAGGAATGGATATATAATCATGTGCAAGAGTACTGAGGGTTCTTGAAGAACCCTAGTTGATATCGAACGTAGGATATGTCTATCCAATTCAGCATGGAAGATGGTACGTATGATGTTGGCACTGCCACATTCATCTGCGCTTCAAATTACCTACGTGCTCAGTAGAGCGAATGCCTGGATCAACCTAGATAGAGGCATCAACTTTTGAATACTATACTTCGGTGATATTTGGTCTATTCACTGTCTTGATTAGGTACATCCTCCAGCATTCATCTATTCCAATCAATCGGACCTCTGATCTCACTTTCCATTGGCTCCATTAGCTCCTTCGACATCCAAGCTCCCTGCCTCTGCTCCTGGAAGTCGTCTGCAACCATATAGGCAGGACGTGAAATATGTCCGCAGAACGTAGGAAGATGAATATAGTACGACCCTTGAGTAAGGCTCAAGGCATGTTTCCAATCACGATCGTCCACGGTATCTAACAATATGGACTCGTTATCCAAGAGTAGTGTGAACTCCGGAGTATTCGGAACATATCAGAAGTCTTCGCTCCAGTGGCCTGTCGCAATTCTTTTCTTTAGCCGCTCAACGCGGGTCTGCCACTGTGAGAGTACCTATTGAACCGAAATTGGCTGAGGTCCAACCAGTAGATATTATCGCCGAATGCCTTTCGCGAACCGGGTCGAATCTCTGCTGTCTGTGTACCTCTTCTATGCCATGAAGGGGAACATGGGTTTACAAACATCATCTCCTGATGTGCGTCGAACTCATCCAGTTTCTGTGCCACGCCTTCCTCTAGATCTGACCTTTGCGCGAACCGGGCTAGAAAGTATACCATCTTCCCGTATCCAGACGATGCCATTTGACCAACTCGTGCTACTGTTTCCACAAGCTCATCGGCGAAGAATTCGGCTTCCTCAGTGCTAGGCTTGAGCCATGCCATCAGAGGTCCAGCAATTGGCTGGCCGTATTGAACTGGTGGACAAGGGTAATGATCACAGAATGAGGGAGTGGCTCGGTTCTGCATCAAGCTTTTCGCTGATCGTCGCTACGAGCGAGAAACGTTCCATGCCTCAAGCTGTGCTCTCTCGCCTGCGAACTGAAGAATGGCATCAAGAAGCTCAGGGACATGCAGCGCAACGTGCTGCTTGTCCTCGGATCTACCGACTCGAACCAGCTCGGGAGCTACGGGTCTATCTCCTCGATATATTGTGAGTCGTTGTTCAACCAGCGTAGTCGCCTGCTGCCGCCATCTTTCGAGGGTTCGTTTTTCGGTGTCAGAATAGACTGGCTGAATCTTCGCGGGGATGTTGTTGTCCTCGAGTGCCTCTGCACGATCTCTTAGGTCATCGATGTCGGGGGAAAGCCAGAGAGCTTCTGTGGCATCCGTGGTCTTTTCGGTCTGCGACATTACAACAGAGGTATCCTCGGACAACTGCGCGTCCGGGCCACAAGTTCAGCTCGGCTTGATACGCATTGCTGTTCGTAAGGTTTATCAGCATGTAAGTTCAGGTATACGGCTGCCAGGTGTTACTTTCAGGAACATTGTGAATAATGGAAGTCTTCTTAAGACTATCAATGTTCATTTTATGGTGTTCTATCTACCGATGTCTTTTTTCCACCATCTAAGATCACTTATATTCGCCTACACCATGTGAGTACTATTGAACAAGCGATTGCCTGTATCCGTCTCCTTGCTGCCCACGAAACTCGTCTCAGACGTACGAAGCGTGATCAGATCGAACTTGATGTCTTTGCCCAACGCCAACATCTTGCCGCCTTTCTGAATTGACTGAATCTGAACAATGTTGGCAATGACGACGATGCGCAGAGATTTATCTAGCCCATGGATGTGGCGAATGATTTCGTCAATCGATTTGCCTGTATTGACGACAGAATCCACGAGCAGAACGGTCTTCCTACCCTCCAAATGCTTGGCCTTGATATCGGTGGCTTCATGAGCGTGCTGGAACATAGCGAGAGGAAATGCATCCCAGACGCCGAATGACATCGGTTCGCCGCCGCGAAGTAGTGGGACGATGAGGGTTTCGCGTTCGTTCTTGAGCCGGTAGCCTATGATGTCTTCCTTGCCTTTCTTGACATGCTTCATGTTGAATTCTTCGAGCCCAATGACTTTGGTCACTATCTCGGTCGCTAGGTACCTGCCGACCTGGTAGTGAGCGTCTCTCAGCGCAGCACCGTTTAGCTGACCGTTGCGCGTAGGAGTCTGCAATAGCTGAACAGCATGCGAGTCTTGAGGAGCGATGACAATGTTGATACCCCGATGTCGAATGATGTTGCTAAGAAACTCGTCATCAATCTTGGCTTCCTTCAGTCTGCCAGGAAGACGTGCCGCAGCACCAATAGGCAAAATAGTCTGACGCGCTTCGAGAAGTTCTCCATTCTCGAACGCTTCCAAGAGACAGTGGTCCATGGAACGGCTTCGATTGTTGACGTCTCCGGTAACGATGATAGCTTCGTCAGCCGTCTTGAGCATGGGAATGTCAACGGGACTGTCTCCAAGGGCAACGACGCGAGCCTTGAAATTGTCTCCCTGCAGATAGGTTACGATCTGAGCTTTGACATCAGGAGTGATGATAACTGGATCGTACTGGGTTCGACCATTTCCGATGACCTTCACATATCCAGACAACCCATACCTCGCGATCACTCGCTCCCAGATGCGTTGGAGTCCACAAGTGACAACCAGGGCTTGAACATGGTTGACTTGCGCCACAGAGTTCAGAAGTTGAACAAGCTCAGGGTGCATCGTGATCCCGCATCCGACGTCGTTGCAGAAAGTTTCAACGATATCATCGGTCAGAATCTGCTCATGGATCAATGCCGCTTGCTGGAACGCGTTGAAAGAATAACTCATGCCCGTATTGCTTTTGAATAGCTCGTTGAGTGGTTCTTCATTCCCAAACATGTTTCGTAATTGGGTAATGCTGCGTCTATTTCCCAAGCATTTCCACAGCATCTCTCCGCTATCTGCTGCGGTCAAAGTGCGATCGGCATCCAGAATCAGCACTGTCTCCAGGTGTTTCTTCCTGTCGGCCAACAAGGTATCAAGGTAACGCTTGATAACATCGAAATTTTCATGCTCATTCTTGCTACAGAATCCGCGTAGAATCGCTGCTACGGTTCGTTTAAGGCTTTCTAGGTCATGGGCGCCGGAGACAATCTTGAAGAGGACCTGGTTCTCGTAACAATCTTGACGTAGGCCATCTTTCTCGGCTAACTGCCACTTGCGCAAGTGTTTGATGGATAGATTCGGGCGGCTTCTGCCGGTATCTGCTGTACGGCGACGGCTGAGCTCCTCCGCAGGTGGATCAAGGTAGATGATATGAGTGTAGACCTGCATATCCTTTTGAGTATGTGCAACTTCTCCCTGGGTGTCGTTTTCGTTGTCCCAGAACATGTAGTGACCAGCGACAATTCCCGTCTTTGACTGCTGCCTACACTCGTATTCAATGATACCGATGGCTTGCTCTCGCCAATTCTTCTTCTCGGTGTCGGGCAATGACTTGAACGCTGTGAGGCCGCCAGGTACAAGGTTTTCGAGTATGCTGGATCCATCGTAGAATCGAAAGTGTTCATCACCCAGAGTGAGATGAAGGTCGTGGACTAGTGTAGTTTTGCCGGAGCCTGGAAGGCCATAGATGCCAAAGATGAGGGGCTTGCGCTGTTTCGGGGTTTGCATCGACTGAGTGTCTGTAGGTGCCATCGCTTGAGTGTTGTTCGTTGAACTAGCCATGGTGTAGACTCAGCTTTTTAGTGGATTGTAGTGAGAGCCACTTTGGTCGCCTCTAAATATCAAAACAAAGTTTGCTGCTTTGCTTGCTTCATGACTATGAACAAAGACTGCACGGTGCTTGTCTTGCCTTCTGAGACATGCTCACATGATCTAGAATCGTCGAAAAGCTCGTTATACAGCCAGTTTGTTGCGATCGTTCATTGTCACAGAAAGGCAAAGACGCGAAGCTGTGTGATGTGTAAACTTCGGATGATTGCTACATGGAATGCGCTCGGATACCCCAAAGGTCGCGAACCTCTCTTGGTTGAGATGTGTGTTGCCCTTGTATATTGAGAGATCCCTTACCAAAAGTGGCGTGTTGTGTTCAATTGTCCCGATGGAGGTTATCACTACATTCAACGATTTGGGCTCGATTAACTAGAACAAAGCACTCGATATTAACTCTAGGAAGTGCCAGGTACCTAGATATATGTCAGGAAAATAGCTACATTCCATACAGAAGTCAACTGAGTTTCACATTTCGATTCAATTGTATCTCTTTGGTGCTAAATTAATCCCTAGTGTACCAACTCAAAGATAGTACACTGAGCTGGGACCCGGCTTCCAGGCCGCTTCCGAGCCTAAGAGCAAGCTATCACAACACTAACACAAACATCATGTACTATTGACGAGTGACAATCAACCAAAAGCTTGGCATGTTCGCGAAGTTGCACGAAAGGACTGAAGCCAACATTGTCGTTGGCTCTCCATATCTCATGTCGAAATTGCTGATGAAGCTGGTAAAATTATAGAAAGCTCAATGTTGAATTCTTAGCATTGCTCTTGATAGTGACGCCGAATGCTTGAACTTGGGTCGGTAGCTCACAGCCCCAGAGCGACCCCTTCGGCGGTGCTGCGCCCGTCTGGGTCTGTGCGTTTACCATTTGAGGAGGATCGCCCCACAACTTCGAGAAATGCGCCATTTTGGGACTAGCGGGTTTGGCCTCTACGCGCTGCGACACAGCGTCGAGAAATGCTCCTCTTTCGTTCTTGTGGAAGGAGGGTTCAGTTCCCTCGCAGGAGTGTATATAGTGGACCTTCTGTGGTTTGCTGTCTTGTGCATTCATTCCTAGCTTATTTTTGTCCTCGTGTTCATCTTCAACTCAAGCAATCGTCTTCGAACTTGTCCACCTTAACCTTATTACATTTCCTGTTAGAAATCACTTATCGGAACAATCTATATCACATAAATACAGCGATGTCTTACAATCACTACCAGCAGCCGGCTATGCAAGCCGAGCCGCTGCCGGAACACGACGAGGAGCTTGAGCGCAGACTTCTCCACGAGACTACTCGATGGATTCCTAGAGCTCCCTTGGGCCATCAGTCTACGAGACGTGCACTCTTGGAAGTAAGTGACTCGACAATCCCGGCTTTTGTTCATCCAATGTCAGACCACGCTTCTAACTTAACCCATAAGAAACCAGTAGCGATACCAAGGGCGGCCGTGAAAGGACTGATTAGCGCTCCACTACCATTTCTACGAGCCTATAGCCACGTTCTTGAAATGCAAGATGTGCATATGCCAGAGTTCCTTGCATTCATCGAGAACCTCAACATCGTTCAGACGGCACCGGCGCCGCTGCAAGCGCTGGGTCTTGTTGGCACGGGAATTGGATTTGTGTGAGTCGTCCAAGGCCCATGTGTTGAACCTTGCTAATCGAATTGATTAGGCCGTGGCATTGGGCCTTTGCTGCCGGAGCTGCCCTGGAAATCACAGCTGCAGCCGCCTCGAAATCAATAACCGTCTCGCGCACGAAGACATTTCTCGAGACCGTCAATAGCGAGTACTTCGGACCAAGAAACTTGAAAGTATCGCTGCGCAAAGATGAGGAACTTGCAGGAATAACAGGATATCCAGAAAGCTGGCCAGCTCTCGTGTGAGTGACAGATCGCTTCATTTCCTCAGTTTGTTGGCTGACATAATTCATCATCATTCAGGCCGGTCGATGAGCATATGACAATTGTCTCTGTCCGCGATCGCCGCATGCAGGCCCTTGCGCCATACATCGCCCCTCTGTCGCTCGACGTCCCTCCTCCAGCACCACCTCAGAATATGCTGGACAAGATCAGCGCGAAAACGGTTGCACGTAAGCTCCAGAATCAGAACAAGAAAGATTTGAAAGAGCAAAAGAAGTTGAGAGAGGACGAAGGTGACGAAGAAGACCCGGAGAAACGAGAACGGAAGAACTTGAAGAAGGTGAAGAAGCTAGAGTACATTGTCATCGAGAACCTTCATCCATGATTACATGAGAGCCACATACAGGTCATCATGACCATGTGTGTCATCATACAGGACATGTAGCGTTGTTGTTCCCGCTGGCTTGGTGAAGTTTGGAAAGTGGTTCAGCTTCCGTGCCCAATATCCCTGCTAAGCCGTTCGCAATGTTGTCAAGATGATTCCCTAACCATTCTCCAAGCAAAGGATTCTCGCGGCCGAGAGCGTCGTATGCCATTTTGAGAGGCCAAATGAGGAGATGGTTGCTCGCTCCTTTGCGAGTCTCCTGGAGTTGATAGTCAACGGTTCGACATATCGTTGTACCAGCCTGAATCAGCTGGGCTGAAACAGACTCCGTGATTCCCCACTCTCTAGAGGGTGTTGAGTCTAGATAGATAAGTAGAAGGAAGATACGGATTGCAGACCCCAGCATGACTACATTTGCATCGTCGAGTGACTTGTAATGTAACACGGACGTCCAAAAAGGAACCAGGTTTTCTTCTTCATCAAGAGTAAATGGCGTCGTCTCAGGTGAGGCGACTTCCCAGATTGATTCTTGATGCGTGGATTTCCATCCATCTTGAAAGTGGTCAAGTCCTTCTAGAAGATTCTCGGTTGCCTGAAGTAGATTCTGGTACTTGTCGTGGTTTCGTTCACCACTACTTCCTTTCTTCAGGCCTGTTTGGGTGAATAAAAGGGCGGGGCAGTCTGCAAAGATATCCAACAGTCTCTGCATAGGTGTTTTTCTGTCAGGAAACAAAGCCCAGGGTATAGTTTTCCATTCGGGCCTTGCTATGATTGTTTGCTGGCGAGTTACTAGGGCCGCGAAAATGATCGAAACCCTGGTACGCTCCATGAGCATCAATGCCGGAAGGGTTACAAAAGCTTCGGGACCCCGGACTTGCATTAGCTTCTCGAACCCACGCGCATGATGAACCCAACCCAGGTCACGTTGGGACATGAGGTACTGGATATGTGTCAGAATCCGGCTATGCTTCTGTGAACATGCGTGTGGAGCCAACTTACCTCATGCAGGGACATAGTCACGATTGCGCCAAGTAGATCCAACGACAAACACCTGATGGGATCACCAAGCGCGCTGTTGATTTGTTCAATCGCATGACTGTAGCGACGTAGACCTCGTTGGACTACGCTATTGTCTTTGTGCTCGGCACCGAAATATGTCGTTGCGAGAGCTAAAAATGATGCGTCTGTAAGACTGTTGTCTGGCTCTGGCGATATGATGTCCTCAGAATCCGGGCCCTTTAACAACCGGGCGCGAGCGAAGTTTAGGAACAGATCGTTGGGAGGAACCAACAAAGTGGGGTACAACGTGATGAATGGACCCGTTGCATTAGACACTTTTGCTTCAGTTTCATAAGGGATGATCTCGAGACTCGTAGTCCTATCAGTGCGAGTCGAATGCGAGATCTTGCCACTATCGTGGAACACAAACGTGATCGCGCCACTACCTCCACACTTCAGGCCCGCCTTGACGCATTTCTTGCAGGCAGGCTGGTCAAGATCTTTTGGAACTCGTTAGCCTAGCCAACCTCAAGCGCATAGATGAGTCCTACCGCATTTTATCCGGCGTCGTCGACACTGGTCGCAAGCTTTGGAACGGCCACCTACTCCCACCATCCCGCGTAGTATGGATGTAAGAATGAACGAAGCTTTGTCGCAATCTTGGCTTGAATGCTTCAACAGTCGTTGTGGATGAAGACGAAGGCTTGGAGTCTACGTAGGCTATCTAACATTGCATCTTCAGCTACTCAGGCCCATCAGCATAAGCGCTAAACTTCATTGGTCGGAAATATGTGTACAGCCACAACACCGCGACACTTTCCTCAGCCCAATAGAACCACAATTACACCTCTCGAGAATCACAATAGAGGTGCGTCGTGTGCTCGCGAATTGTTCTTTTTGCTTGTATTATGGAGGCGAAGTGTATGAAATCAGTGGTGGATTCGTGTAATATGCGAACCTTGGAAGAGGCAATGCATTATCCAACTTACCCAGCAAGGCATCACTTCAGGCAATCTCTCCCACGAAATAAACCCCAGATGTAACGCGACGCTTCCGAGCAGTCACCAGCACGATGACTGCCTCAAGCTCTAAATGGTATACTGCCCCAAAAACAAAGGCAAACAAATTCAAAAGCGTTCTACAATCGGCAGGTCCTTTCATGCTCGACCTCGAAGCTGTCTCCTAACCGCGCGACTGTGATATTGAAGTGACACCACTCAGGGATTTCTCACAGCATCCAATGATATGAGTACAGCTCGCAGAAAGCTTGAACCACGAGCGTTGTGTCGAGCTTTTAGCATTAGGAGATTGATGGTCAATATTACTCTGGACATCATGAAATGATACTTCGGGCGCTCGTGGTGATGCCGACCAGCTATTCTTAAGAGGCAAATGGAACTGAGTTCAAGTGATAGCTACCCGTGTGTCGGTTTCGTCCAACTCATTGATTCTCGGCTGCAAGTCAAAGACGGCGACACCAGAACCTCATCCTCATTTTATTCCGCCACTTTTATGCTCACCCAGCAACTCACAAGGACTACAACCGCCTCACTAATCACTAATGCTTATACACTAAAGTCTCATTGTCTAAGCTCATCCGGTATGCAGTCTTGAAAAAGCAAATCACGATGGTCTTCATTTACTCTAAAATCGAAAATGTTTGAATTGAGTCTTGGATGCTATGACTTTGGATAGTACTTATTGTTGAACTCGTCGACGATCTCGCGCGCAGCCGTTACAATCTCCACTGCGCCCGGCGAATCTGAGTGGCAGCAGAGCGACACTTCGTAGTCGCCCAACGGCAGCTGCAGCTCCTCGCCAGAGACTGCTGTGACAGTCGCGTTCTCGACCTGCGCGCGTACATGCTTCTTCACCTCGTCCTGTTGCCACGGCTTCTTCTTGCGGTCAATGACCAGCGTCTTGTCCGAGTTGTACTTGACATCTCCGTAGATCTCAGCGACGAACGGCAGACCCAGCTCCTTCGCGACTTTCTCGTGTATTGTGCCTGCCAGACCAAACACTGTTGTGCCCTGCGGCACGCCAGAGTATACAGCCCGACATATCTCCTCGTCCCGGTACATCATGCCGTAGAGTATCCCGTGCGGCTTGACGTGGTGCAGCGGCACGCCTTCTGCGTCGAGGAAGCCCTTCAGTGCGCCAACCTGGTATCTCACAGCGGCGGTCAGCTCTTCGGGAGCCATCTTGATCTCGCGGCGGCCGAAGCCTTGGATATCGGGGAGGCCGGGGTGTGCGCCGACTTTGATGTTGTGCTTCTTGCAGGTCGCGACCGTCTGCTGCATGATCAACGGGTCACTACAACACCCAGTTAGCTTTCGTCCCATCTCCTGCAGCCACGAGTACGTACCCAGCGTGGAACCCACACGCGACGTTCGCATGGTCGATGAGTGGGATGAGCTCATCGTCCGGGCCGCACTTGAAGTTGCCGTATCCCTCACCCAAGTCGACATTGATCTTGACCGCGTGCTTGATTGCCGGCATCGTCACTCTCAACCATCCAGATCCGAATCGTGAAGTCGCAGGCCAAGGGCATTGCCATTGCCATTGCTGTTATGCCTCCCCATGACGGCGCCCAGCTGGCGCGTTATCGAGCAACCCCTCTCTCCCCACTCTTCAGGGTCTCTTGATCCTCCTCGGCATGCCGCAACGCCTATCTGGGAGGGGCAGCCGTGGGCCAGAACTGCCGCTTTGGGCCTGACAGACGGCGTCCGATGGCAGCAAAAACGCCGTTGACGCGCGGTGGACGAGTTCGCAGGCGCGATATCGATAGGCGAGGCAGCGGAGGAGCGCGGCCGTCTGCGAGGGGTTTAGATAGGCCAGCGGCTGCTGTGACGCTGATGATGTCGCATCGCTGCTGAAGAGTGCATTGACGAGCCCTGCGCTTGCTGCGAGTGCTGAAGCTCTGCTGCGTGCGCGAGCATGGAGAAACTGAAGACGCTTCTGATCGCGAACCGAGGGGAGATTGCTGTCAGTCTTGGCCCCCAAGATATCTCCGACCGCTGCGACTGCCGCTGACATCATGCATCTTAGGTGCGCATATGCAGGACGGCGAAGAAACTCAACATCAAGACTGTTGCGATATACTCAGAGGCCGATTCGGCGTCGCAGCATGTTCGAGATGCCGATCAAGCTGTGCTGCTGCCCGGCGGCAACTCAACTGCGTACACGGACGAAGAGACTATCATCAAGATAGCGAAAGAGCAGGGCGCAGATGCCATCGTCCCAGGCTACGGCTTCCTTTCTGAGAATGCGAACTTTGCGCGGTTAGCAGGTGAAGCGGGCATCGTCTGGGTGGGGCCATCGCCAGAGTCGATTGAGCAGTTTGGCGTCAAGCATGTCGCTCGAGAACTAGCTGAAAAAGCCAACGTTCCCATTGTGCCTGGCACCAAAGGATTAGTCGAAGATGAGGAGGCGGCTGCAAAAGCTGCTGAGAGCATTGGCTTCCCAGTGATGCTGAAGGCGACTGGTGGCGGTGGAGGCATGGGTCTAATCACCTGCAATAGCGCGGATGAGGTCCGCGAAGGTTTCAAGATGGTTCAGTCGCGAGGCAAGACGCTCTTCAAGAATTCAGGAGTTTTCATTGAAGCCTTCTATCCGGCAAGTCATCACATCGAAGTGCAAGTCTTCGGCAACGGACAAGGTCAAGCCATCCATTTCGGCGAGCGCGAGTGCTCAATCCAGCGAAGGCATCAGAAAGTCATCGAAGAGTGCCCGAGCCCCTTTGTGGAGAAGCATCCAGAGCTGCGACAGAAGCTGGGGGAAGCAGCTGTGCGCCTTGCAGAATCGATCAAGTATGGCTCAGCAGGGACGATTGAGTATCTGGTGGACGACAAGTCAGGCGACTTCTTCTTCCTCGAGATGAACACCAGGCTCCAGGTCGAGCATGGTATCACCGAACTCTGCTACGATGTCGATCTGGTCGAACTCATGCTGAAGCAAGCAGATGCTCAGCTTGTTGGGCAAGGAGGTCTCGATGGAGAGGAACTGAAGACGATGCAGCCTACTAAACCATCAGGAGCTGCGATTGAGGCTCGTTTGTATGCCGAGAATCCGCTCAAGGACTACGCACCATCGCCAGGTCTGCTGCAGAAGGTCGAGTGGAAAGACGTACCGGGCAGTCGAATTGATACATGGGTCTTTACTGGCTCACGCATCACTCCGAATTATGGTACGTATGTGAATTGCAAACGTCGAGACAAGCTGCTGATGTTAGTAGATCCACTCATAGCGAAAGCCATGGTCCACTCGAAGACGCGTGATGAAGCAATAGCTGGCATGAAGCAGCTGCTCACCGAATCCTCAATATGCGGACCACCGACAAACTTCGAGTTTCTGGCTGAGATCATGGACGATTCTCGCTTCAAGGCAGGAGACACCATGACCAGCTTCCTGAAAGACTTCAAGTATGTGCCACATGCGATTGATGTCATCTCAGCGGGCGCATATACCCTGATCCAAGATCTGCCAGCAAGACCCACTGTAGGCAAAGGGATCCCGCACTCAGGGCCCATGGATCCTTTGGCTTTCCAGATTGCGAACACGTTGGTCGGCAACCCACGCGGTAAAGAAGGCTTGGAGATTACCCTCAGCGGACCAGAACTACGATTTGTGGGACCTGCCATTGTGGCTTTGTGTGGAGCGCCTATGGAGACCTCGCTAGATGGCGAAGAGTTTCCAATGTGGACGAAAGTCAAGATTGAAGCTGGACAGAAGCTCAAAATCGGCAAGACAACAGGTGGAGGATGCCGTACATATCTCGCTGTCTATGGCGGCTTCCCAACTGTAGCAGATTATTTCGGCTCCAAATCGACGTCTCCACTCGTTGCTATTGGTGGTTATCAGGGACGAGCACTGGCGCCTGGAGATCTGCTCCAGATCACAGCTGATCTTCCAGATAAAATTGATATCGTTTCGCTACCCGAGAGTATTCGGCCAAAGTACGAGTCCCATTGGGAAATCAAAGCGATGGTCGGCCCGCATGACGAAGGATATCTCCAACCAGAAGACATCGAGATGATCTATAACACGAAATGGAAGATATCGCACAATGCTTCACGAAGTGGCATACGACTCGTCGGCCCAGTGCCAAAATGGGCCAGGAAAGATGGCGGTGAAGGCGGTGCGCATCCCAGCAATCTCATCGAATATGGCTACCCTCTTGGGACGCTCAACTGGACTGGCGACGACCCTTGCATCTTCCCAGTCGATGCACCGAATTTCGGAGGCTTTGTCAGCAGTACCACGGTCATTCGGGCTGAGTGGTGGAAGCTGGGTCAGATCAAGGCGGGCAATACGCTGCAGTACGTCCGAGTGGGCTTGAGCGATGCTTTGAAGAAGCGCAAGATGGTCAACAAGTTCCTTGATAATATTGAGCTTGGCACTGGTAATGGTGGAGACTTCACCAAAGTCGAGAAGCTGCAGGCTTGCCATATTGAGTTCCATGAAGACGACATCGGCAAGGCCGTCATCTGGGAGAAGGAAGCAGACGGCCACGTACCGGCTGTGAAGTACCGACAGGTAAGATCACCACCTTGCAACCTTCATGAAACAGCCTGTCTAATAGGTTTTAGGGCGGTGACGACCACCTCATCGTAGAATACGGCAACGACTCCTTCGACCTGAACCACCGCTGCCGCGTCACCGCCCTCGAAAACGCGCTCCACTCCTCCTCAACCCCACCAAACATCAAAGACCACCTCGTCAACACAGTCGGGTGCTGCACCACCCTCCTCCTCTTCTACGACGGCTGCAGCCTCCCACGCAAAGATCTCGTCGCCTACCTCCAATCCCTCGAGTCCTCCCTCGGCGACCTCCGCACCGCCAAAGTCCCCACCCGCCTCTTCAAACTCCCCATAACCTTCGAATCCAAAGCGCAAACAGAAGCCACAGAACGGTACATGACAAACCAACGCCCGCACGCGCCCTACCTCCCCGACAACCTCGCCTTCGTCGCAAAGAACAACGCCTTCACGCCCCAGCACCTCAAGGACATCTACCTCTCGGGTCAGTTCATGGCCGTCGAAGTCGGCTTCTTCTGCGGGAACACGTGCTCGCTGCCCATCGATCCGCGGCAGCGCATGAGCGCCCCGAAAATGAATCCATCTCGCGTGTTTACGCCCGAGGGCACGGTGAGTTGGGGCGGAAGCTGTATGAGTATTTACCCCGTGGATAGTCCGGGCGGGTACCAGATGACGGGACGGACGGTGCCGTGTTGGGATTACTACGGATCGAAGCCGTCGTTCAGCGCGAGGCAGCCGTGGCTGTTCAAGGACTTCGACATCCTTACTTACTATCAAGTCAGCGAGGCGGAGATGGATGACCTCCTTGCATTGTTTAAGGCGGGGAAGTACGAGTTTAGGTTCGAAGATGTGGAGTTCGATATGGGGGCGCACAATAAGTTGCTGGAAGAGACGGCAGAAGAGGTCAAGGAGATGCGGAGGAAGCAGGCGGTTGCGCAGGAAGAGATGGTGAAGGCTGAGAATGAGAGTTTGGAGAGGTGGAGGAGGGAGAAGGCTGAGAATCAGGTTGATGAGAGTACGATCGACAAGCTGATGCAGGATCCGGCTATCATTAGTATTGAAGCTCCTGTTGATGCTAATGTTTGGAAAGTGGAAGTCGCTGAGGGCGATGAGATCACAGAGGACTTGACGGTAAGTGCCTTTCCTCTGTCAGTTTGATTGAGGTGTGCTAATGCCAGTATAGATCGTGATACTTGAGGCTATGAAATTGGAGATCGCGGTCAAAACGCCAGATTCCGTCGTCGAGGAACTGCAGAAGGGCAAGGTTAAAGTAGAAAAGGTACTTGTGAAGCCGGGGGATACTGTCAGTGCTGGAAGTCATCTCGCGTTGTTGCGGAAGAGCTGAGTGGTGTGCCGCGTATCTCTATACTGTTACTCCTTCGAATTAGCTGCCTTTGTAAATTCATAAATACAATTTAGTCCGTATGGGAGTTCGCCATCGAATCTCTAGTCGTAGGCCATCGCCGATCATTACTCTTTTACGCTGCGATCGCTCACTGTCCCATGTTTTAGCCCCCAAATACCGTACACTTTGGATGGATGGGCACTCCCGCAAGTGACCTACCGTGCAGGTTGCAGCATGCACAGCGTTCCATACACGAGAAGGCAAACCTCCGGCGGGTAACGCAGTAATGATATTGGTCTACACACACTATCACCCCTAGTCGTGTTCTCAAATCAAGATTGCTGGCAAAATAGGGATCATGCCGCCCCGAAGGCTGCGTTGGCTTATATTTATTACCTTCGCCCAGGCGCTGTTACCGGGAGCTAGTACAGAGTATTCTAACAACAGAGCGTCTCTATCTTACTAGTTTTAGAGCGGCAAAAGGTATTAGTCTGGCCTCAAATTCAATATAAGTTGTTGCCTTGTCGTTGGAATACCAGCGCGCCCTTTTCCGGCGTCATGCACGACTGCGAGCGATACGCTACTTAGCGACGGGACTCGAAGTCGAATGCAGCCAGGACCGGCGCGAAAATGGAACTCAGCAACATTCACCTGGAAATGGGAGACACTGGCCCTCGCCGTCAGTATTGGATGCATGGCGGCCGTTGTCGCTATCCTTAAATCCATGCAGTCGAAGTCGGTGCAGCGGTGGAAACGTGTTGAAGTAGGTGAAAAGACGAGTGTAGTATTGATGAAACCCAGCTGAGTAACAAGAATGATAGCGAGTACAAGTAGGAATGTCAGCGATTGCGTATGATGAAGGGTTCTCTTGAAAGTCCACACGGAAAAGGTCGTTGTACGAAATCTGGAAGAAAGAGTGCAAGACCGGAAGAGAGTCTAGCTAGCAGTGCAGGCGCACTAACCGGGCCAAACATTCTCTTGGTGACACTCACTTCAGGCCACTGTATTTCATCCCTGATACAGCCTGATTCCTTAAAGAAGCCTCGACGGTGGGGATGGAGGAGACACATTCGTAGCACTAGCATTCCTATGAGGTTCGAGCGATGAAGTCGTGTTGGAATCTCGCGCGAGTCTTCGTACGGTTGAAGAATGTTGCAACGCGAGGTACGCGGGAATATAACAAGCGACGCTAGGGCGCAGTGCTGTGCCACAGTTCGCGCCACGTTTCCCAAATTGAACACCAACGTGTTCGATACATCATGAATGCAGGGCGATGATAGTTCTTAGTGGCTTGGCAATATTGATCTGTCCTCCACCTGTTCTAACACCAGGCTGACTTGGGGGTTCGAATACATGCGTCTACCTAATTTTGGTATATCTGGTCGCTTATGGAGCGACAAGGTCTATGGGGTTATCGTACGTTTATAGATTGTTAGGAATTTGATTTCGAAGTATTCGTATAAATCTCAATCTTTCCCTTCGGCACATATTTATTGCAGCTTACTGGAATATTTTGATTATCTGTTTACAGCCTCAATATGGGTCGCCTTATACGGTTCAGTATATTGCTTACCCTTGCGTCGTCTTTCCTAGTACATGGTTACGTTCTTGATTTCACTTGTGACTGTAAGTGGCTCCAATACTTGACTTGAAATCATTACTCTTTAAAGTATCTTACGACAATCGATTGAGCCGGCTGACGAATGAGGAATAGGCTACGGCTGGATCGAAGAGTCGGTCAACAGTGCTTTTGGTCTGGCGGACAATGCCTGGAACATGCTAGAGGCAGCTAAAAGTACGTGAGACTTGTTGCGAAGTTGGTCTGCTCAAACGATCATCTCGTTGAATTTGACACAAAACCAATTACAACTGAGGCACTTCACTTTTCCAGCCACCTTTATCGCTTTTCTGGGAGAGCTACGCTGACAATGTATTCGTATCTCTAGAGGATACTGGCACCTCAG
This sequence comes from Lophiotrema nucula, assembly GCA_010015825.1. Classification (NCBI taxonomy): domain Eukaryota; kingdom Fungi; phylum Ascomycota; class Dothideomycetes; order Pleosporales; family Lophiotremataceae; genus Lophiotrema; species Lophiotrema nucula. Next base: position 217,797 of record ML977357.1, read on the forward strand.
ATCCGAAGACTGCAGCAGTTAAAGCTCTTTCTAAAGTCATGTTCGGCACAGAGGACGCAGCGTGGACCAAAAAGGGCGATACTAAACTCACACCTCAAGGTCCGTAAATTCCTCTCTCTTACACGTGTTCTATCATTCTGTATCACATCACAAGTTTCCATCATGGAATGTTAGAGATCGTAGCAACGGCTTATAAGCGCAAAATCCTTTCCTTCCATCCGCTACTGGATATCCATTGCTGCATACAAGACTGGAGGTGGCTCTCAGTGTGCTGTAGGAAGTCCGCTGACAGACGTTCTAGATGTCTACGGTAATATAAAAGAATTTGACCAAAGGAAAAAAGTATCATACGAAAAGGTCCTGGCACAGCCTGATGTCAAAGTAATTGAGGAAGCAGACGGCACCAAACGGCCTGAGAAAGGTTGGATGAAAAAAGCTACTGCTTGGGAGTTTGTAAGTTTCCTAGCTGATTCCCTGCTTATCGGTTCATGAGGGCGGATCTGTAATCTACGTCTGGGGTCTGAGTCGCTGTCATCACCTGCTGCAGTGCTTCGATCGCGCATACTTGTGTGACGCTCGTAACTCGAAGAACAATTTCCCCGATACCTCAATTATATGACCCGCCTTAATCTATTATATCAGCTAATCCACGTTTAGGTATTCTATTGTGACCTCAAAAACTGGACCCCGGCCACAGGCTCCGACAAAGGCAAGATCTACGACTGGGGTCTCGACGCAGTACTAGAAACTAAGGTGAGCGACCAAATTAAGTCCGCAATGGACAGCTGTTTGGTAGATACTCCAAAGCCAGGTACGTTTTCGTGGGTGCGGACACCGATACCTGATAGCGGTTGTAGTCCCCTGATAGCAACTAAGGATAGCTTGAGTGGGGAACCGAGTCATGTACTATCTTACTTTACGATGAAGACATTGCTGACTTTATATCTCAAGGAGTATTCACGACAGCGGCATTTGCATATTCGAGGGGACACCCAAATGATATCACCATTCCAGTTCAAGTCAGCCAAATAGCTCTATGCCCCTGGCACCTCAGAAAATCGCAGAAGCTTAAACAGAAGAGCGTCAGCCAGCTAAAGCAGGTTTTCGACCAGTTCAAAGGCGACCCTAAAGGCATCACAAACCAGTTTAAGAGCATGTTCTCCTCCGAACAACCAGAGATTGAGAAATATGCACCGGAGGATTTTAATATTTTGCATGAGGTACGATTTACTTCCCCAATCAATGCCCAAATATGTCGTCTGGATGATGTCTCAAGAGCGCAACCACTTCAATCGAGGTTCCACTTATTGTTACCTCTGAAGATCGAAGCGCTCCTGTAAGATGATTCAGATGTGTTATCTGTACCTTCACTCCGATCAAGCGAAGAGCAGAAGTTGTTAACAGAGATCTCGCAGCTCACGCACCTACCGAATTATGGAAAGTCAATTGATGCGACAGGTGGTAAAAGATGCTACGGTTGGCGAAACTGTGCGAAGTTGAGTAGTACTGATGATGGAGTTATTAACGCCGACTCTCTCGCCTTATTTGCACTCGCGTTATGGTTTGTTTCGCAGGACGTATGCGTGACGCAGAACGGAAATCTGGTTCCATCAGATGCGGCGTTGAAGGCATGTGGCGCGTCCAAACCTACGTTAGACGACAGCACTAAAGATCAAGACGCGAAGTGGTTCAAAGAAGCACAGCAGGAGGGCTGGACTGAGATGGAAGTTGTAGCAAATCCTTCCTCTTCGAACGGTGACGCGAAGTTCATCCCGAGCTATGAGTTCAGCGTTCGACCTTAGAAGGCTAGGTAAGATTAGGGTGATAGTCCGTGAAGCTGGTAAACCTTGGTAAATCGCCTCTAAAGAGACCCATCGATCGTTGGTCTCTGTACAGTTTCAAGAATATTTGGGGCAGTGGCGCAGAAAGTCTTGTATACGATCATTCTACTATATAAGTGTATGGCTCGGATGCAATGCTATGGTGTTCCCTATTGCATTTATATAACTGGCCATACTCTCCAATAGTACCCCAAAATCATGAAGCTTCTTTATATGCATGCACCATCTACTACAGTATTGGTATTCTAACCCCATGGCCAATGCCTGCAACTATGAGCGTCTTCATTTCTTAGCTTCACCTAACATTTCGCTTGCAATGGCCAATGCAATTGCGGTATCATCATGTGATGAAAAGACAGCTTCTCCAAACTAGAGCCCCTCACTGTTGAGAAATTTCTGGATCATTGGATGAAATAGATTAGAAGACGACGCTCTCGCTACGTGAGGATCCTCGCCTTGAACAAAGTAGTGGCATAGAAGAACACCAAACTTCTTCTATCATTCATTACGCGTCTCTCGTGGGTCCACTGCTTCGCACCTTCGATTGTGCTGGAAACATCCCGACGAGAAAACCAGCATTTACTCTCCTCATATTATACCAGTGGCAAGAACATTACCGTTGAAAGATTCGAGATTGCAGCAGCCCAAACTGGATTGCGCAAACATTACGTTGTATGATTGTTACGCCCGTAATAGTAGTTCGGCTCGCGCGTCTGCTACAACACATTATCATCCCGCTCATGAAGAACTCTGCAGAATCAAATCAATTACCTCACCAAGAAAAAATTCGAAACTAAACGTCTGTTTTCAAGAGACCCGGAGCTGGGGTACAGATACGGTATTACAATGGCTAAAGCGCTGCAATCGTTTAAACGAGGTCCCACCTAAGTGGTGTTTGATAGACGAAGCGCTCCTGCAGAGTAACCTGAGGTATCTGTACCCCTACTCCGCGAAACCCCAACACTAAAGCCACCAAAAATCACCAAGCCTCAACTTCACTCTCCTCACTAACTCACCCAATCTCCTCATACCCACAACCCTCTCTACCCAGTAAACACCGCTCCCTGCGTCACCGTTCTCGTCAACGTCCGCGTCGAATAAATCGTCCTCGTACTCCCATACCCGCATCCATTCGCACTCGTCCTGGTAACCGTCACCGTCCATGTCGCTCCATACCCAGCACCATTACTCGTCCGCGTAACAGTAATCGTCCGCGTCGTGCCTCCATACTCGCCCGCAGTGCTTGTGCGCGTGATCGTGCGACTTAGCGTCGTAGGCTGGAGAGAAGTCACGGTGCGCACTTGGACGGGAGAAGTCGTCGTATGTGTTATTGTCGTTGTGCGGAGGGAGGTGCTGGTTATTGAGCGGGTGGTTGTCGATAAAGGTCCAACGGTGCTAGAAGTGACCGTTACCGTTTGGGTTGCACCGCCGTACGGGATCGAGGTACTTGTGATTGTAATTGTGGCCGTAGTTGTAGTTGTTGCTCCGTAGCCACCGTTGTCAACGGTCGAGGTCACCGTCAGGGTTTGATTTTGAGTTACCGTTGTTTTTTGTGTCGTAGTGACGGTTTGGCCAGAAGGAGGATATGCCGGCAGCTGAGAGCAAGTAGCGTCCCAGAACTGTTGATCACCAGTCGCGCTGGCCTTAAAACCGATAGTCCTAAGCAATGCTGATCAGCAAATAGTACATTTTCTAGCACAATCCTGACGGGACATACTGGGAATCGTATGCGAAGAACGCGCACTGTGGATAGTCCGAGGTCCTTATAAACGAGAAGCCCTTGCATAGCTGATCAGATTTGCAAGAGTTCGAGCAGAAGGTTAGGATGTTGTCGTTAGAAGCATAGCCGTAATAAGTTGACCCGCTGGCAGAGTTCTGCGCTACTTGGGCCTTGTAGGGACTGCTAGAAATCGTTCCATTTGTGCCGCATATGGTACTCTGTTGAGTGTTGTCAGTCAAAATTGAATCTAGAATGGGAATTTGAATGCAGATGAGTGTCGTGACTATGGACAATGCTATCTATCTGTGGCGCAAGTTGGCGAGGATCCACAAAGGCCGCATTGCTGAAGGCCACTAGATCTGCGATGGTGTCAGCATGGCTAGGTACATGAGAGATCAACCTAGGGTTAATGTCAAGTGAACGTTCTTGGAGATGGCACGAGGTGGAAATTTAGACGAAAGCTCCAGACAAGGAGAAGGGCAGAATAAGTAGCCGCGCGTTAGAATGTGTATTGTGAATCTGGCATTCCAACCCCGCTTCCTCTTTCCCAGCCCGTTCCTCAGATTGATCGCAGGAATTCATTGAGATCCAACCAGAGTATGTGGTACAATTGACTAGCCGTAAGATCGTGGTTCATCTGACTAGGGCAGAGTCTCGATAACCAGCCTTGCACGACCATCGCAAGCGCCCATCTTATATTACGGGACCTATGAATCCAACCTTCTACGCTTTCGTGGATATCTCACACGCAATGTCCTACTACTACTCTACTGGCTCTAAGCCGAATTGGGTTACACCCCCTACATGCCGAGGCAAGACTAAGAGATGCGAATGAAGACCTATCGACCGCTCGGCATTCGTGAACTAGCCTGGCCTGGTCGGGCTGGAACTTTCCGTGCTGTGGACGCTCGAAGGGTGTCGACTTTGCTGGAGCGAAGGATGATGCTATGTGATGGAAGTGGACGGCTAGCGCGCGCTCCCGTCCCCTATCGGCCTCGCGCCTGTTCCGGGAAAGCACCAACAACAGCCACCCCCGAAACAGGTTCCTGTCGCGCTTTCGTCGCGCCATGCCAAGACGTCAACTCTGTCATCCAATTTCGCAGCCTGACGATAAGGCCCTCCTCCATCGTCCTGCCTTACAGCGCCGTTGATCATGTCGCACGGGGGACTGCCATTGTGATCGTGGGAGACCGACACGACCCCGCCAGCGGCACAGCCTGACGCGACATCCGCGCCTTTTTGAAGGCGCGTCCGGCATTCCACACCAGCGCTCACCATGCGCAGACGTCGACGGACCGATTACCTGGTCATCACTATTTTCCTCTTGATTTCTGGATTCTATATCGGAAGTGTCTTCTCTTCTGTGGACCAATCGCGCCGATACCGACAGTTCATAGCCCTGCGGAACGCGTCCGTTGCCACCGTCTCTGGAGCGCCGCCAAGTGATTCACCACCGTTCAGAGTCCAGCTAGCGCTTCAGCAAATATTGCTGCATCCTCCATGGATCCCTAATCCACAGGTCCTGCCTTGGTATCCGACACCCAGGCCGACAACGACAATCGTGCCGAACAGAAGTCAGTCACCTGCAAGCGAGCTCATCAAAGAGACACCGAAACCGGAAGAACCTGAGAAACCCAAAGAGAAGGAGAAGGAGAAGGAAGAAGAGAAAAGGCCGGCTACCGAGGTACCTACAAGTACAATGCAGCAGAACGCTTCAGCGCCTGTGCTCTCTTACCTGCCAATTAATGGAACTAATTCGACCAATGCGACCAATTCCACACGACCAATCCGATGAACAAGACTGTGGCATCGCTGCCATTTACCGCGGGAACTGAGATTGACGATCAAGAGGACATTTATATACACGCAATTGAGCAACGTCAAGCCGAAGCTCAGGCAGTGCTTCAACAACGAATGCACCCAAGAATGAATTCCCGCATTCAGCACCACTTACGGCATCCCATCCGGCTATGGATGTCTGTAAAACAAGATCCTGTTCCGACCGGTTCCATGCATGATGCACCACCTACTTTGCCATAGAGCCGCATACAGCCGGTTAGGGTAAAGTCCAAAAAGTCTCAGAAGCCTCAACTTGCAAGGCACGACTGCCACAGACGGCAAGTTGTTTAAGAAGTGTCGAAAATAGCACTAACTCGTCGGGGAATTTACAGAGGAAGAGGAAGGTGCTGAAACGCGTGGCGTTGCATGTTACGTGGAAGTCCGGAGGAACCTTGGAAGGTTGGGGGTCGAGGGTCTGTGCGATTGCCATGAAAGCTTGCGGAATGTTGCATCCGCAAGCATCATCGTTGGAGAGCGTCAGTTGTGAACGGGTGTTTGGTGGCGATGTCAGCATTGGCAGGTCAACATAGTTTTTGGGGTCCTCCAACTTGATCGCAGAGCAGCGTCTGTACAAGACGCGATACGGATAGTCATGGAGCAGGCCCCGCTGCAAGCTTCGTACGACCAACCTCAACATTTTCCATTTACTTCGCAGAAGCACCTTGACACCTCAGAATAACTGGTCTTTGTTCTCGCGTGGACACATTACCCCATTTTCAGAACCGTATATTACATAGCTTCCCGTCCACGACCAACATATCGGAATTATTCAAGATATCTACTCGTCCTGTCTGACTCCTCCACATCATCTCCATCAATAGGGTAGCGAGCAACGCGCTGTTCCGATCTCCCGGTCACTTATTCAATTCGGACCACCTCAGACCATGCGTTTGGCATCGGGAGGCTTAGGTGCAACCCAACTAGTGTTCTCGCCTGGAGTCTTGCCAATGATCTCGACACGGCCTGGAAAAGAAGGTGATGCGTAAGCTGGTGGAGGCCGGTTCTGCTCCGTTGGTGCCAACGGAGCAGAGGCGAAGGCGTAAGCGTGAAAACTAGACTTTCCACAGTCCACGACACCGACGTCCAGAGCGTCGACGGTGATATCGATGCAGGTGCAGATGTGGTTCCCATGTGCAACTCGTCCGCCGTCATACTTCCTGCCTGAGGCATCATCGTCTTCGAACCTACTTCAGCGGTCGTCAAAGCCTCCTCGTGTTCCTCCTCCTTTGTCTCTTTCTGGCCAATGGGAATAAGTGGCACCTCTGGCCCTCCCACGACATCTTCACCGTTCTTGTAGTGGTACGGCAGATCCTCATTCTCCATTTCATACGGCAACACACGATCGAGCACCTCCCATGACTCTTCACCCTTTGTATGCTGGTAGTGGAACAGGAAGAAGACGAAGATGATCCAGATGGCTAATATCACGAGGTCGAGTCGGCGACGGGGACGCATCGTTCTAGGAGCACGATAAGTGTAGAGCTTACTGGAAATTTCGGCCGTAGGCGGATGACATCGTTTCGAAACTTACGGTCTTGGGCCATTATATGGTGCTGCCTGTCGCGGCACGGTGGAATAGTATAAGCCTCGATGGTGCTTGGAAGAGTAGGCGCAGGTATGCGGGGGTGCGGCGAGTTGCCTCGAATTGTCAGAGATAGAAACACAACAGCTCAACCAAGAAAACAATTGGTAAAGGGTAGGAACGAATACATCATCGTGAAAGGTAACAACGATTCTTCGACATGCGTTTCTAGCATAGCGAACTTTTTGAAGAAGATGATGTTGAGAGGCAAACCCCTCAATTTACTCGAGTACTGCAGCACTGAGATTCAAGAGGCGAATTTAGAGTTGAAATCATCAGCAAAATGTCAATACACTTCACCAACCTACCCAGACCGTGCTACCCCGCACTCTCCGTCGCTCAAAACTCATCTGTCCTAAGATCCAGAGCAGATCCATCGCCATATCGTTGATTGGCTGAACACGCCAATACGCAGCACCTCAATTCTCGTCGCGCGCAATCGAGCGTAAAAGTCGACCAGCAACCTCGCAAGAACTTTCATCCGAATATGCGCTCACACAAGAACTTTCGGACCGACCATACACATATATTTGAGGAATCACTACGCTAGTCCCCATCAGGCCATGATCAGGAATCTCCATCCTGAAACAGGAACGGCGTCGCACATCCAGCGTCTGAAACCGTCTCCAACGGTTTGCGCACGGACGATTACCTTATACTCCGTTACCTGATTAGGAATTTCGTGATCGTGGAATCGTTCTCATCCTACGGAGCTTCGACAGCTTTGTGAAGGAGTTTACGGTTTCAATTGCAAGTTGCGGTGAAAGCGCTGTGTAGAAAGAGAGTCGATGTGAAGTATAAGATGGAGGTGGATGTCCTCAGGTTGAGAAGGCATCACAGCTCATTCTACTTCTTCACTCGAAGCACTTGCGTTCTTTACCTCGCGGTCGCGATTATTATTCAGGCGTTTGAGACGTCACAACGATCCTAATTCGGCACTGGTGTCCTGCATAATCCCTGTCGCTACTCCACATCCCATCCTATTCTCATAATTTCGACGAATTATCATGAGGTTCACGACTTCTTCTTCGATCTCTCTTCTGTGCTTGTCAGGTGCGCTCGCTGCGCCTATAGCGAATGCTCCTGGGAGCACCGTGATTCAACGTCGACACCAAAAAGCGCAACAAGGCGTCAGCAACGGCAAGGCTGTCTACGTTATCACGAATGAAGATCAGAATGCCGTAGCTGCGATTGCTATCAAAGCAGATGGGACGCTTGGTGATGCATGTGTTGCTCAGACGGGCGGTAGTGGATCGGTCGCTGTAGATGCGAAGGGCCAGCCAGCGGTCCCTGATGCGCTCGTTGGGCAGAGCTCTTTGACTGTTGCTGGACAGGTAAGTCGTTCGCAGGCCCGATATCACAAGAATAATTGCTGACGAAATTTAGAATGTCTTCGCAGTAAACGCAGGATCGAACACCGTCTCCATGTTCGCTATCGACCCCAAGGATCCTACTGCGCTCACTCTCGTCGGCCAACCAGCAGCAGTACCAGGCACATTCCCAAACACTGTCGCAGCATCAGCGAAGAACTCGCTCGTGTGTGTGGGTACAACAGGCTCCAAAGCCGGTATCACCTGCGCGAACTTCGACCAGGGCGGCATCGGACAGATGGACGCTCTGAGAGCCTTCGACATCGGACAAACCGACCCACCCGTTGGACCCACGAACACCGTATCACACACCTTCTTCTCTCTGGACGAAAATACACTTTTCACGACCGTCAAAGGCGATCCAGCAGTAAATAAGACCGGGTTCCTAAGCGCTTTCCCCGTCACAAGCGCCAACGTAAAGCCTCGAGGGAACCGCAAAGGCAGCCAAAACGCCTGTGCTCAAGCAGCATCAGCTTCCCTGTCTACGCAAGACGTGCGCTCCAGCCCAGCAGGCACAGCCGTCCTCTTCGGCTCCGCACCCATCCCCAACACTCAACCTCCCCAGATATTCGCGACAGATGCCTCCTTCGGCGCCGGCATCCTGACTCTCGACGCGAACGCGCAAGCAAATCTCACCGCGAAGGGACTGGTCGCAGACCAGAAAGCCACTTGCTGGTCCACCATCTCTCCAGTCACTAACACGGCGTTCGTGACCGATGTCGGGATTAACCGCATCTTAGAGATGTCGCTCAAAGACGCGAGCATCATCAACACGATTGATTTGAGCAAGGAACCTGCGAGTCAGAACGATCCGGGGTTGATTGATTTGAAAGCTGCTGGGGGATTCGTGTACGCGCTGAGTCCTGGGAACGGGACGAGTGCGGCTGCGATTAGTGTTGTGGACGTGAAGAGCAAGAAGCTGGTGCAGCATGCGGTGTTGGGGGGTATTGGGGTGGGGAGTCGGGCGCAGGGGATGGCTGTGTTGATGTAGTTTACTGGCTAGCTAGATGGGTCTGTATGAAAAGTGTAGTTTTTATTGATGGTATTACTTGTTGCTCGTGTATCCATGGCCTTCATGCCAGCTGGCACTGAATGCTGGTATAAGACATAGAGAATGCTGTGTATCGGGCTGAGCGTGAAGGTATGGATTGGTAAGGTCCGCTATTCTTCATAGCACCACGGAGGAACCATTTCATCGACCAGCGAGAACTCGATATAGCCTCCCGAAACCTCAGACTTCATCGTCGCACCCGGACCCTTCTCGATAAGATTTTCAAGGGATCCCAAGTTCAGAAAGATTCGCGGAAAGATCTGGATCGGGCTGTCGGTGTAGTTCCGAACCATGAGGCCTATTCCACTGCTAGGCGGATCGTCGTCATCTCCACCAATGACCTTGGAATTTTTGGTGTCGGCCGACATTGGCGCAACTGTGACTGAGTCGGTGGGGTCGTAGGTTCCCTCCAGCTGCTCTTGTAGCTGCTTGCAACGGGCCTCCCAGATATTCCTCCGCTTGGCGAGGACGAGCTTTCTGTGTTCTGTCTCGGCGAACGATGGAGTGTATGTTATCAAAGATTCTGGAGGAGTCTGGCTTGTTTCCTCGTCCACTGCTTTTTTAGATTGATGCTGACCCCACGTTTGGAGAAACCTACTTTGAGCGATTCTGATGCAGTGGGGTCTTTTGATGGATGGATGAGCGGGTGGGTGAAAGTGCGGAGAACGACACGAGAGAAAGCTTGAGAGAAACGTCGTTGTTATCTACGAAGCATGTATCGTGACTCCCGTCCCCGGAAATTGCAGGCGCGCAGTCGCTTCTATTAGTCGTGCTGCACCCGTGTTCCTGCCTGTTTCGAGCATGCACCTTCTTCCGCGCCCGCGCCACTTACCCAGCAACATAACGGATAGTGATTCCTGATATACCACGACAGTAGACTCAAATGAGTTGGAAGGTCCATCTTAGCGGTCTTTCTTCAACTCAAGGCTTTGGTCATACGACGCACGTTTCTACACGTCGGAAAGTGTCGGAAGTACTTTGGACACTCCCCACAGCTTAATAACACGAAAAGCGGTTTGCTGATGTTTCTAAGAAGCATCAAGTGTTTGGCGTTGAGCCGTGCCATCATGGGGAGATAGGGCATGTCTCAAAGTTAGACTTCAATTACCATTCTGTCGGTGTTTCTCATTTTAGGCATAGAAAAAGTTATGGGTACGTTGACGCAAGTGCCATAATCAGGAGCTTCATTACACTAAAAGTCCGAATCGACAAGTGACGGGAGAAACACTTCATGCTTTATGTCGGCCTCATAATTTGTCAGCATCATCTATTGAAGTGCTTCTCGTGTTGCGTGAAGGTAGTAAACAACGATTAGTGCTAAAACTCCTCGAAATAGGATAAGATGCTTCATTGACTTTCGCATACCATGCCTAAATACCTTAGGTTGCTTCCAACCTAATCACCCAAACATCGAACTCTCACTTCTCCAAGCTTTCATCCGAGTCGCTCAAATGATACTAAATACTTTTCTTGGCGGTAGAGTCCCCAGGCATGGCATAGGCCACACTAGACCCAGGCCTATCCGACGAAAAGTATTCTTGACGTCACTGACTGGTTCAAGCAGCAAAACCCAATAGTAGTAATCGCATCTAGCATGGCGCGATATTATTGCCTTTCAATGTTAGGTTAGCGCGCGAATTTGTTCTTGGGAGAAGAGCTACGCAGGAAGCCTTACCCAGTCGCTTAGACTACTGGCATTCTCGACTATTGTCACTGTCAGCTGGAGTCTTGGGCATGCTAAAAGGTTTTGATTACCTTCTTCTGGCGGCGACTGCATACTACTATCGTTATGCATCCGAAACGGATCGTCTCGGTCACGATCGCAAACTGCCATAATGGAGAAACTCAAGTCACAGCATACTCTTGCTTCATCGAGTTGAACGACTCCGATTAATTCGTTTTCCTCTTCCATATCCAGTCGTAATAACCGCAAGTGATGCTCTTCGTAGAGGGTCAATAGATCCGATTCCGGCTGAGACCAGCGAACTTTCGATCCAGTGCCGTCAATGTCTGCGTCCGATATGTCGCATTTCGTCAAGCTGCCCTCAAAGATAAGAGTATTACTGCTCTCTCCCACCGATACAAAGCTTGTTGCAGCAGCTATGTTTTGAGACGCCTCAGGGTAGTGCTCACTGATATGGAACTTCGCACCTGGCAGTCGTGCCCAGCTCCATGACGGTAAAGATTGAATGCCGGTCATCGCGTACCGCTTACTCACTACATACCACAGTAGTGACTTGGGCAGATCACCCAGCCATACCCCTCCCCTGAGTGATACCGGTCGCTACGAGTCTTTTTAATCTCGTTGACAAGGCCTTGTAACGCAATGAGCCGATCTGTCTCGGAGGTAAGGTCTCAATACATGTAATTGTCGAGTTTCGATGTCCAATCGTGGGGTCGTCTTTGCCATTTTCTACCCCATTCGTGAGGCTCACAGAAACGCTCGGTATAATCGCTTTCTCGGCATACCCAGCTCAGACTGCCTTTGCCAAACACAACTGTACGTCGTGCCAGTTCTGACTCTTGAAATACCCATGCACGCTCTACCAACGGTCCACAAGTGGGGTTGGTGCCATTGTAGGCGACTTGAATATAAAAACTGCCATGAGGTCCATCATCTGGAGATAGGAAAGGAACGCAAATGGGTGAAGGTCGAGTCTCATGAGGGACCTTGAAGAGCCCTTCGGTCGAATCCGACGCTCCACTAGCTGCGAGGCGCAGGAAAGCTCTCTCATATATCGTGCCCATTTGTTCTGACTGTGTCCGCCAGTGCGACTCACTGTCTTGAAGTATGCATAAGGAATCGATCCATAGATATCGTATCTGAAGTCCGCGCGCAACGTCGACTGCTTCTGCGAAAGTTCTTGGAAGCTCAGATCTGGTAATACCTGCAAAGAAGTGGGACTCGTTCATCGTTGTTACACATAGAGGCTTCTTGTTTGGAGGCCCCCCAGCAATGGCTGAGAGTGCAATATCTTCCGGTTATCCTTTGGGCTTCCTTCAGATAAATCGGATCGCTTGAGCGAAGGCCGACATCTAGTATTCGATCGCACGGGAGAAATTCATTGTCTTCATTGATGATTGACTTCGAAATCGACTTCTTGCATTGTTGATGGCGAGCGGTACAGTACTCAACCAAGGAGGAGATCAAGGCAATGGTGGCGCGTCCTCCATATTCCGTAAGTGCGGGTAACGGGCTGATTCTACCCTCCATGTGCGCTGTATTTTGGACGTCGGTCCATATCAAAAGCCTACCCGAAGCGAAGAAGTTGAGAGGGCTTCTAAATTCATACCAGAGCGAAACTTCAGCAATCTCGGAATTACGGTCTCTTTCAACGTGCATGCTCACTGCAATTGCTTTGGATTCGACGGTCTGCGATACGAAACTCCATTCGAGTAGTGTGCAAAGTTCGCAGTGTTCGGCTGATAGGACCGACGCCGATCCGTTCAGACCATAGTAATAGGGGCGTCGGACTGATTTTGGGTTGGCGGAGAGCCAGCGCGTGAAATCGATACAGTTGTCGCAGAGTTTCTTGGCAGACATATCAGCGTATTATTGTAAGGATGCGATATTTTCAGAAGACCGAAATGGATGCTGGGAGAATCTTTGCGGTCTTAGCATAGTAGGGCCGGAGTAGGGGTACAGATACCGTGTCAAAGAGTGGACTTTCTCCTGTAGGAGCGCCTCGAATAGTCAGGCAAGGCCCACCTTTGTGGCGATTTGGAGTCGAAGCGCTCTTAATGTCTGCACCCCCACTCCGGGAGGTGACGCCTCTATGATTGTACAAAGCGGGAGAGTTCCCTGCAGACCTAGGATGGTAGCACATGACAATCTTCGCAATCAGAAACAACGTCAAGAGAAAGACAATCCAAAAATTGCCGTCAGACCCGTATTCGAGCCTGCACCATAGGCCCATCCGGAAACCCAATAATCCAATCATACAGCTGATACTCCTGCTCATCCCTCCTTCCCTTCCCCAAATCCTTTGCACCACCACCAACCAGTTCGCCATCTATTCTGAAGTCGAACCGCCAAAACAGCTGCGCCAACGCAAGTTTCGTCGCCAAATACGCCATATTCTTGCCAATACAGTTCATCGGCCCAATCCCAAACGGACAATACGCCCTCTTCTGCGCAGCCAACTGCTCAGCCGACACACCGTCCGGTGAAGATGGGGATGTAATGATCCACCGCTCGGGTCTGAACTCATTGGGCTCAGGAAACACATCTGCGTTACGATGAATGACGTAATGCGATACACCAACAGTCGTGCCAGCAGGAACATGTTTGCCATCGATGGTTGTGCCACCTGGTAGCACGATTCTAGGCAACGAGCCTGGCTTCGGTGGTGCGATGCGCAGGCTTTCTTCGATGCAGGCTTGTAGCCACGGTAATTGGTTTAGCTTGGGTGTTGTGATGTCGTCTTGTGTTGGAAATGCTTCTCTTATCTCGTCCGCTAGCTTGGCTAGGATGGATGGGCGCTGGAGGCCGTAGAACAGAAGTGCGCAGACGGCGAGCGTGACACCGTCGCTGCCTGCTGCTATGAGGAGCGACGTGTCTGCTTGTAGTTCTTCTACGCTGAAAGTCTTCCCTGTGTTTGGGTCCACGCTGTTCAATAGATAATGGAACACGTCTTTTCGTTCCACCATCGCATCAGGTACACCGCTTTCCTTTCGCTTCTTCTCTCTTTCGATTCGCTCTGCTAGCCTGCTATTGGCGAGATTTGTGTACTTGAGCGAGTCTTTTGCAGCTTGGCCTGGGAAGTGGTCCTGGATGGAAGTTCCCAGGAGAGGGCGCACCAGCGGTGCGAATGGTAAATAGCCAACGTAGTAGAGGAACAAACTTGCGCTCCTCAACACTTGTGGCACAAAGCGATGGGACGGCTCATCCAATAGTTGAAAACTCTTCCCAAAGGCGAGGTCGCTGATGAAGTCATAGCCGTAGTACGCGACCCATTGCTGGAGGTTGAAACCTGAACTCCATTCGCCCTTCTTGCAGCCTATGCCCTCAACCATACGATCAATGAGCTTGATGGCGTTGGCGTTGATGAGGGGCTCTGCATCACGGAGCGCCTTTTCTGAGAAAGCTGGCGACATGACACGCCTGCGAAGAGCATGTTGATGTTGGTCGATAATCATCTGAACTGATGGTGCGCCGGCAGAGATGTCGAGTGTGAGGTACCAATCGCCTTTCTTGACATGAGCATTCGTTCCATAGATCGCCTTCAATGCTTCTGACGACCTGAAGGACAACGAATTTGGCCCATCGCGAACAATTGGACCTGACTCAAGTCAGCACTATTCCACAACATGTAAACGCATATCATCTGCCTACCATATTTCTCATGCGCGAGGTACTGCTTGATATGTCTGTTTCCCTTGATGCAATAGTACACCAACGGCCAATCCGACAGCTTCTCTTCTAAACGACCGGGATACTTTGCGAGAGGATGCAGTGTTAGACGATAGACCAGTATGGATAGGTACTATTACTCCATCGTCAGTCTTACAGAGATCGTCGCCCCTCCATCCACTTTCAACTGCCTCAATTATCGAGGCGTGCACTTACCCAAACGAACAACGCGAACACGAAGTACAAAACAGCTTCACTTAATGACAAATTGACCAACAGATCCTTCAGGTCCATCAGTATCGAACCGTCCATTTTCGAGTGAGCGCGACTCAGGCACCCCGACAAATCGCAAAGGAACGCAAACAGAAAACGAACCAGCTCGTAGAGCTCGATTCAAGGAAGCACCGTGCGTTAACAACTCTTGACTCGTATCGTATCAGATCAGCCGGCGCAGGGCGCACAATCCTTCCCGCGTGGCAATCTCAATCCTCCTCATCGCACGGCTCGCTCGCGATCGAACGACTAACCGATCCGTCCCTCAACCCGCACCGCTCGCTCAATTACCCTTTCCAAGCGCAGCGGACACTCTGGGAAGCAGCTCTCACGCCGTCGAAAACGCGGGCGGGAGCCGGGACGCGGCGCTGTGGGCTAGAAATGGAGACGAAGCCGTGCGCAAGACGGCTGCGACGCGAACAAGACGATGCTGACGATGATGAGGGAACGCAGCGCAGCGCTTACGGTGTCGCTTAAGTACAGTACCAGACCAGGCCCAAGACGGTGGACTTCTCCGGTCCGCTTATCGCATGCGAGGAGAAGAGCGACGAGCCGCGAACGGGTGCGTTGATTGGACGACAGGCATCATCGCAGCATGCAGATTCGAGAAATCACGACGCAGTAGTCTAGCTGCGACGAGATGGAGAAGTTAGGTACGGGAGGGCGGGAGGAGTAGCGCGCAGCTGGTGTCCTGCGAGGCGGGCACGGGACGACGGCATTTAGCTTCGCTGCTCGCTCACCTCCACTGTTTTACGTAAATCAGCAATGCGCGCTTGAACGGATTGCAAATTGATCGTGGGGTCAAGATACTTCTGTTTCCGAGTGAGTAGACCAAGATTACTGAGTTGATGTTCGTCATTCACTCAAAACTCTCATTACAATCTTTTTATAATGCGGTGCTCCTTGATGCGTCGTCACAAACATTCGTTTCTAATTGATGTAGGTATTTCTTCTATACTATGCTATGGCTCATATCTCGTAGCTTCATGCATGTGCTTGCATACGATCATAAAACAGGACACCTAAGTGACTATTGCTATTCACTCTTCGTGGCCGTGGTGGTGCCCCTTATGTTCCAGCTCCTGATCATCTTCTGGGATAACAATCGGACCTGTTGGGACCTGGAATCTCTTCCTTCCCGTCGTAAACCAGTCCACCAAAGCCAGCAACACCAATCCTCCAAAAATCGGCGCAGCGTAGTTCATTGTCTGCGCTGTAACCGGCCGAGACGGCGGGAACGGAATCCAGATCAGGACGAAGATGATGTACGTGAGGGAGAAAAGGTTGATGGGTAGACCCCAGCGGCCGAGCTTGAAGGGGCCGTATTGCGGGTGCTTGCCGGCGAGTTTGCGGAGAGTGAGGAGCATGATGGGGATGAAGTAGGATACGTAAAGGGCGACGGTTGGGAGGGATACGAGCGCGGTGAAGGCGACTGTTGAACCGATGTTAATGAGAGCGAGCAGGGCATCAATCAGAGCGACCAGGAGCAAAGCTGGAATCGGGATTTGAAGGGTAGGGTGTACCTGCAGGAGATTGTTAGACATAGAAATTGTGCCAAATGAAGGTATACATACGTAGGTGAAGAAGTTGGCGAATGGAAGGCCCTTGTCTCGCGCAAACGCCCATACCAAGCGTGACACAGAAGCATAGATGTTGAATAGAGAGATCGAGAAGATCACACCATGCATCAACACCAGAATGGTCGCGCCTGCCTTTGACTTTGTTGCTCCGTAGTAGATCTCAACCAACGGCAGCCCAGATGCAGCCACAGTGTCGTAGTCGCCGAGGCAGTACAGAACGCAAACGACGAAAGCGAACTGCATGATGGCGTTCAAGGCCACGGAGGTAATCATGGACTTTGGAACTCGTTTTCGCGGCTCCTTGGTCTCATCGATCATGTGCAGGACTCCATCGAACGAGGTGATGGGGAAAACGGTCGTTAACAATCCCAAGCACCAAGCAATACTCGGGTTGTTCCAACCACTGACATCGTTGGTCAAGGTCTTCCAAACAAAAGCATTGGTGCTGCGCTCCGACAATGTCGCCAACACCGTGATAACAGTGATGAAGAATAGAACGTGGCAGATACCACCGATGGTCTCAAGCGTGTTTAGCACTCTCCTGAGGCCGAAGTTGCACAAGACGGGCACGGCAATGAACGCATACATGAACAAGGTCTGATGCCACCGTTGCGGCACATAGTCCGGGTTGTGAAAGATAACGAGACCCTGGACCATGTTCGACAAGATTTGCAAGCTGCCACCGCAGTTCACGATCCAGGCGAAAACGGTAATCCAGCCTGTCAAACTAGTTAGTCACGTCCGAGCCCTGTAGGAACATCTCCAAACTCGAGATAGGGATGCAAACTTACCCTGCATCAAACCCCAAAACTCAGGCCATTTTTGAGCAAAACGGGCGGACCATCTATATTGAGCACCGACTGTTGGGTCCCTGCGAGGGTCTGCGTCAGCAACGTAGAACTCATTCGGAAGCAACTATGCGCGAAATGCTCACATTGAGGCCATTTCTCCAAGAGACGTTGCAATCGCAGTCGATCCGATACCAGCCAGAATAGCACCGTAGACCAGAGAAACAGGACCTCCGTTATACAGGGCATATTGGAGGGTCAGACCGACAGTTTCCCATCCGGCCTGGAGGGTGAAACCGAAATTGACAATGGCGACCAAGTTGATGTAACGCTGAAAAGTGTCAGTCACTACAATTGAAGTGCCATTTGCGCATGCCATACCTCGAAAACATTCTTATTGTCAGATCCAGATGGGAAGTCCTTTGGCGGACCCTGCTGCTCCTCATGCTGCGAATGCGAGCCACCGCGACCATGATAATCAGACACCACAGTGTCAATCCCAATATCTTTGTCTACCATGATGTCCAACTCTTTCCTCCGCGAAAAAACTCTCTGCAAAGGACAAGCAAAAAAAGACGGTGAGCTGGAGACACTGGCGTGAGAGCAAAGTAAAGAAGACAAGCACAGCCAAGCCGAAGGTAAATTAACCGATTCGATGTTCGATGGCGCAAAGCGAGTCGGTTAGGAAATAGCAACCATTTGCTCGAACCGACAGCGGGGGTGGGCAGCTCGTGGCTGCGTTCGAGAGCGTGGAGGCGTGCGGGCCAGACAAATCCCTGGGAATACCCCATGTACCTTCCATTGCGCGAAGCAGTACGGGAAATAAGATCTAACCTCTCTCGAGGCTACGGTCGAGCGAATCGTATTCTGAGCCAGGGTAGACGACGCGCGGACACAAAACTCGTGGGGCTGCGAATAGAAGCCTCTCAATCAAGCTGAAGAGCAGAATGCTTGTTCGTCACTTTTTGCTTTTGTCCCGCCTGAACGTGCAACGGATGTTCGAAACTGCCCGCTGTCAACGCTTGCTGTGCCGTCAACCCCAGACTCAACGACGCCATCAGATCCTCTGTGCAACCACAAAACCCGAGGAGCCGAAACTCTCCGGCACATGCAGCACCTCCAAATCCTTCGACGCTGCCACCTCGTTTACTGAACCACTCTCATGCTCCTAACAGGCACTCTAGGATCGCGGAATTCGGCTCTCAGCCCGTCACATTAGTCTGTCAAGGGTCCTCTAGCCGTGCGGGCCGCACGTTGGACGTGACACCGCCTGTATCATCAGGTTGGCGCCAAGCAGCTATCACGACCAGATAGAGAAAAAGCAATTCATTGGTAGGGCCGCCTTCATCATAGCGCGAGCTTGGATGACAATGGCCTTGTTAGTGAGACCTAGATCAGACGATGTCCCCTGTCTTGCACTCGATTGATCTTAGTCTTGTTCGCGCCTTAAAAGTCGCTCGCAATTCTTTTCCCTTTCGATAGAATCCGTACATGCGCAACCTCTCAAATCATGCGGGTGCCGAGATTGTGCGAACATGTTTGATTCGGCGCTGTGTCATCTTCCTCTTGCTCATCGATAACATCGCGATTCAAGTCGGTTTGTTAGAGGTTGACTGCTTCATCGTTCAACTGCATTAGCGACTGATGGTAGTGCGCTCTACCAAGGGCCAAGCCAGCCCAAGGAATTACTTTTCCAAGGCTGCCGGTACCCCCACATTAGGAAAAGATACGGTAGTGGCCATCACACAGACCCAACGATGCGGTAGCGGTGGATTTGAAGTCAAGGTACCGCGCGCAGGCAGGAGATCAAACGCCGCGACACTCACATCCTCGAGGACCCAGAGGGCTGGCAATCGGATCGTAGGAGCGTGCCGTGCCTTGCCTTGCCCTGACGGCTGCTGCCTTCGGGCAATATCCTCTCGGCAGCTCCCCTGATCGGTGTGATGGTTCGGTGCGACCTGACTTCCTCTCCATCGTCATTGTCATGGCTGGGACATACAAACCCATAGCTGGTCTTTCGCCCGACAACCAAGGACCAGCTCTTACGATTGTTGCTATCGTGCTCTCTGCGACATCGGTACTCTTCTCTTCTGTACGGTATGCCATTGGGCGGAAGAGAATTCTCCAGTTTGAAAGTGATGATGCTATCTTCGGCGTCGCCTTGGTATGTTTGCAAGCTGGCGCTTGTCAGCCCTTCTGCTCACAATGTACCAGTGTTTCGGCATCGCAGCCTCAATTATGTCGAACGCAACAGTCGGAACTGGACTTGGAAGACATGAAGATTCCTTGAGCGAAAAGCAGTTGGAGCGGTACTTCAAGGTTCGTCGGTACCGTTATCATATCTCGTGGCGCTCCACAACCGACTGACGTGCATGACAGCTGCAATACACGGCGCAGATTCTCATCGTGCTGTCCATGGCATCTGCGAAAATGTCATTAGTGCTCATGTTCAGACGCATTGTGCCTGTTACCTTCGCGCCCTTTACGCTCAAGATATTAGGCCCAGTCACCGCCGTCTATGCCATTCTCTGCATATTCCTCATCGCTTTTCAATGCCAGCTCCCGTCTCCTTGGGTATTGAATCCAGAATCCTGCTCCACGAATGGAAACGTCTACTATGCGACCACAGTTTTCAACATAATCACCGACCTCCTGCTTGCTGGATGGATCCTCCCATCCATTTGGTCTTTACAGATGGAGCAGAACACCAGAATCCTCGTCATGTCCCTCTTCGCAACCCGCGTTGTAGTCTCTGCAGTCGACTGCGGCAGACTCGTATACATCCACCGAGCCCTCAACTCCACCGACATCACATGTGAGCATCCTCCCTTCTCCAACCCACAATTGCTGACATGAATCGTAGGGACTTCTCTCCCCTGGGCGATCCTTGACCTCATCGTGATGCACCTCTCCATCAACCACGCGACCCTCCCACGCGTGCACGTCTTTCTAAGCAACCTACAAACGGGGCTACTCGTCACACGGCTGACCACGAACGCCATAAGCACAAACTCGAAAGGGAGTAAGCGCTCCCCCGACGCGGACGATTCGTGCGAGACTGCGGCTGACGGGCGCGCCAACAGCTCACGATGGAAACGCTGGAAACGCTCCAGGTCAGGATCATATGAGAGACCCGCTCCAGCGCGCTCAAGAAGCAGCCGCGTGCTGAACCTGCTCAAATCGATCGATCGATCCAACGATACGCAGAAGGAAGGCAGTATATCCGAAAGCCCATTGCGGCTCCAGCCCGAACATGGCATCGAGCTGTCCACACAGATCTACGCGGATGCGGACTCGACAGCGAGCGGGGCCGGCAAGAAACATAGCAGAGAGGATCTATATCAGCGCGAACCCGTCGGGAATGGCGGGCCGTTGAACGTGTTGCCGGGCGAGCGACCATCGAGGTCGAATAGCGGGCGATTATTGGGTAGAGGGAAGAAAGCGAGCGGGAATCAGATTACGATTAATGTGCATAAGACGGTGGAGACGACCGTTGAGTTCACGGGACAGGAGAAAAGGAAGGCGGTGCGGTGACCAGAGCGACTCCGAAGAAAAGATGAGGAAACGTATACTTGAAGCGAGATCGCGCAGTTTGAGGACGAGTACGGAGAAGGGCTTTTGACGTGTTGCTCTTCAGCATTCGGTATGAGGCGTTACGGAATCCTTTCTACACTGAGCGTTTGTCGTCAACTGCATGATACCACAAGACTAGATGGAGGAGTTGGTTACATTCACGACATTAGATGAGGCGGTTGTTCAGACTTGCAACATTGGCATTGGCATGAGGCTTTCTGCTTAGTTTTGCTGCATTGGAAGAGGCCGTCTAGAGGATTGTAAAGATAAGTCTGGACATAATCTATACTCTATCTATATTGGAAACTAAAATATCAATTATATAACAAAAGCAGGATGGCGTAGTATAGTTGGTAGTACCCCGCCCGCGCACTGAAAACGTGGACCGACTGGTCGGAGACGTGAGTTCGATTCTCACCGCCATCTATGATAACATCTTTTTTGACCGAAAATGCGGACTGCTTAGCCTCATGTCACCTCTCGTATATCTTTTTGCAATTTTGGTTCCTTCACGGATTGTGATATCGTTTACTCTCCTCCCCCGGCAACAGGAGATCTGTCTGAGATATTGGGGCATACTACAATGGAACTATCTAACTCATCGCTACTAGAGAGTAGGTAATCTGTAATGTAGCCAAAAGGGAAAATGCTTTACTCTTCTTGCCGCTGCGCCCTTAATCGTAAAATTATTAATGACCCGTGAAAGCTCCCAGGAGCGGGTCCATCTCCCGCAACTTCTTGCTTCGTTTCCATGCCAAAACGTTACCTCACACTAGCGCCTCATATCTGTTTACACGTTCGTCAAATTTTACCGGGAAACACGTCACATTCAAGAATTTGGGCACTCTTCCATCCACACAGGATACTTCTTGTTGACTTACTGGCTCATCTTTGCGGAGGGCAATTACGCTATACGCTTCTTCCCGCATAGTATACAACACACCCAATCAGCTCAGCTTGAAATTTCAGATAACTATGACATCGCAGAAACCATCACCAATCGCATCATCCGTAGCTGAGATTAACTTGTCCAGCTTCGAAAAACTCATTACGGATGAAGATTCTCTGTTTGTGCCTAAGCCGGAGCTTCAAAAGGCCTTTCTAGCCCTTTGCCGTCACTGGGATGTAGAGTCTGAACCAGAATCCGACCGATCGGATCACAAGCTTTACGTCGGACAGCGCCTCGGACACAACGTATATGCATGCCTGAAGAAAGAAAACGAGGGCCTTGCTATGCGACTATACCAGGAGAACAAAGATGGCGATGACGATGGATATGTGTCTTGGAAGGACATAGGCACATGTGTGAAGGCTAGCTTCCCATTCACACACTTGAGTTCGGGCCAAAGCCCAGCAATCTACAGTGCGGTCGCATTGCTCTTCTTTCTTCGCATGGGCTACTATCACGGAGGTCTTGTCTGGTACAATTGGCAGATTGACGTGATCAGTGCGCTAGAGCTGATGAATACTGACACAGAGTTCAAGGACTGGTGCAACGAAGAGCTCGAGTCGAAGAACACCGGATTGGAGCAAACAAATACAGCGGGTAAGGTCAAGTCTACTGAAGAGGCCCAAAGCCCTTCAGCCGAAACATTTGCAGCTGTGCTTCGGGAGCTCTTTTTTATGATAGCAAACCAGAGGGCGAACACCAATAACCCAGCACTATATGAGGATGACAGGCCACAGATCATGCAGCCACATCTACAATTAGGCATGGAGCTGCATAGGCTCATTCGAGATGTCCGCGAGATTAAATGGCTCTGCCGTTCTCCCCCAGACTTCTCTCGCATTCCGCGGTTCGACATGAAGGGTATATTCAGTTCACATCGTATTGCCCTCGGGTTCAATGATCAAGGAAAGCGGATTTACGCTATTCTCTTCTTTCCGGGAGTAGATGGAACGGAGCTTGTCGTCCAGTACCACGCCTTTGACAAGAACGACGTCCATCTGAAGTTTGGCGCCATTGAGCCACGGCGCCTAAGGCACTTGAACCACCGTACCAAATCTTTCGAACATTTTTCACATTCTGAGAGGTTTGAAGCCGTCACGAAATTCTACTACATGGTTGGGCATGCTGCTGGATTCTGGGAAGATCCCAAGATCACAGTAACGGAAGAATTGCTTGCTAAGCTAAACTCGGCATGCTGGGATATCAAGACGAAAAGCCAAAAGGTGCAACATGAGACTAGATCTGCTGGAGCTAAGAGAAGGCGACGCACGAGAGCTGACGGAATTGCTGTTGATTCACGAGTTACCAACCGCGTCCTGACAGGTGAGGCAGGTGAGCAAGGCCACGACTTGATCTCTCTCCTTGACAATCTGGGATCGCCCCAACCATCAGAAGCACCAGTTCTACAGAAGCGACGTACCCGCTAACAATGAGATGAGAAGCCTGGTACCTTCGAAGAACATCGAAGCGGTCTCTCCAGGTCTCAAGTGGATGGAAGTGTGAGAATGACTATCAGGTTCAACAGACCGGTACGATGCGTAGTTTTGACACGATGTTGAGTCACAGTCACTCATCGTGACAGTGCTAAGGAAGACCATGTAGAAATCATTGCTTCATTGAAAGCGATTATAGCTTTGACTCCTTCTCCCTTCCGAGCTTCTCCTTGATCGGTCCCAGAAGCGCTTTCATCATCTCCTCAGCATTCAACTCCTGCCCCGTCCCCTCGCCCTGGGGCGGCGGGATATTCCACTCAGGGAGCTCCCTGGTCCCTGTCATACTAAGCTCCAGCATCGTGCCACAAGTGTACTCCTTCTTCTGTATCAACTCCAGCATGTGTTTGGCTACGGTTTCCGGGCGTAGCGACTTGTGGTCCGAGAACGAGAACTGCTTGACTTTTGCAGGGTCGAAGAGGGGCGTCGCGACGGCGCCCGGGCAGATAGTAGTGATCTTGACGCCAGTCAAAGACTCGGTATCTTTGAGCGATTTGACGAAGCCAACGATTGCGTGCTTGGTTGCGCAGTAGAGGGGTGCCGCGATGGAGCCTGCTATGCCGCCTATCGAGGCCTATGGGTCTTGTTAGCAACTTCTTTTCAATCGCGCACAAATTTAAAATGTGAAGACTTACAATGATGCAAACACTGGCCCTCTTCCCTCGCCCAAGACTCTGCCTCATAGCCATCCTCGTCAACTTCACCGGATGGTCCACATTCACCCTGACCTGCGCATAGCCATCCTCCTCCTGGTCCATCCAGAAGCTGCCCCACGGCGGCTCGAACAGCCCCGCGCAGACGCCATACGCATCAGGTACATCGTCCCATTTTTCTTCACATGCTTTGAAGATCTTGTCGAAGTCGGACCATTTCGTAACGTCGGATTGCACGTAGAGAATGTTGGATTTGCCGGAGATGTAGCTGTCGAAGTCGGGTGTGGTCTTGAGGTCTGCGACCAAGACCTTTGCGCCGAGGTCGTGGGATTGTTTGGTGAGCGCAAGACCAATGCCTAGAGGTTGTCAATATGCGCAAATGTGCCAGTGAGACTCCAATTGTCCTGACCGGAAGCTCCACCAGTGATCAGGATGATCTTGTCCTTGAGTGGTATATCAATTGAACCCATACTGTTACTCAGATTCCTCGCGAGTTGGGAAACCTTGAGCATTGTTGCTGGCTGTCGGTTTTAAAGCTCGAAGCTGGGCCAATCGGGTAACGGAAACCGAGTGTTGGATGGGAAGCTATGAAGAGCTAGCTAGAGGAGGGGAAGCAGGAACAGCACTCCGGACGAATTCTCAAAAGCTTCACTCGGTAAATACCAGCTTGGTGAGTGTACTCTGCTCATCACCTCGTCGCTGCGGCACGATACGAAGCGCTACGAGCTTGGGACTGTGAAGTGACACAAAGTGAGGGGTGCAGCACGCATGGTTGAAAGCTTGCATGGAGCAACATGGTCCAAAGGGAAGTGGACGGTCCGGTTCACAACTTGCGCTGGAGATCAACAACGCGCAGCAACGCGTCATGAACTTCAGAAAGTGGAGTTGTGGGGATGGAGATGCTCGGATGAGGATGGGAGCTTTGACCTCAGCCTCGGCATACTGTATCCGGCTAAACGCCACAGCTCGATACTTACCCATCAACTCGCAACTTCAACCACGATTCACAATCTGCACGCATCCCAAAGCGGACCTGCTATATTCTTGCTTGTAATTCAAATCTAGAATTCGCGAACATGCTCCTTCACAATCTCTCCCCCCTCAATAACCACATACTCGACCCCCATTGTCACCGCAATACTATCCATATCAATCAAGTTCTTCTCATCCGGCTGTATGACTCTCTGATAATACGGGTCTAAGAATGCAGCTTCGAAGTCTTCATACTTTCTCACCCAGAAGTCGCCCATGCCATCGTAGGAAAGCGGGAAGCGGCCGGTGGCGTCGAACATCTTTTGGCCGAGGGCTTTGTACTGCGGGGTGGTGTGGTACTACTCAATGATCAGCAAATAAGTTCAAAGGAAGGGGAGGAAGGAAGAAAGGAGTGAGGTACTTGAACGTATTTCACAATGCCATTGCGTTTGAGCCAGTCTATTGCTAGTGGACCGTGCTTGTATGCCCAGTATTTGCTGAACTCGTCTTCTGTTGTGCCGGGCTTGCGGTGCACGCAGACGGTTACGCGGATGAGGGGTTCGGTGCTCATGATGCTGGTATATTTGTGAAGAGTGACCTTGAGTATCGGGATGGAGAGGGGCAGGGTTGAGGGTTGCACGTTTTGAGGTGGGAATGTGACTAGAGACTTAAAGGTCACTGCAATTGATCACCAAAACTACCTCTGAGCTGTTGCTCGATCCGCTCTTGCATACTGCGGATCGGATGAGTATAGGCGCTTGATAATATCCCTGGAAAGCCATCTCGGTGTGCCGACTCTGATATATTTTTGATAACGTTCCATTAGTTTTTCACTTCGAGTCGGAATCGGAACTTGAAGGTAAGGCTGATATACTTCCAGGAAAAGACTGTAGGGAAACATGGGCCTGAAGCAAGACCGAGAGCGCTGGTGCTTCTGTTTGTGGTCATGCGAGCAACGGCATACCATAGCTAATTGATTAGCATCACAAAGACTTGCCGGGTAAGTTCGCGAGAAAGAATGTGTGTGGTAATTTTGGAGAGGCACAGTCAGATTATGGAAATGAAGTCTTCGGGTTGTATTCAAACAACTGCATCTAGCAGTGCCAGCCACCATCTATTGGCATCGCGTTACCCGTTATGAAAGACGCTGCATCCGATATCAAGAACTCGATTAACGGTGGAATCTCTTTCTGATCCGCGACCCTGTTCAACGCAAGGAAGCTCGTGTCCATCTTCGTCCCCCTAATCTCAGCTGATTTCCTAAACATTGGCGTATCGATTGGTCCGCTGGTATCCTATTAGCATCCACATCCTGTCGGAGTCTTGGAGGACTTACGGGCAGAAACAGTTCACACGAATATTTCTCTCCCCCAATTCCTTCGCGGCCGCCCTCGTAATCCCCACAACCGCATGTTTCGACGCCACATACGCAACGCTCTTCTTCGCGCCTATAAGTCCCAGGATCGACGCAGCGTTCACAATCGCGCCCCCATCATTGAAGTTCGGTATCTGCGCTCGCAGACAGTTCATCAACCCCTTCGTATTGACCCCAAAGATGAAGTCCCAGTCCTCATCCTCGACCTCTTCTATCCTGGCAACATTGTTCTGTCGCCCAATGACGCCAGCAAGATTCGCTGCTCCGTCCAGTTTGCCGAATTTCTGGACTGTGGCGTCGATCCAGGCTTCTACTGATTTGCGGCTGCTCACGTCTACTACCTGGGTGTGGACCTGGGCGCCGGTCTTGGTGAGCTCTTCTTCGAGGTCCTTGAGGGGTTGTTCCTGGATGTCGGCAAGGGAGAGCTTGGCGCCTTTGCTGGCGAAGAGGCGGGCGGTTTCGAGGCCCATGCCGGAGGCTGCGCCGGTGATGACGATGACTTTGTCTTTGAGAGACATATTGAGGTGACTGCGATAGAGAGATGCTCGACTAGAAAGTGAAAGAGGAAGCAAGGAAACAGTGAGCTTGCCTACCTTTATGATCTACGAAATCTTTTTGAACACATGAAGCTCCATCTTCTTTGGCTACAGCCTCTCCACGCCCGTATATCGGATCTGGAGCCGGGACTCCGAGCCATGGGAGCGAAGGGAGGGGTTGAGAGGTGGAGGAAGTCGTTACCCTGATCGGATGTCGGAGGTTGAGCAGCCAAAGTCTCCGATCGGACCTGGCGCGTTGTTCACCTCCCACGACGCGACGGAAGACAAACATCCAAATCGCTCCTCCGACTTCTGCTCTGCCAGCATGCCCCTCTTCTGTATGCGGATTGAAGGCCGTCTGATGGCGCTCTTCGATATGATGACGCCTCTGCGCTCCTCGCCCGCCTTTAAAGATCCCCCGCCGTGAACGAAGACGCCTTTCGTCCCTCCCCACGAGCTCCAACATGTCTTTCCTATCGAATCTAGGCTCGAAAGCAACCAACGGCCGTGCCGATAGCCACACGAACGACACCTCCAATGGCAACTCGCAATCCAATGGCACGAAACGACCGGTCCGCATCGCAGGCGCATCCGGCGGCTTCTCCGACCGCCAGAGAGCCATCAGCTCCCTCGCAAAGCTCGACATCGACGTCATCGTCGGCGATTGGCTGTCAGAATGCACAATGACGCTCCACGGAGCGCAGAAGATGGACAACGAGAAGCTGCGAATGGACGGCAAGCTCCTCGAGGAACCTGTTGGCCTGTTCGATCCCACGTTCATCGAGAACCTGTCTCCTGCGCTGCCAGATATTGCTCGGAAAGGGATCAAGGTGGCTGTCAATGCCGGGGCGTGCGATACGCAGTTGCTGGCGAGACAGGTGGCTGAAGAGATCAAGAAGCAGGGCTTGGAGCTGAAGGTTGCGTATGTGGAAGGAGACGAGGTCACGGATACTGTGAACAGGCTGATCAAGCAGGGTGAGAAGTTCACCAGCTTGATGACCGGCGAAGACTTGAAGGACTGGGGATATACGCCCATCTACGCGCAATGCTATTTGGGTGGAGCTGGGATCGCGGAAGCACTCAACAACGGAGCGGACATTGTGGTGTGCGGGCGTGTTGCTGATGCTGCTCCTGCAGTAGGGGGTACGGTGCTTGATATCTTCTGCCGTGAAATCTGCTAACAAACTGCAGCTGGCATGTGGTGGCACGGCTGGAACCGCGACAAGGACTTCGACCAAATCGCTGGAAGCTTGATCTGCGGACACCTGATCGAATGCGCGGCATATGTGTGTGGTGGATACTTCTCTGGCTTCAAGCGGCTCATGGAAGGGTGCCACAACTTGGGCTTCCCGATCGCAGAGCTCTTTGCAGACGGAAGCTGCGCGATCAACAAGGAACCTGACACTGGCGGCGAGGTGAGCCAATTGCGCGCACCCTTTACATTCCCTGCTGATGCTAGTTCAGGTATCGGTCGGCACAGTCGCGTCCCAGCTTCTCTACGAGATCCAAGGTCCTCTCTACTACGGCTCCGACGCCACGGCCAACCTCGACGGCATCGTCATGACGCAAGAAGGCGAGAACCGCGTTCGGGTCACGGGTGTGAAAGGCCTCCCTCCGCCAACCACAACGAAGGTCGGAATGACAGCATTTGGTGGCTACCAGGCTGAGTTCCACATATACATTTGCGGCATCGACCTGGAAGCAAAGGCAGAATGGATCGAGAGGCAGGTCCGGTACTCTGCCGGCGACGCTGTGAAGGAGCTATCGTGCTTCAAGTTTAGTCTGAATGGCTACTGTCCCGATAACCCAAGGAACCAGGATGTTGCGACATGCGACCTAAGGGTCTTCGTGCAGACCAAGAACAAGAAGCTCGTCGATAAGGCTACCCTTGATGTACCGGGCTTCAACCGATGGTGCATGGACAACGGTCTCCAGGGCTGTCCTGGATGGACGCTTGGCAACGATCAGCGACAGTCTGAAGGCAAGGTCTACTACGAGTACTACGTCTCCTTACTCCCACAGTCGCAAGTGCAGCATCGCGTGGTCCTTCCTTATTTGGACAACAAAACCATCGATGTCAAACCTAGCGCAAGCACGAAGGAGTATCCGCGAGATCAACCTAGCTACGAAACGAAGGACCCAGTGGACCTGAAGCAATATGGCCCAACCACCCGAGGACCTTTAGGCTGGGTAGTCGGTGGCAGATCTGGCGACAAGGCGTCTGATGCCAATGTCGGCTTTTACGTCCGTCACAACGATGAATGGGACTGGTTACGAAGCTTGCTCACCATCGATAAGATTAAGTATCTGCTCGATGAAGAGTATGTTGGAGGCAAGGTTGAGCGCTTCGAGATACCTGGTATCAGAGCAGTGCACTTCTTGCTTAGAGATCACCTTGATCGTGGGTTCAACTCAACAAGCACGTACGACACGCTGGGGAAGAACGTGTGTGAGTATCTGCGCAGCAAGTGGGTTGATATCCCGAACAATTTCCTTGCTCGAGGACGGTTCTGAGAGCAATGAAGGCATGGCGTGGTTTTCTGAATCGTCTTCTTCAGCTACCAAATCTTATCACTTTAAACAAATCCCACGCCCACTAATGACGAAGTTCTCTTGTCCACATCCAGTTAGCTAAAGTACTTCTCGGTCGCCATTCACCGCTTACCGTTTCCCGTCCAAACCTGGGGTTACTTACCCCACAACACGCTACGTCGGTCCGTCTGCACGCTAACGGACGCGTATTCCGGACCTGAACTACTTTTCAACAGTTCAACAGCCTCTTCATACTCCGGTTCGCGATCTAAACAATCTACATCGAACTTGGGTTGTATCCTTCATAATGGCTTCATCCGCGGACGCAGATTTCTCAGCCAGACGACGTCGGCGCGCCTCCATGGCATGCTTATCGTGCCGAAAGAGCCGCATCAGGGTATGTTGTGCATGATCTAAGATAATATCGTAGTCGTTGATGAATGCAGTGTAGAGTGGACCCGGGAGAGAGCGGCTGTAGTCAGTGTCGCCAGAGTGGGACCGAGTGCGCATTTGATGCCAGAGATGGCCGGAAGAAGTGTGTACTTTGCCTCTGCATCCCCCAATGCGAATCATCTAACATGAGGCAGTCGCGCCAACTCAAAAGCAGTAGCGAACGAGCTCAGCAAGCGCATCCAGCAGCTTGAGTCCCTTCTGAAAGAGAATGGACAAGGACACGCGATTCCACCACCGCCAGAACACCCAGAGGACCATCAACACCCACAACCTATGGACACTGATTCGGACTCACAGCACACTCCTTATTATGACGAAGAGCCTCCATCTTACGCAGATGCGTCTCAACAGCCTCGCGTTTCACAGCCAAACGAGGCTTCAGCCCAGAGCAAGGCTATCCTGGGTAAACTCACGCCACGACCCGTAAAGTTCGATATGGCATCTGGACGCGTACGCTTCTTTGGACCAACGACCAATATGCACATCTTATCGCGATCAACATCAGACCAAAGCAAGACTGCAGAGAGTTTCTGGCCAATCTCGACGTTAGTCCGCGATCTGTCGCCAGAAACTCATGACTACCTCATCGACCTGTTCTTCGACTGTCACAACTCAGCTCTGCATATTGTGCATAAGTGGGCTTTCTTTGATGACCTCAAGGCAGGCGGCACCCAGTTCTACTCCAACTTCCTGCATATGACTATTCTCGCAGAGGGTTATCGCTATGCTGATCGGTCGAGAGCCGACATCAAGAGATTCACCTGCTCGGGGCCTGATTCGTCTATCTTTCACACGAAGGCGAAGAAGATGGCCGAGCTTGAGCTGGTGAAGCCGGGTGGTGTTACGTCTATACAGGCATTCTTCCTGCTTGGTGACCTGGAAGTTGGTATCGGTAGAGATGATACTGGATGGATGTTTGCTGGAATGTCTTTCCGGTTGCTATTCGATGTCGGACTGCATGTTGATCCGTGTGAGTTGCGGCTCACGGAGCGAGAGGTGCAAATCAGACATATGGTATTGTGGGCTTGTATCATGAATGATGTGTAAGTCTACGTATTGGGAACATGGATAATCATTGGAAGCTGACCAACGCAGGTACTGGGCGCTCTACCTAGGCCGACCGACAATGCTCAAGGCGTCTGATATTGCACCAGCATGCCTCAACAAGGACTTCGACCGTCTGATCGAAAGCCAAACGAGGACCTATGCTTATGAGAAGACTATCGAGACCAAAGTGTATGAAGCCTTGTTGCAATTAATGGATCTATTGGAGCCGTTGTGCGAAACCCGAGACCTGAGGAAGAACCTGAAGCCTTCAGACGCCTACCTCAAGATTGCCACACTAGACAGAAAGCTCAACAACTGGTATGCGGATCTGCCGGAGAGGTTACGATGGACGCCTGGAAACCTCGCGAGAGCACCGGCCTCCTTTTACCTACTTCAGTTAGTTCTCTCTTTGTTTTTAAGTTGGCATTAAGCTAATGTTGGTGAAGCACGCAATATCACACAGCTCTCATCCTCCTCCACCGCACATTTCCAACTCAACCACCACAAGCGCAGCCACCAGAGCGACATTCTAGCTCGACGCACTTCAGCACTCTGTCTCGCAATGTCTGTGTTTCGAACGCTATTCAAGTAGCCGACGCTATAACTCAGTATCGGAAGCGTTACCCCATTCGCCGCATCTTCGTTACTGGCTTGCAGCATGTTGGCACAGCTGCAACCGCGCTGATGGCCGAAGTCAGCATGCTGCAGAGCGAGCAAGACACTACCGAAAGAACTAGGCTCCTCGGCCATCTGGAGGTCTTGAGAGACAGCATGCGAGAGATGAGCGAGATGTATCAACCCGCGACGATGATGGGAACGGTTGTTGGACACTTCATACGCGACTCGAAACCACTGTCTCACGACGACAACCCCAACTCCGCAACTCAACCCATCGATCTCACTACCGAACCTATTTCGACATCGTCAGGCAAACAGCCCGTCACTGTCCCACCGACTGCAGTCGCTACACGAGCAAGTAGTCTTGCGCCTCCAAACCTCAGCTCTACCTTCCCTTCATCCTCGAGCTTGCACACAAGAGGCACTGTGACTCCTGTCTACGGTTTCGCTAACGGCCACTCTGCCTTCGAGGGCAATAGCGGGCTACCTTTCCTGCCGAGTAGTTGGTTCGAAGAGATGAACTGGGAAGAGGACACCGAGTTTTTGAACCTAATGGGTTTGAAGGATCTGCAGGATGCTAGTGCGAGTGGACGGGGATTCATGGATGGCTTTGATATTCCGGATAACAGTTCGCTTTATGGTTAGTTGATGTGATA
Organism: Lophiotrema nucula; assembly: GCA_010015825.1. Lineage (NCBI taxonomy): Eukaryota > Fungi > Ascomycota > Dothideomycetes > Pleosporales > Lophiotremataceae > Lophiotrema > Lophiotrema nucula. Next base: position 250,048 of record ML977357.1, read on the forward strand.
CCCTGGGGACCTTCAGAAGATACTATCCGAATACCCTACGCATACTCTCTGCTTCACAATGCGGGTATTCACTACATCGCTGCAGGAATTCTGCATGCAGCTACCTCGTTCACTGCACACAATGTGCATCATCATACACAACGCTTCATTCTCTTCACACCTACCTTATTACCGCATCGATCCGCAACTGTTGAGTTTTCCGGCATAATCTCCAATCCCGCACCATGTCTCTCTTCGACAAAAGTCCGACGCTCGCGAAACAGGCACAAGCGCCTATTCGCAGGGATACTACGTTCCTCGACAATGTCCTGAAGAATAAGCTCGTTGTCCATGGTGTCTTGAAATCTGTGACGCAGGATTCGTTGATAGGCGATGTTTTGCAGAAGATATGCGATTGGTTCGGTATCACCGGTGTAGTGAGGAGGAGGATGAGCACGGGTGGTGGGGTGGAGGATATGGAGATGGAGATGCAGGTCCTGCACAACCTCAACCTCTCCTCACACCTCCCGACACGCCCTCATCATCCCCTCTCTCCGCCTACTCCTCCTACCGACAACGTAGCTTCATTGCCAACACCCGACCCCCACCATCACCATCGACATCAACCCCTCACCCCAGAGCCCACATCTCCAGCGGTCAACCCAGACGAGATCGACAATCAATCTCTGTTCTTCTACACCCCGGCCTCCTCATTTACAGAAGCTGCGACACTGTTCCAAACGTATCGACGGAGTACGCCGGAGGAAAGGAGGGAGAGACGGAATTTGTATGAGCTTGATTTGCCGGTTGGTGATGACGGGGTGTGGCGCGAGGAGCGGAGGGGGAGGGAGAGAGTCGTGTTGAGGAGGGTGGCGCCTAGGGCGTTGGATGAGGATTAGGATAGTTACCTATATCGTGGAATTGAATTGAGATATCATGAAGGGAAACCCGAGTAAGCAACTGTGATCCATGAATCATTTTAGTCATACTATATGCATATCCCACAACGCCCTGGCTCTATCGATTTGGATTAATGTGCTCGAGCACTTCCATCTCCTTACATTCCATAGGTAGCTGGAACCTCGCGTAAAACCTTGTAGCACTTCATGGAGAGTAATATAAAAACTATCTCCTGAATTCAAACGAGTCACATATCCAGGACAGTTTCCGAAATGTTTGCTGCAAGGTGGAGCTTGCTGCCATGGTGGGTTGTCCAACGTTCGTGGCTGTTTGTTTTACTCTGTGAACGAACTTATAAGACTAGGTCCTCGCCGATTCGAGGGAGATCGACTCGGTCATGATGTGCCGAGTTTTACATGTATATCATATATTTAACGCTACCTGATAGATCACCGATGAAGCTTTATGAAAGCTCCTAGTCGGCTACAATCGATGCAGTGAATCCTCATTATCTATTATTAGCGCGCTTTTACGCTGAAATTGTACTATATAAAGACCGCATACACTGCCTCGATCTGCCTTCTCCCAACATCTACACAACAAGTGGAGCCTCTCGACGATATACATTACTTTTGTGTTTCGTGGCCTTCATTGAGTCTAAGCGATCGATTGCACCCTCCAAGATGTCGGACACCGAGTCCTATCTCTCGGATCAGGACGAATACGACCAGTGCGAATATGACAACGAATATGACATCGAACATATACATAGAGCACGACCTCATCGACGCAAGAGCAAACCCAAGAAGCCGACATGGTTCAACGATTTCTTCAACGATGAGGTGCAAGAGGCTACTAGGTCTCCCCTTTTTAGACTGGTCCGAGACTGGGTCACGAGCAATGTGGGCGTAGACCTGAGCTATATGATATGGGGTATAACCCTTATTATAGCAGCTCGCAAGTATAGTCCGTCAGTTCTCCAGTGGATCGAGGCGAACGGGACCAACTCAACGACGCTTAATGAGCGTGATCCATTAACGCGAGAGCTGTTGGTTTGGGTGAGCCAGCAGCCTACGAGTCAGTTGTTTGCATGGATACCTAGTTTCCAAACCTTTGAGTGGAAGAATCTCGGTAGTAACAGCCGAGGCGACAATGCTACCCGAAAGGAAGACACACACAAGCTCACCACCACTCTCCACAACGCTCGCTTCTTCTTCTTCCAGGGACGAGCGTTCCTTCTGCAACGCGATAATTACCCCAATTCCACGATAACATTACGATGCTTGTGGGGCTCTAAAGAGCCTATGGTGGCTCTCCTCCAGCATGTTCGTAAGAACACTCAGCACCAGAAGAAGGAACTGGAGATCCAGTTCATTACCGCACAAGGCGTGAGTGACACACGATATGTCGAGAGGAAGCTTATGAAGCACTTCGATATGGAAGTTGGGCCGAAACAGGAACTCGTCACAGAACTTCAGGATTTCTTTGACCCGCGAACGGAAGAATACTACCATCAAAATGGTACCCCGTATCGAAAGGGACTACTGCTTTATGGTCCGCCGGGAACCGGGAAGACGTCACTTTCAAAAGCCATTGCAGGTGAATACGGGCTTGAGTTGATCATCTTCAACTTGGCGGATATGACCGACGCAGTACTGATGCGAAGATTTGATGAGCTGCCGAAACAGTGCGTTGTCCTCTTCGAAGATATCGATTCTATGGGTATCGTTCGTGAGACCACACTTCCCGTTCAACAACAGCACCAGCCAAAGCTGCCTGAGGATGAGGGTGAATACGAAGATGAGGAGGAAGACGAGGGCTCAAGTAGCGATGAGAACACTTGCACAACAGGACCTGTACAGCGCAACCTGATACAGCAGCACATAAAACAGGTCAAGCGACCTCGACTTCGAACCAAGGTCACCTTGAGTGGCCTATTGAACACAATCGACGGACCAGGTACCAAAGAAGGTCGATTGGTAATCTTCACGACCAATGCTCCGAACGGGCTGGATGAGGCATTAATTCGACCCGGTCGTGTAGATAAGATCATATATCTCGGGTTCAGCAGTCATCAAACTTCGGCCATCACGTTTAAGCGGGTCTACATAACCGATCATCAAAATCAATTGACTGAAGCACGAATCGAGCGTCTGGCTGTCGAGTTCGGTCGGAGGGTCCCAAACAACGAGTTCACGACCTGCAAGCTCAATCGATACTGCATGCAACTACACCGGAACCAGCCCCAGAAGGCGATCGATGACCTCGATGACTGGGTGGATAGGGAGCGCAAGAAGAAGAATAGACCATTCGAGTACGACATCAATGAAACAGCAGGATCTGTGGACGCAACGGACGATAAAGGTGTTGAAGCGATGGACAATGACTTCAAGTTCGAGCAACTCTTGACCGACAAGACGGATGATGCGTCGAACGCTGACCCAGAGGTGGTTTCATCTTCGATGCGCACTATCCCCGAGAAGTTCCATAGCCTCGACACAAATACTCTGGAGCTGAAAACAATATCTTTCCGACGTGCTGGAGCCGCTGCATTGGTCGGAGCTGCAGTCACAGGCTTCGGCAAAGCATTCGTGCGATTCTTCCAGTCGTCTGAGACGCGGAAGGTTGTACCGACGTTTTATTCCCCAGGGATCGGTAGACTCAACCGCTACAGCCCAACTCATCAACTTTCAAATGTTTCACAGCCACCGCAGCCAGAAGAGATGAAGAAGTCACATTCGGAGAACTGCGACGCAAACGAGAAGCATTCTAGAACATCTTGTAGCGGTAACATTGAGAGTGGGGTTCTGCCGGTCGACGACAACGAGACAGACGAGGAAGTAGGCATCAATACACCCTCAACTGGGAACAGCTCGAGCGACATCGCTGCGGACAATGTAAGTATCTCCGATTTCTTCTACACGCCAGTGTCCTCACCGTCTCAGATCTCATCAAAATTTGCCCGCTATCGCCAGCCTGATCACGAAGATCTCCTAGGGCGACACAACCAACACCCTTATCATGGCCCAGTAACCGACACAGCGAATTCCTCTGCGTCTGCAATCGGGGTGAAGAAGGGATCTGAGGGCACGGTGTTGTTGCGTGCCCGGTCTCCGAAGCCGGTTGATGACTTCGACGTTCTGACCTTGAAGCACGGTGGATCTAACGAGGACCAGTAGCTGCGTGTTTGGAAGGAGATTGAGTGGCCGAAAAATCAAGTATAATGTTTCTGGCAGCGAGCTGGCGAGGTCATGAAAGCTCTTCAGCAGCGCACAACCACTCTGCCGAAGCGAATCAGAAGACGTTGGAGCAAATAACCATAGGGGTACCAAGAATTGTATACTCAGTACGGGTAAAAAGGTGTTCTCACTTCCTAGTAGTCAGAATAAAGCACACGTCCACTTGAATTTTCAGAATTGTATCTTGGCTGCTACATATGATCCCAAACTCGTCATGCAGATGTCCGCTACTTTTCCAAAGCCGTATGCAGAAAGCAAGAGATGATACCACCTTCGGACATAGACGTGCACTTACCATTAGAGCTCTATCTGTAGATAAGAACTGATGTGGTTTTGTAGGATGTCGATTTTGAAGTATTTAGCGGAAGTGACAGCTGCGCGATACCATGTTTAAGTGTCATCATCATCGACCATTTGCACATGAATCATCACCCTGCGATTCCACTCGGAGAAACCGTCCCTAAGCCATTGTAGGAAAGGTTGCAGGAAATCCTGAGGTTGAAGGTTGAAGACCCCCAATACCTCTCGCTCAGTAGGCGCTGTGTGGAACCGAAGAACGAGAGTTCTCAATGACGCCAACCACAATATGGATTGTATGTGGAACCTTTCTACCATAGTCTCTGCCGATTTCGATTGGAAGCTGTGAGTCGCCAAGTTATACTTGCAGAAGAGGGAGCTTCTGAAGTTCAGGGTCAACCTGTGTAAAGCAGGTGCACGTAGAACCAGGCCGCTACATGTGTAGGGTTCCATGATAAACTGGTGGTCTGAGGGAGACCAGCCGTTTATGTCGCTCGTGAAGGTCACGTCGCGGACCCAGAGCCAACCTTTCTTCTGTTCTGTACTGTCGATAGCTGAGATGAACGACGGCATTGGGCCTAGCTCTGCGTCTTCAAGCTCGTTGACCTCGGTCGCTGCGAAACTGCAAGACTTACCCCCGATTTCATATCGCTGACGTCGCAAATAGACCATTAGGCCTTCTTGAAAGAATGTTCGTTTGACGAAACATATGCCTGGCAGCGTCTTCGGATAGAAGAATTGCCCGGCCCGCATGTTTTCTGCAACAACTAGGATATCAGGTAAATGAGCCATCGCAAACTCGAATATCATCTCGCGAAGCTCTAGCGGAAGATCTTCAAGCATGCTCGGCCCAGCAAAATACTTGCTGCGGACTTGGATCGGAAGCGCCCAGAATTCGTCGTGAGTCAAGTCGCTGTAGCGACTGCGATAGGGACTCGGCGGAAGCGGAATGATGGGAGGGTAGTTCGGTGGGCCCCTCCAACTGGGTCGGACAATCGAAGCTTGGTACGACTCAAGGATGACGGTGTCGGTAGTATCTAGCTTGTAAGCGCCTGCACCATCTGCAATTCTCTCTGCCAGCGCTGCTATCTGTTCGACTGACATGATGAGACCGAGGGTGCAGGTTCGATGGGTAGCGAGGGTGTTGTGTGATTGGGGTGTGTGTGAGCATTTGAAGAGCGAACGATAAACAAGCGATGACCCATACCCCACCTTGCCAAGACAACGCAGCTACCTACGTGAAATACCTGATCACGTGAATAACATGTCCTCGCGGTGAAACGATTAAAAGAAGTTAATATGACTCCAGTCTACGGTAAACTTGCTCAAGAGGGCTTTAGAGGAAGGCATGCGTTTCTCTTCGCCCGGCCCGACGTTGTCTTGTCCATTGTGCACCGATAAATCTGCGCTCCACCATAAAGTCCTCCCAAGTCGAACATACCGCCATATTGACTATGGTCAGACAGGGCTCTCTATGTGCCATTGAATTACTAATATTTAGTTGAACGTTCTTCCGCGCTTCTACAAAATCTCAACAACGTCAACCATGGCTGCCCGCCAGCACGGGCTCAGGTTGTTCTTAACCCCGCAAGCGCCTGACGCCTCCTAATGACATCAGACACCGTTGCACTCTCTAAGTCTATTTTCCTTTTCGTGCGTGGTATGTCACAGTTGCCCAACAACGCCTCGACGCCCTTCTACGGTCACGACCCTACCAAAGTCATTTACCCTCCTTGGCTGCACCAAGCGCTACCGGTCCGTCTCGCATGATGTACCGCTGTTATCGCAGGCTCTGTCTAGAGCTTAACCCACGCCTGGTAGTACTGCCTGGAAACAGGTCTTCGATTTGGTCCAAGTCGACCATAGAATCCAGCTCCACAAGACAGGTCATGGCAACGCACACGCTTGGAAACAAGTTGCTCGCAGCTGGTACCCGTGTCCGACCTTCACTCGCCGAAGTTAATGCCGTCGCACATTCTCTCATCGATGCCGACAATCTCCAGCACTCGGGGCCTGCTGTCAGGCTGGCCATGGCAAAGGCAGCTAGCCTAGGCCACGCCGACATTCTCCGCAACCTCCTCACCATAAACTCGCGGCAGTACCCTAACGCACCCTGGAACCCACCAATTATCGCTCGCAAAGAAGAAATTCCCAAAGAGTGGCAGTTGGCCATATACCCAGACTTCGTCGTCTCACACGCTGGGGAGGGTGGCCAAGTGCCCATCATGCAAACGCTTATCGACTTTGGCCTCCACGTTGACCATGAATCGAGAACATAGGACCTCCGCTCGCAGTTGCAATCTCACTCGGGAACGTCGACATGGTGCGGTTTTTGCTGCACAAGGGCGCGGATCCTGATGGCATGTACTGGATCCCTCCCAACACATTCCTCGCACAGGCTGCCTCGCTCCCGTCACCCGACATCTTGAATTTCCTGCTTGAGCGTGGACCGGACATCAGGAACTCGGAAGCCTTGAGACTGGCCGCGCAACATGGTCGCGTCATGACCGCCGCAATTCTACTAGATCACGGTGCGGAGATCGATCAAGGGTTCGATGGACTGGCGGAAATTGTGTACGACAATGGGGGCACTGCCCTTCACGTCACTGTGCATTGCGACCAGCAAGATTTTGTTCGCCTTCTATTGGCTCGGGGAGCAAGAACGGATATACAGGATAAGCATGGCCGCACTGCAAGGGAACTTGCAGCATTGAACGGGAAGCAAAGCCTTGTGCGGCTGTTGCACAGCTAACAATTCCAACAACAGCATGAAGAATAACCTAGTCATCGATAATGGTGCTCTGAGTTGAGTTGGATGGATACACTAGGTAGCTAGGAGGATAGCAATACGGTATCTCGAATGTTGGTGCCGTGGTTTTGATGTCGGACTACTACGGCACCGATGCACCACTTCATTCAACCCTTACGGTCCATACCAATAAAAATTTAAGCGATTCCTGATTCATAGGTATTACCTGTGCTTCCTTAAAATGTAACTGAATCATGATACTGTGTTTGTGAGTTATCCTGTCTGAGTGTGATGTAGTAAGGCGCCAACATGTAACGCTCTACACAACGAAGATCTCCAAGATGGCCAGTGACAATATGTTCAATTCGTGTAGTTGGGTTGTTGAGAATGCTAGGTATCTAGGTAGTGATACTAAGCACAACCCAACGGGATACGGACCAACATCAAACGCAAACTAAATGTTCGAAGTCTAGTTGAGTCACAGTATGACATCCTCCAACCGGGAATATTTACCCAAACCTGGTGTAGCGTATAAGACCATCAAGTAGCGGAAACTCCAAACGCAGGCTTGTGGCCTAGAACTTACCCGAGTAGGTTTACCTCCCGTAACACTTATCAAACGATGAAGAGTTGCACAGAGAGCCCCTTCAGCGCTAGTCTAGAGAACTGTAAAGGCGACGGAGAAGCAGGAGATGGATATAAAGTATTGTTATCTCGAGTATCGAAACTCTCATGTCACCATCACTTGTACGTGACTTGAACGCATAACACATCACAACATGCACGTTTCGATCCTCCTGCGCGGCCTTACTCTCGGCGCTGGTGCAGTTCTCGCTGCGCCAACGAATTCGGCCAATACCAGTGTCTCCGAAAAGCTTGCTGCACAATTCGGTATTTGGCAAGAATGCTTAATGGGCGACCACACAGACTGCGCCGTGGAAGACGAGCGTTGTTACATGTGGAATTGGCCCCTGCCTGGCAAATACATGACAATCTGGTGGCTTGCGAACGGGTGCGAGAGTACGTTAATGCTACGTAAAGTTTGTGAATCAACGGTGCTGAGGTGACGCAGTTAATGTGTTTTCGGGCATGGCATGCCATGGAGACAGTGCGAAACTTGGGATCTTGAACCAGTGCTGGGGTATAGACACCAGAATGAGCTTTCAAGTATACTGTTAATGAATTGAAAATTCACTGGATCGCGTGGTGTTGGGTCTACGAAGGGTGTGGATGTATTTCTCGCGATGGGGTCCTAGCAATGCGGTCGATGGAAAAAAGTGATAGTTACATGATTCAGCGCGATCTTCAACAATTATCAAATAAAGATACAAATGGACGCCTGTATGCAACAACGAGTCCGCCTCTTGCCAAGACTACGTACCTTTAAACCCCCAACCTAAAATCAAAATATGGCTCAATATTGACGTCGACCTGAACAGTCTGTGCATTGCGTTCAAGAAATGCATTGCGAAACCAGTTCGCCAAATCATGCAAGGTCTGGTCCGGATCTCCCGTTACCCTTAGTGTGTCTTCTTCCACAGCAACAGCGTTGAAATAGATGGTAGCGAGCGCATTGCAATTTAGCGCGTCCGTAGCTGAGTTCTGGAGTGCTCCTTTGTAATCATTCACAACGCATAGTAGATGCCATTGTATGTCTCGTGGCGCTATGCGTACTCCAAGGTGAGTGCGATGTTTAGGCCGCACTCCAAAAAAAGTTTTTTCAACCGCGACATAAGGTCTGAACACCTCTTGTTTGCTGCAACCAAGCTCTCGACTGTACAGCCAAGCGGTGCGGCACCTCAATATGAGGCCAACAAGATGCTCGTACCCAAGAATCAAATCCAAAGGGAGACCCTCCTTCGCAACGGCATCACTGGGCCGAAGCTGAAACATGCCTATGTCTTCTTTCATAACCATACTGCAGAGATTGAAATCCATCTTGAGGTAGCGTAATGACTTGCAGCACTTAAGAAGAGACTTTACATTCTCTGTGTCAGACTCGAAGCATAAGTGTCGAATGTCGCTGAACCGATCGTTGAGAGGGAGATACCGGACAAAACGTCGAACTAGACGAACACCCATTGCCATTCCCACGATGCATCGAAACTCTCTCAGCAGAAGCGATACCGACTCCTGATGGACTTGCCGAGTGATGAAGCAGAAGGCAGGTATACTGGGATGCTTTCGAAAAAGCTTGTCGTTGCGCCTAGCCTTGAAAACAATGTCCCGAGGAAGTTCTTCGAGCCCTGCCTCGTAAATCATATCTCGAACCTCTCGAGGGAGAGCCGTCAGGCGCTCATAGAAAGGCGCATGCCGAGGACATATCAGCTCGGACAGTTCCCAATCAGAGATGACTTCCCATTCCTCACTGTCGAGTATGCAGGTGTTGGGGAGCGACTTGCCATGTGTATGCGGTTGTGGGCGAAGTTTAGAGTTTCATTTTCGGCGAATTAATTTTGCGTATCGGACACTGATTTGAACCATGCTAGCGGCGTGACCTGTTCGTTGACCACCTGATATATGTCGAGGCTTGGCTGACCCTCGAGTTTGAGTGGTCGGGCCGCAATTGAAATATATGAGTATAGAAAACAGTTTCGGGCTAAGAAGTTAAATTTTAGATAGTGAGTTAGCCCTGGCGGGGAGACTAGAACTACGTGCACGTGATCTGATAGGGATGAAGGATATGCCGCACCAATCGCCTTGAATTCTCCACGGGTAGGATCCTCTAGTGTTTTTGCAGTTGGCGAGATCATTCGTTGAATATCTTGCCGCATTCGCGATGACTTCGACCATGAGTTTGGCGAGGTCCATGTTCTTGCCCCACCAACCGGCATCAATCCAAATATTGAGATAGTCAAATGCCCAGCTGTCGTCGTGGTCGCCGGTGAGGTGGGTGATCTCGACCGCAAGTTTCTGCGACCCTTTCGAATACTCTTTACCACTCTCAGTGATGAGCTGCATCAAGTTGTCACTCATCCATTTGAAGAGTGCGTCCCGATTGTAATACGGGTCTGTCATCTGATTGTACCTTCCAATCTTGGTTCGAAGCTCGAAAGCATGTTTATACTTTGTCGCACGTGCAGTGAGGTTGGAATGAGCTTCGACTACTGAACTATCGAGGCTGAGGCAAGAGGCATCATCAACCTCACCGGAACCTGGCGGCTCGGGCTCTTGATTGATCGTTTCAGTGGTATCTGCGTCGCGACGTGAGATCGCAGCGTTGGCAGCAACCTCTGCGGGTAAACGTAATTCGGCGCGTTCGACTGTTATTCGGTCAGTGTCTCAATCAATCGCACTTTACCTTTCCACATACCGTGCTTGAGGGAGTCGCCCGACACGTCCGGTGCCGCCAAAGCGCAAGCAACCAGAGCAGCCCAGATGCACAGAGAGAACCTCATGGTCGAGTCTTTAATCGGACAAGTTGTGTCGAGAAGGCGGGCTCGAAGGGGTGTAGAGGGTCGGCGGTACGATTGGGTACCTAATTATTGGTTTCCAAGACAGCGGGATTTGAGTCATCGTAAGAGGTAAGTCTCGGAGCCAAGGCAGTTCGTGTCGTTCATGTGACATCATTGTAAAGCCGAAAGCGACTGAGCGTCACTTACCACAGTGTCCTCTATAGCGGATACTCACCATCGCCGCCTTAATACATCCCAAAGGCTCTCCGGTTCGATTTCAGGAGTTTCTACAAGAAGAACTTGTCACTTTCCTGCCGCAAGGAAAAGTAAAGGGGGCATGACTGATTTGGATGAGAGACTTGCAGGTTCGCTACGCTCTTTCACTAGGACCGAGTTCTGAAGCCAAGACTCGTGATTTAGGACCCTTCATAGCCGTATTCGAGGTCTGTACTACGGTGATGCGGAATTCGGCATCACAAATTGCTCATAACTCCCCGAGGCCCGCACGACTGTGTACAGCCAGATCCGTACATTTCATCAAGCCGTAATGAATAGTTGCCGGGCATATAGATGCTGGAGAAAAACAAATTCACAGTTGAGTTCGTGAGTACTTGACGTTCGGGCTGGACATGCATCCGGGGCATCCCCTAGTTGCATCATCCGAAGAAAAGGCAAAAGCATTAAGTAGATTACTCTCGTGTAACACTTCAAATCCAAACGCAATACGGGTAAAATCATAGCTCAAAGACCAGAGCGCTTCAACAATTATAAAGCGTTTTCTCTATCCCCAGTCTGCGTTGCCCTGCCTGCCCTGCTACTAATGCATGCATACAACATTTTCTTATTTTGGGGAAAGACTCCGCTCTTCTTAGCGAGCTTTACGGGCAACCAATCACGTCCACTTTACGCGCGTCAGTGACTGTTCAGCTGAAGAACCCCAAGCTGACGGGTGCCTGAGGGATCGACAGACTCGAGGGCTGAGTCCGCGTGAGATCCGATCTTCATCAAGACTTATGAACAAAAGGTCTACGTCAGGGGCTTTACGTTTAGGGGAGGCGACTAGGTCAACATGCCACAAAAAGGCTTTGTTGGTTGTAGTATAGCTCCCGATTGCCGGGGTGCGCGTTGCGCTTTTCCAAAATATACTTTCGGAGGCAATAAGACACGGATTGGAGACTTGAATGATCTGATTGTGATTTCTACACCTGGATTCTAGAGCATCATAAGGTCTGTATAGTGCCTAAGTTAAGGCTAGGAGGAATGAACGGCTTCAGCCAGTACAGCGAAGGTTTTCAGATTGAACGAAGAGCACCATACAGTACTTGTTGAGATGCTTTGCAACATGCTATTTTTCCAGCGTCATCGGTAGACTGTACAATCTAGTTGAGCCAAATTGCGTTTGCGGACATTGACGCTGGTACCACCAACAACAATGAAGATCAATGCCTTGATCTTCATTGCTAAAACCTGAACGATAAACCATTCGCGCTTATTTGCCCGTGAGTCCGCATTCGGTGTTTCAATCAAAGACACGCACGATCGCATGACATTCAAAAGCACTCACAAGGCCATTTTAGGGGTCAGAGCTTGAGGCGTGCGTGATTTGCACTGCCTTTCCCGTGCGCAATCTTACACTCTACACAATGGGTACACAAGACTGGTTTGCAGCTCTGGTTGGTTAGACGATCTCACATGAGGCTTGGATGTATTACCTAATTGTATTGGGGGCCAGATCGTAAAACTACAGTGTATACGAACTACAATGTATACGAACTACAGTGCATACGAACTGTAGTGTATACGAACTACGTCACGGAGGAGGGATTCACAATCTGGCTCGCCTATGCGTTTGCACGACAGGAATATGTAAAACATGTCTCCGAATGCCGCCGTACCGCTCTGTGCATCGATTTCTCATGATTGGGTGTCTTCTTAAGATGCGGAAATATGCGCGTGCCTAAACTTTGGCCAAGTGGGCATGCAGTGTCTTAAAGATAGCATCGAACACCTCCTGCTAGTAAGGCAAGCATAATCTGTATTTCACTGCCCTCTCAATATGAGCCATTTCACCGGCCCAGTTCACTGATGAGGAAGTGCTCGACATCTGACTGTGGTACAAGCAGAGATCAGAAGACTGATTGAAGCGTTCGGACCGGCAAGGCGGGCAGCAATTAGAACCCGCTTGCTTTCTTTAGTAACCATCTTGGAGATCACTTAAGGGCGCAGCATGAGCTGCGTTTTCTATGGGAAAAATTACGTGTATATAAACCAGCTCTGATCCAGCTTCTTTCCACATCGCTCATCTACTCCAGTACATCGAATAAGCTTCCCCGTAACACAAAGCCCTCTAAAATCTTTCCATCTCCCTCCTGACCACCAGAATGCATCTTTCACTCTCATCCACCCTCACCACCCTGGCCATCGCCAGCCTCGCAACCACCAGCTCGGCCTTCGTCATGGACGTCTACGACAGCAATGACTGCAGCGGCGATGCACGCAACGTCAACGTCTGGGACAACACCTGTGCGACTTGGATGGGTGGGTTCAAGTCCTACATTCCGCGTGTCTACGGAGGCACGCATCAATATGCTTACTTCTTTGCTCCGAGCAACTGTGGAAGCCTTCCTGGGTCTATTGGCGGTGATTGGGCTGATGGCGGCGGCTTCAAGGTTGGCCAATGCTACTATTTTGGAGATGGGAATACTGTTGCGAATGCGGCGGCCTCTTACTCTAGTTAGATCTTAGAGTGCCTGTGGTGAGTCTGTTTCACATGATGTCTTTTCTGTAGCTGACGATGTCCAGGGCGTACTTGGGATGGAGAGATAAGAGTGAAGGGGAGGTGGGTTGTGGAAGGAGTGTTTTAGTTGGCCTTGTTGAGGATATCCTGTCGCTACCTCTCGGTATCGGTTCTATGGTTTTGTGCTTTCGGGCGACCAACACCAATGTAGTACAGCAGAATGTAGCCAATACCAAATAATGAATCGCAGTGCTTAATGACTAGTCGGGAATGAAAGTGAGGATTGGCATTCGGGTGCTGACCGGCGTGAAGCCGGCTTTAGAGAAGACATTTGTAGTACATCTCCGTCGTAACCCGATAAAAGCTCGGCCGTTCTCAGACCTTGGCTTTGAGCCCGGACTTGGGGTGCAGATACTGTATTAGGATTGCTAAAGTGCTGTAGTTGTTCAGACGAGATCCCACCGAAGCAGTGTTTCATAGACGAAGCGCTCCCGCAGAGTAGTGTAGATCTAGTATCTGTATCTCAAGTCCGGGGGATAAGCGTTCCATACCACTGCAGAAACGATACTGTAGGGCGCATAGCGCTGGAGCTCAAGGGGTGACCGATCGCTAAGCCGGACTTGTACCTTGGCACGAATGGTCGTTGTTGGCTGCAAGAAATTGCTAAACATCGTTTGGAGGGGAGGTAGAGTACGGTCCTTGGGGTTCTTGGAGCAAAACCAAGACCACGGCTCTTCTCTTCAAGGTCCACGAGCAGCTTTGAGAAGACTTCAGACCGTCGATTTGGAGTCGAAGATGTGGAGATGGATGCGGGGCAAGCTCGGTAGCTTGTGGGGCAAGTACCAATCAATCGCATCCGTACGAACGCACCTTACCTGAACGGAATGAAACCGCTGACTGTGACTTTGATCCTTCTCGGCAATTGTATATCTGCTACACTTATGAAGATTGACATCCTTCGGGCGAAGGTAGCCGACTTGGGGCTCGAATCCTGCAGTTATCTAACCTGTGCATGGACCCTGTGTCGATCCCCCGCACGTCCTTGCTCCAAATACTATATTGTGCTCACGCATCCTCGGGTATATGCACTTTCACAATCAACCTTGATCGGACGTCATGCCTTCAGCAACAGAGCTCACCAGCAATGGCGCCTCCAATGGGACTTCCAGCCATGGCATTCCAACTTCGTGTCCATCCTGTCCGGAGCCGCTCATGTACTCGGGTTCCTTAGACGACTACCACTACTTCGAAATCACACCCATCATCGGACGCGAGTACCCAAAGACTAACATCGTTGACATCTTAAACGCACCGAATCATGAGGAACAAATTCGCGACCTCGCAATCATCATCTCAGAACGAGGTGTCGTTTTCTTCCGCGACCAGAACAACCTCGACATTGCCTCTCAGAAGAAATTCTGCGACCTCCTTGGCAAGCTGTCCGGACGTCCTGACGAGAACGGGTTACATGTGCACCCGATCTATAGAGACCCAGGGAACCTGCAATTGCCCGATGGTACGACAGACGAGAACATCTACGTCATCAACTCAGAAGCACAAAAGAAGATCTACGCCACGATGGGCAGCCGAAAGGGACCTCAAGCGCAGGAACCACGCGACTTGTCCAGAGAGTGGCACAGTGACTCCACATTCGAGAATGCGCCATCTGATTTCAGCTTCTTGAAGATGGAGGAAACACCGCCGCATGGTGGTGACACGCTCTGGTGCTCTGGATACGAGATTTACGATCGCATATCGCCCTCCTTCCGATCATACCTCGAGACTCTGACAGCAACCTGCGCTCAGCCAGTGTTCAAATCTGCAGCCACGGCCGGGAACTACGAAGTCATGTCGCCCCGCGGCAGTCCTCTCAACACAGGCGACGAGTTCGCTCCCTCACATCCGGTGGTCAGGACCAATCGTATCACGGGATGGAAGAGCATTTTCGCCGGCGTAGGACTGCACGTAACGAAGATCAATGGTGTGTATAGCTATGAGGACCAGCTTATTAGGGAGTACGTCATGCGCTTGATAACACGAAACCATGATTGCATCGCGAGGATGAAGTGGTCGAAAGATGCGTGTGCAATTTGGAACAACAGCTGTGTTTGGCACGCTGCAACAGTGAGTGATGATCGCACTGGTCGCTACCGACGGTCCATGAGCTAATGTATACGATAGCCCGATACGCATCTTGTCACAGGAAATAGGACTGGGGTGAGAGCGAGTTCAATTGGTGAAGTACCATATCTTGCTCCACACAGTAAGTCGAGAAGGGAGGCACTGGGCATACCTACTGTATGAGCTTGAATTAGAAAACAAGGCATTTCATGGTACATCAAACGCCTGAACCCTCTTGGTATTGCGCCGCTATTCCCATTCTAGCTAGGCGCCAGTCAAGCATTTATCGCGGCTCTCGCGGTGGAAGGAAGCAATCGCACGACTTCCGGCTTCTCAATCGCGAGTTTCTTGAGTCTAAACCGAAGTACTGTCAACTACCCGCGCGCACGCTAAGAAGCTAGGAATCTTACAATTATGTAAGGGCCCGGATGGTATTTCTTGCTCGGTAGATCTGTCTCGTCAAGTCGGGCTTGCAGCTCTTTCTCGTCATCTTTGGCCATGAGAGTGATCGCTCGTCTCATTAGATTGTCACCTCGAGCTTGGATCTGCTTGCCGAGCTCGGATGCCTCAGGGCCTGCCTCGGGTGACGCGACTTTGAGACTATTAGCCCACCTTCACCGTTGGATCCACAACATGTGAATTCTTACAGAACGACTCTAGCAGCGTCTTGGGCTCCTCAATCTTGGCATTGGCTCTGCCCTTGGAGTTGGACTGTGACTCGAACGAAGACTTGATACTGAGACTTGGAAGTTAAATGGAGATTGAAGTGCAGAGCTTCAGTCTGAACGAGTGTAGAGTGAGAGAAGTGTTGTAAGTTTGTTTGCGTTGTGCGTAAAGGCAAGTTGGTGAAGTAAACAGGTAACGCGCTAAGCAAATCTGGCTAGCTCGTCCTAGAAATGCCCTCCGATGCACGTGAGTGGCTAAAGCTCCAAGTACCTATGATTCTGGCTCTAGTTTCCTAATATCTGATCAATCCTCCTCCGCTGCCGTTGAGGAACCCTTTCGGGAGTGCCGGCCCTGGAGATCGCATCGTTATTTTGATCGGATCACCACACTCGACATGCTCCTCACTGTTTTCCTCTTCCTCATACTGTACGGTCACCGCAACACGGTTGACGCGCTTGCCTTTGAGCCAATCCTTGAGCTCAGGTAAGAGCTTGTATGTCTCCGATCCAACACTCAAGCCCCTGGTGTAAGACAACTTTATGTGACTAACGTGTTTCAACCGGATCAAGACCTTGAGGTTGAATCGCAGAATAACTTCATATCTGGTGCAGAGACACCCTCGGTTTGGCAACGGGATATAATGATTCATTCCGGAGTGGTACAGGCTCTCGATATATCCGGGTCGGTCCCAACGATCGGATGACCGAATATCATCCCGCCCCACGAGAAGTTCTATTGTCTGCAAGCCCGAGAGCTTTGACAGGAACAGCATAGTATCATCTTCGCGAAATTGCGATATCTCTAACTTGACATCTCGTACATCTCTGAATGCTCCACCGTTTGGGAATATATCGAGAAACCCTGATAGTGAAGAATATACCGTAGAGCTTGTCTTTTCAGTGATGGTGCAGTGGCGAACCAAGACACGCCCAGCTTCGTTGAAAATACTACGCGAGACGCAGAGAAGTGCTGGAAACACCATGGTCGCATTGAAGGGTAAGGATCGCTGCCATACCGTAAGGCACTGTGATGATGCGAGCCATTTGCGCTGGCGCGAAACGAAATAATCCGGAACCCAGTTGGCTTCACCTGATTGAAAGTGGGAATCAACCTGAATCTCTCCAAAGAAGTCTTCCAGGAAGTGGTAATAGACCATCTCGCGGATCTCCAAGGCTTCGAGCTTTGCAAACGGGTGGAACGTCGGGCTTTCCTTCTCCTTTTTAGTGGCCGAGAGCGTGGCGGACAATCGACGTTTGTTTGCCCAGAGCTTGGGTATAGCACTACGGGGATACTCTTGGTTCATATCCTCAGGTAAGGGCCGCTTCTGACTACCAGTGGCTGCCTTATCTCTTGACTAGAGGGCCCGACACCTCTCCCTCCATAGCTTCAACATCAGGTCAATGAAGAGCAAAGCAGATAGGGATGATTAATTCGAAGAACGATGAACTATAGCTATAGGGGTCATTTTTCGATAGTAATAGACACACGCGGTATCGCTTTGGCGCTACAAGGTACTCCTTGCTGTAAGTTACGCTTGTCCATGCTACGAACCAACGCTTTGGTAGCCGGCAGTGATAGTGAAAGACCTTTCAATGACTCGCCTCGCTTTTGTGAATACCGTCAATTGTGCTTCCATGTAGTGAATGGGAGTCTTCTCATTCTCACCCAACTTCAGTCATCCTTCAAATGCTCCGGACGGTTGGTGATATATGTAATCGGGCACACCCTTGTGCACTCTTGGCAACTTTCTCAGCCGTGGCAGATCATCCGGCTGTCCTTGCAGCTGCATGATACATTGCCCCCACTGCACCGCATGATAGAGCAGCCGCACATGCGCGTGCTCTGGTGTTGGAAACTGGTTCAAATCTTGTGTCTCTTTCTGCAGGGTTTCCAAAGCTAGGGCCTTACTATGGTCTGACACGGCCTTCTCTTGTTCCGGAAGGAGAGTATGGATCTGGTTCGATACGTATTTGGTGAGACTCGTTTACCGATGCAGGTGAAAAGATGCATCCATACGATGGAGTTGACTGTGTCATCGGATCGCCGCTTCTTCATCCATCTCTGGAAGATTGCATCGAGTGGCTTGCCGGTATAGTCTTCCTCGTAACTTTCCTCATCGATTTCTTTGACTAAGCGAATGTATAAATCTCTAGCCTCAGCTTCGTGTTCCGCATCTATGCCTTCGATCTGTAGGTGTCTTCTTTTGGCTGTAGGTTCGTACGGCTCATCGATCCGGAAGCGGCTGTCTTCCACTGGGAAGTCGACGCGAAGTGACTCAATGATGTCTTGTGAGTATGCTGTGACTTTGGATCCATAGAGCTCATCTAGTCTACCAATTGCACCATTGATACGATTTCTCAAATCCTTAAGAGAAGGTCGGTTTTTGGGTAGGTAGTGTAGGCATTGGTCAACAATCTGAAATAGACCCAGATTGTAGTCAGTGGGATACTCATCGAAGCCATGTGTAGGTACATATTGCCGATCATCAGCTTCTATGGAGACCGATTCGCCCCATCGGTTACACACACCGTCGTATCTGGCGTATATATCCTGTTTTGCAGGATCGGTAGCCTCGGGATGATAAGCCGAGCACACCATGAGCCTTTGTATTACGAGTGCAACCGCGAATATGTCCGATGCAGTGCCAATGTCGGTATATTTGGGGCAATATTCCTCTTTTTCACACCCTGGATTATCTTCTTCGTATCTAGATCGTGCGACCCTGCTGTGCTCCTTTGACCAGTCAGTATCTTTTCTTGAAGCTTCTCAATTGTGTGGGAGTCGAATCTATCTGCTACCACTGTCTTCTGCTCAGAGATTCCGTGCACACTTTTATTTAAATCCAGAGACACTTGTTGACGTATATCAAGCCGTACATCGAAAATTGTCATGCAAAAAAATGCCAGCGAGATGAAGTACTCACAGGAGCTGCCCAATGGTCCGTACCCACTTGACGATACGTCGAGATCGTCTTATCACGCGCGCTTAGTTCCTTTGGTAGGACTGACGTCGGGACCGAAAGATCAAAATCTGCAAGGAGCGGTCGTTTATATGAGGTGTACTTGTCATCGGCATCACCAAGGAAAATGTTGCCCTCTTTGATATCCAAATGCCATATAGGGTCCCATGCTTCTCGTTCCGTCGTTGGATCGGTGTCCTCGCAGGCGCCTTCATGGAGTGCACTTAGTGCGTCGATCAGACATTTAAAGACATACCAAATGTAATGCTCCGGAATATGTCTGCAATAGTCAGCTTAGCAAAAGCGTTTGAACACAAAAAGACATCTACCTTTGTTTGGTGATACATCTCTCGAAAAGACCGTACAGGTCACCAAGCGGGGCGTAGTCTGTATAAATGTTCCTAAAGTTGAAAGCCGTACCATCACCTGGATTGAGTTCTTTTAAGAACTTGCGCACCCTTCGACGACTCTGTGCCCTATAGCGAAGGATGTTTCTACAGCTCAACGGTTGAAGTTGCCTGGCTATTGTCCATTCTGTAATCGCCCGATCCAGACTCGTAGGTAGATGAAGCTCATTTCCAGTTTCTGTTCGCTTCTCGCCGGGCTTTCCTCCATCTCCGACGTTGATACACTTGACAACGACGCGGTCCTCAATTTGCCCGCTATCCGTTAGGTTGACAAAGAGCCAAATGCCTTGCGTCAAGAATCCATGATCTTCTTCATCTAATTGGCTATTGTGAAGGGATTTTGCAAAGCGCCATTCTCCAGAAAATTCTTTACTCAGGTAATTCTGAACGTGCTTCCGCGTACCTCTAGTAGGTGAGTGAAAATGATTTCGGCCCGGGTCGTTGCGGAAGAAAAACGTGGGTGATATTTCCCCGCTGGCATCACTTTCCTCAGATCTGGAAGAACTTTCCACCTCTGACCCTGGAGATGACGGTGAAGCTGGGAATACGGGGATGGACTTTGGTCGAGCTGGTGGAGCCGGTGCCGGTGCCGGGACTGGTGCTAGTGCTGGAGCTGGAGCTGGCACTGGTCGCGTTGGAGGAATTGCATGTATCACAACGACCTTCTGTTCTTTCGATCGCTTCTTCGCTTTGCCTATCCGATAAGCACATCGTTTGAGCCAAAGATCCGTGATGGCTTGACCTCGGTTGATTGCGGGCACTGCATCTCGATGTTAGCCACACGAGCCTCGATAAGCTTCAGATAAACGACACGTAACGAACCTTCATCGTCCCTCTCTAGTTTTTGAACGAAATAAATGAAACCGAGGCGCTTTGCCTGAGATTGAAGAGCGTTATACGTATTCTCATCATTGTTATCCAATGCATGGTACGCTATCGGATCCATTTGAGTCCGTGCAAACGTTATCCAAATCCTAATGGCGGTCGTGTGAGGAAATATCAATGGTTATACCGCGTGCTTGGAGCGTCCTCGGCTAAGTTGAATTTGCTCGCAACTTCAATCGCGCTATGATCACAATGAATGAGAATCGCGAGAATGAGACGAAGAGACTGTGATATCAAGACGATAGATATTTCCCTACCAGATCCGCTAAAGTATGTATTCTTTGCCAACGGTGTTTAGAAAGAACGTTTGTCAAGCAATGGGGGCTTTGTCTCTTTCGCTGAGAATGGCGAAGTCGCACGACTGCCAAAGAAGGGTCATCTGTCCGAATAAGGTCATATTACTGTAGGTTGCGCTCGCGGTGAGAATATGTGCTCAGTTCCTTTTAATATTATTTATAACTCTACAAGGCATGTGTATGTGAACAGGGACAAGATTTTACATTGAATCGCCACCATTCATTCATCATCCGACAGTAATTACGTAGTATTACTGCGTTCGTCAGCGAACTTTATAGACGAGAATTGGGGCTCGGTAGTTTCAATTTACGCCTCGACTAGCGGGCTGATAGGTAAGCATTCTAGCATAGGAAACATTGAAGATAATGGCAAAACCACGTTTATACCGATGCTGAGATACATGACAGCCTGCGTTCGTGCAAGGGAACTTGATGGCATAATTTCAGGACCAAATCTGCGCTTCGTGTTATGTCTGCCCCGGGACATTGACAGTAATAGTTTGGAGTTTCGAAACCAATCCACTAGATGGCTGCGGAAAATCATTGAATAATCGCGAACAATCTCGGAATACTGACATATCAATCCCACCACATTTACGACGTTGATCTTCAAGCTCTAGCTCGAATAGATGTCCAGGAAGACATTGTGTGGACAGAATATCCAGCCTCTCTTTAGCTTAAGATTGTTAAAGCACATGTCTACCTCCTAGAGACTCTCTGGGTTTCTCTCGGCTTTTTTAAGTATTCCGATACCATTCCATCAATCCGGTCCATCACCACCACGTAACTAATCTTATCAAACACCTACAATGAGCGGCCCCAACAACCATGTACTCCCCTCCTTGGAAATGTTCCTCACCGAATCCGTCGACATTGTCAAAGCTCCAGGTCCTAGCACCCTTGGTACCAGCACCGCTCACTGCAATGCTTGCAACGACTCCTTGTTCCCGACACTAGCAGAAGGACAGCGCCACAGCCCCGTAGTCCGGATCCTGGGCTGCGAACACGCGTTTCACCTGGAGTGCTTACTAGCTACCTACACCATAGCTGCATGGCAGGCACGCTGCTGCCCGGCATGCTATCAACAACATGACTCAGATACCATTGCAGAGCTCTTCCAGCTACCGACAACCGAATCCGTCTTGCGCCTGCAGATGCTCGCCAGCGTAGGTGTCGTCGGGCTTGAAGAGATCCTAGAGCCCATCGTTTCCGCCAATCGTAGTATGGAAGAAGTAGATTTCATCTTGACTGCGATCGATATGGAGATCTGGGCCAAGATTCAGCAGGGACATCGCGATGGTTTGGAAGCCGCGACCCGGCGGTACTTGCTCGAGGACGCGCTGCGGGAGATGCGAGATTATGAGATGTTGACCGGTGAAGTGCATCCTAAGGTGCAGGAGCTGTCGGATAGCTTCCGTGATTTTAAGGGAGGGGAGACGCAGCATCTGGAAAATGTTGGTGATCTGTCACAGTTGATGGGAGAGATGAATGTTGAGAGCATGTAAGCGAGGATGTCGAGAGCTTGATGACTGGCTGTGATAGGGACAATTATGACATGTTGAGGTGAAGTACACTTCACAGCTGGAACATTAGTCTTATCGTATAAGATAATTGAAGAGAATTCTTCTCCATGATTTGGACATTGTTCAAATAATCGATAGAAGTGACACGTATCCACTCGATACATTGATACGTTGATGAGACGCAGTCTTAATTTGTGACCACGCTCAGTGTCAAGTTCTGGGAAAAGTGTGACTGAAAAGAGGTATGGATTCGGATATCGGGTATTGCTCTACCTGGATGATTTCGTTATCAAGTATCTGCTGTCGACACGGCTCGGTCACAAGCCTCTCTTAACACAAAACATTGTACCAGCACTTAAACCTCTCGTTGGAAATTGTTACAGGCTGGAATTTTGGCTTTGCATTGTGTCGGCACTATACAAGAAGGCAAACATCGCCACGCTGTGGCCCAGAACGTAGTGCAAGAATAGATGAATTATCGCGACATGCAATAGGCGCATTTGGGCACAGCCTCGTGTCAATAAATTTGAACAACCGAAAGGGGATATATACACAAAAACTGTGACGCTTGAACAACGAAGCGACAGTGTTCCACTAAAGCCAACTGTGAAGAACGGGTATCTCAAACTGGAAGTAACTGAAAAAAGCAGTGCCACCAGATAAGCGCCAAATTGAGGGCGATAACCATTGCCAGAGGTAACGATGAGGTGGCTGAGAAGGCGAGCCGACACGACGCTGTTGAAGCACCAACTCGGTCGTTCTGGAAGACAGAAATAATAACGCATCGACGACGACTGGATCGAGGATGTATCGTTTGACGAACTTGACCCGGTCATGCAAAGTGATGTCGAAGGCGTTCAGGCAGGGCAACTCTGCGTTGTGAGAGGTCAGTTAGCCGGAGGGGTGACGGCAGCAGGCACACACAACGGAATCATGGCCAATATATGCTCGTTAGTCGCTCCGTTTCGAGAGAACAATGCAGTGTTGAACAGGTCCAGGTCGCAGAGCCCGAAACGGGGATACAATTAGCGTATTACTAATCCTAAAGTGGTGCAGTTGGATGAACGAGGACCTGATTAAGTGGTGTTGGATAGACGAAGCGCTCCCACAGAGCAGTGCACTGCAGTATCTGTGTCCGTCCTCCGGGGCCTCAGTGATCTCTGACCAAAGTTCATAGAGCCAGAAGGTAGGTTCGGCGAAGGATTCGCGGGATCGGGCTATCGGTTGACCCGCCTATGTGGTACAAGACCGGTGAAGGATGGCTTGGCTCCCAGTAAGACCCCGCGCTACTCAGGCGCCCCGCTCATTATGAACGACGTGCATACTGAGGGCCTGATGTTATCACCAACGCATCAAATACCGCATGTAGATCCTCAGTATTTGCCACGAGGTCGAACGTGCTGAGGGAGATGTTTGCCTGAGGCTCCGGGCTGAGACAGAGGTGTTCGTTGACCAGGCTGAACGTGATACGGGTACCTGCGCGGGGGGTGGGGCTGTGCTACAAATGAGCAGGCAGGGACGATTTATGTGCGCATGCTCCTGCGCAGGTCGATAGCCTCTTTCATCTCGTCGAAGCGAAACTGGTTCTGTTTCGAGACTGCGCTTTCATTGACACCGTTCCTGATAAGGAAGCCCACAAAGGCTTCATGGTTGTGTGCGACAGCAAGATCGAGGACAGAGCACGGCTGTGAGTCTTTGGCATTGACGTCCGCGCCGAAGTCGACAAGTATTTGGGCCAATTTGGTGTCGCCTCGTTGTGCTGCCCAGTGGAGTGGACTACGCTTGGAGCCATCTTTAGAGTTGGCGAGGTAGGAACTGTTTGGGTGTTGTTGTAGTGCATCACGTATGGCTCGGAACTGGGCCTCTGAACTATCGTGTCTTTCCACGATCTTGAAGTGAAAGTCTACCCAGTCATTGCTGGGCTTGGCTGGTTGTTCCTCCGATATCACACTGTCGTTTCGGCCGGACTGCGGGCGTCGAGATCTAGAAGACGTAGATGACGAGGAGAACGATGCGCGTGGGTCTTGTGCGTTTGAAGAGGCACGGCGACTTGGAGGTTCGACTATCGTTTCTGTCTGGGAAAACGATGAGTCTGTTCGACTTATGGGACTTATCGCTGCGTTCTCTTCGGTCTGGTCCAGTTGCTGTAGTTCTCGCAACAGCTCCGCTCTTGTAACGATCGCTTCCTCAGCAGGCACCGCGCGGGAATTTCGATGTATCTCATGGGTAACTTGCAAAGTCCAAAGACTCACTGCCCGGTGCATAAGTCCCGACAGCCGTTCGAGATCTTTGATAGACTCATCGATACGAGTTCTCCAATGTTTTGTTTGGATGGTCAGCGT
Source organism: Lophiotrema nucula (assembly GCA_010015825.1). Taxonomy (NCBI): domain Eukaryota; kingdom Fungi; phylum Ascomycota; class Dothideomycetes; order Pleosporales; family Lophiotremataceae; genus Lophiotrema; species Lophiotrema nucula. The sequence continues at coordinate 274,543 of ML977357.1, forward strand.
GACCTTGTGAAAGAACGTTCTCGATGGTCTTAACGCTAGAGCTTTCAAATCTGACTCGACCACCTGCAGACGTAGCTGACTTCTTTCGAGATAGCTCGTTATGAGCCGATGTGGTTCACTGGTTTGTCGGAGTGGCGACTCGCGGCAAGTCGAGGATACGATCTTGATCAATCCTTTGAAGTCCCTGAGTTGAACGAGGAGGCTCTCAATCGTTTTGTCGATGACCTTCGCCTCTCTTATGAATTTTGCAACTTTCTTGATGATCTCCAAGCTCACAGTAACCAAGCTCACTATTGCGCTGACTGGTTCAGCCATCTTCGAGATCATAACATACACCCACGTTGATCCACTTTTACATCTCCTGAACTTAGTTGAATTGATGGGTGGTGTTGACGGCTCGTCGATGATGGTAGAGGAACGTCGTGTACGAGGCTGAATTTGTCGAGTGGGGCCGAGTGAGACGAAGCGATCCTGGGTGGGCTATCCGCCCTTGCATGAGCCTTTAACGATATTTAAAGGCTGATACTGACTTCTTGCGATCCCGCGGTGGCTTAAGCTTGCGTGTGATACGCGTTCGTGACAACATATGGTTGTGTCTAGGCTTCCAAATTGGGCGTCAGATGTGTCCTCGAGGCGAATGAAGCTTCACCAGTTGCAGTGCTCAGCTTGAGACTGGGGATGACGCGCACCAGACGTCTTAATGGGAAGGAACACCTCAGCACGATTCCTTTCGCTCAAATGATGAATCCGCGAAAAGTGAGTCCAGGCGAGCGGGGATCGGTCGCCGGCTGAGTCCAAGAAGAAGGCAAACGGTCGGCCCCGAACAGATCACGTGGGTTCTGTGGATAGGCTATCAACAGCTGGATGGCCCGGTTTCTGATGCAGTAGACGACGCCACGCGGAAATTGTGTGCAGGCTCTCGAACGAGGTCGTGCACAGGGAGACGCATGCTCAGCCCCGGTGGCCGCAGTCCAAGATAGAGAACTTAATGTACACGGGTCGCCAACTAAAGACTGCTGTTGCGATGCAGCTCGTGTATTTGGAGCGCTGTGGTGATGTCGAGTCAGTGTATCTGTTCTCCTCACTGGGGAAGTGTGGGTCTTTGTGGGTCGTCCACGGCCTGCCGTCGCGTGTACGGTGAGAAGGACTGGGGAAGCAGGCTGAAGGCAGGTGGCCGGCAAAGCGATAGAACGGTGATGCAATTACTTACACCGCCCGCTCTATAGACTAGGTGGCTTTCGATGCCCTACATGATTAGCTGAAACTGGTCCAGAACGCAGGCGAAGACACGGGAAAAGCAAGGCAGCCAATCGTATCGAAAGGCAAGCGATCACGAACTCCACAGCCTCTGCCAAGCCGCGTGACCCCCTCAGTTCAGGTCAACGTAGCGCTAGGCAGCGGGAGATGGCTGTCGAGGAGGGCTCTCTGTGGCACCGTCATCTCGTCTTGTACGCGGCAAGGATCCCGCTGGGTGGCAGAGCCTCCGCCTGGCGGTCAGCCTTGCGCGATTAGGGCAGGATGCTGGAATATATTGCACCCTTGCATCTGTCGTCTAGACTGTGAAATCATTAGTTGCTGTTCGTGACTGAGAGCGCTCCTATCTACGTGCGACATATCTCGGTAGTGCCTATTGATGGGTCTCGTTGTCGTCGATGGAGCATCCTTCCAGAAGTCCTTCGCTTGGGGCACCCCCGGCATCTAGCGAGGTAAGTGGGCTGCATGGTACCTTTGTATGGTATAGTTAACGGGTAGACGCAGTTCGATCAGATCCATACATCTCCACCTGCTCTTTCGGTATGTCGTACCAAGTTATTCCTTGACCTTCCATTTGCTTATCCTAACGTCTCTTCAAGGCACCTGGTCCCACAACCCTTAGCGATCGCAAAATTCCCGGGAGCATTCTTCGATCTACCGGTTCCCAACAGACATATGACAACCCGCTACTGACCTTCGATGACACGAGAAAGGATCTAGAGACAGGGAGGACGAGCTTGGAAGAGTACGTGTTTGACTTTGCCGGAAAGGCCAGCTTGAGAGACCGCTATGAGGTGTTGATCTTTGGTGCTCGACTCGCGAGGGACAAGCATGAGGCTTTGAGCAGATATGACAACGAGATCACAGATCTAGAGAAGGCTCTGCTACAGGATGAGAACGAGAAGACCGCTGGTTTCTGGAAGCAATCGAAGTTCTTTCGCGCAACCATAATGACGGCTAGTCTAGGCGGGATGATTCAAGGGTACTGTACACCGCACGAGGAATTGATGAATTTGCTGACACCAGGATGTTAGATGGACCCAGAGCGTTAATAATGGTACAATTTACGGTATGCCGGAAGATCTTGGTCTCCAAATCACAAAGCCATCCAAAACGCCCGACTTATGGGTATTCGGGATGTTGAACGCAATTCCTCTGCTGTCTGCAGGGTTGTTCGGTACGACGCTTGCAGATCCGTTGCAGGAGTATTATTTAGGTACGTCGTTTGAGGTCGACATACTAGATCTAAATCATGTGCTGATTCAACTTCCACTGTTAAGGCCGCCGAGGGAGTATCATGGTCTCTGCTGCAATTACCATCGCGACAACGATCGGTGCATCCGTAACCCATACTGTGGGACAGTTAGCAGCATGTCGAGCGATCAACGGCATCGCATTAGGAGCCAAGGCCAGCATAGGTAATACAACCACTATTAGCTCCCCTGGGGTGTACAGATGTTAGATGAATCAACAATGCGGGAGGGGTAAGACCTACGAAACGAGATCCCACGTTGGTGATCATCAGACACTGAAGTGCCTCTAGGCTGTGAAACAGCCTGGGCATCTGTATGCCATCTTTGCATCTTCCTCTGTCTTTGACATGGTGAAGGAGGCTCGGCGTCTGAATTAGGTTAACGAGCAATAGTCCCCATCTACTCGGCCGAAATCAGTCCTGAGCATATCCGTGGGGCGATCCTCGCAAATTGGCAACTAGCGGACGCTGCCGGTTCGTTGGAAGCTCTTCCGTCGGAAACACTGAGTGCTGATAGAATTAGGCATCTTCCTCGGCTTCATGGCAAATCTGATCATCGTCTACTATGTGGGGAACAAACACAGAGCATGGAGGATTCTTACCAACACAGTCTTGGTCCCTACTGTGCCTTTGATGGTGATGATATATCTCATGCCAGAGTCGCCAAGGTATGGCTCCACATCATGTTCGATTTGATGACTGGTTGACAAGATTTCCAGGTATCTGATGAAGCATGGCTTCTATCGAAGGGCATTGGATGCCTTTACGATGATACAGACAACACCTCTTCTAGCCAGCCGAGACTTCATGTATGCACATGCGCAGCTGGATTTCGAGAGCAGGTTGATGAAGGGGGCCGAGGTTGATGAGCGGGCGAAGCTTGCAGATCGCGTTGAACGCAGCGAGGTGAATCTTGCCAATAGCTCTGCGGTTTCTCCTGCGCATTCCATTCGCGGTGCTGGCGTCCCAACCCTCTTGCAACTACGCCACCCACTGGAACCACGTGATAGCCATCAGCAGTCCTCAACGGAGAGCCATGGCCGTGAGAGACAAATCGAGCTTTCCAGGATCAGAGATGATGCGAGTGATACCTCTAGCAGCGATCTGGAGTTGGCTCTTCGTCAATACAGGCAGGGGCGTAAGCAGGAAAATCCTTATGAATACCACATTGGCGTAACGGGGTACTTCAAACGTCTCGTCCAGCTGTGGAGCAACATGAGATGTCGTCGAGCTCTGCGGGCCGCTTCGATAGCAATGATAACACAGCAGATGACGGGAATCAACACAATTGCTCTTCTGGGTATGTTGTCCATAGAATCAATGCTCCAAAGCTCAGGCTGTCATGATGTTGACTATCGCAGGTACAAGCGTCTGGGTAGAGAAGCCAAGCACTCCCAAAGATTACAAGATCGCCGCGGCCATCGGAGTATGTTTCGGGGCTGCGAACTACCTCGGCGGTCTTCCCGCATATTGGTAAGAGATCGTTAGGGTGAATGACGGCCTCGAACTTCGCGCTGATATCCCGCAGGTTGTCGGATAAGTTTGGTCGCTCCATCATGCTAGCAGCAGGTCTTCCAAACATGGCCTGGTCGATGCTCGTCTTCGCCCTGTTGTTCAAGATTCCGGAAGACTCGTCTGCAAGGATACCGTTGGTTTCAATTTTCGCCGTGATTTTCAGGTGAGACGTCCGCGCTGACAGCATGTTTATCCTTGCTAACATGTAGTAGTAAGTCTACACTCCATCAAAAGACCTCTTGATTCGCTTCAACACCTTCGGCCCTAGACCAATGTGAGCGTTGTGTTGTCCTTTCCACTGACGCAGACAGCGATATTCTATGCACCAACAGCAGGAACGGGCCCTTTCTCCATCAGTAAGTCATGAGAAAACCTCTTAGCATGCAGCTCCTGCTCATACCCATGGCAGGTGCCGAAGTCTTCCCTTTAGTCTCGCGCGAAGTCGGCATGGTAAGTAACGTCGCTTCAAAATTGACGGTAGATGACCGCTAACAGGTTGCGGTCATAGGCAGTATGCGTGGCAGTGAACCTCTTAGGTGCTGGACTTCTCGCCCTCGTCTTTCCATTCTTGATGGATAGCATTGGTAAAACCGGAGCTTTGTCTATCTTCGCAGGCCTCAACCTGGTCGCATTCTTCCTAGTCTATCTCTTTGTGCCGGAAACAAGACGACGCACATTAGAGGAGCTGCAGTTCACGTTCGATTTGCGGACGAAGTGGCATGTTGAGTATCGCGCAGTGTACATTCGAAAGCATTTCGTAAAGAACTTTTGGCAGTACGCGACGGGGAAGCCGGTCAAGCCGCCCATTCCGTTCTATCGGTGGGCGAGGATCACGCATGGTGGGGAGGAAGAAAGATCATAGAGTTCAGGGTGCGAATACAAGAGCGTGAAGAGGCGAGGATTGTGGTAAGGTGTAGATGGATCAGAATGGACGCGGTGGGGAAAGCGCTGGGTGGTCATCGGCGCTAGCAGTTGGCGCCTTCCCTTTTCCTAATTGAGGCATATTGACGCGTGTACGCCTTCACGCAAGGTTTCATAGACAATTTAAAGGTAACTTCTCTTAATTACCCGGGAGGACTTCAGCATCTATTTACATGCCAGGTGGTGTCTCGTCCCGCTGCTCGACTAACTCCCCACGGATCGATGCAGACGATGTGATTCCGTCAGGCATTACCTGGTGATCGCTCTCTGCTGTCGTTCAGCCCGGAAGTCAGATAGAGTGTGCTCTCTATCCCGGTACGTAAGCTTGATAACCCAGGTGGCCAGATCCGGATTCTCCTCAAGCAGCCGATCGACCTTGCCACGCATCCCGAACATATCCAGACAGACGCAGACGGTTGCTGCGAGATCCTTCCGCAATACCTTGTCCGACGCAAGGGTGTTCTTGCAAAGATAGTCGATGGACTCGTAGGTCTCCTTCAGGTCGAAGGCAAAGGAAGGTAGCTCTTCGCGCCAATTCTCCAGTGCAAGCTCTCGGAGGCCTTTGATGACGTATTTGTCGGCAAGAACGTAGACCTTGGCATGGATCATCAGGTTATACTTCTCGGTGTCGCGGTAGTGAGGAGAACCTTCCTTCGAGCTTGGTCTCTCGAACATCTCCAGAAGTAGGTGCTTGAGGGTCCGATCAATGTCGTGCGAAGAGAGCTCGACAAGCTTCCTTGCGTCCGCCTGCAACATTTTTCAGTACAAAGAGGTCAAACGAGTGTGGCTCGGACGGTAGCTTACATGTGTATAGGGCAGATAGTTGAGGACTACCTGCGCTGCTTCCTTGAGTGCGATCTCGTTGACAGATACCAAGTGCTCGGCGAACACTCGGTGCTCTCGACGAGTAAGATTGTCGTTCCCGCCCCAAGCGATATCGAGGTGGATGTGTTCGCTATTATCGGCGCCCCTCCATGGTGGGACATCGTAGTCCAGCTCATAAAGATACTGGAGCATGTAGCCAACTGCATCGGGGTCGTCCTCGGGAAGATCGATAGCATTGTCCTCGGCGCTCTTACCGAACCGAGTCGCGCCGTCGAAGAATGCACATTGTTGGGCGATAATGGCCTTGTGGACGTGCCAAGTCCGACCGTTGCAGGTGATCACGAAATCTGAGAACTTTCCGGTCTCCAAGAGGCTCGAGTCTTCTGTCAGCAATGACAAAAGCTGTTGAAATGAAGAGGCTTAACTTACGACTTCTGCGACTCCACGTAGTCCTCGTAGCGCCTCTTACGGCGCGCTTCGGACGCGGCTCCACTGTGATCCATGGTCGCCAGGGTCTGGTGGGGGTGATGGTTTCGAGGCTGCAGAAGCTGCGGCGTACAAGATTTTGAGGGGCACCAATTTCTGTTGCTTAGGTGATACGGTGATGTTTGTTACGGACATGATCTCAGGCCTGTGCACGGCCCCAGTTGTTCTTCACTTCAAGACTAGTTCAAGACCACAGAACACAAAACCTAGCTATGTGCGATGTGAGCACATGACTTCAGTACGCACGAGAGCATGGTTTTGAGGCGAAAAGAGTTTAGTAGCAGAGGAGACAATGTAGATCGGCCAGTCGGAAGTGCTACAGTTGACCAAAGATTCTGTCACGTATTCTCGAATGAAAGCACAAAAAGCTTCTGAAGAGCTGTTAAACCATAACTGTTTTCTAAACAACGCGTTACAAACTAAAAATCCAGTTGGCAGTGCCGCCGAAAACCGCGATTCGTAGTATTTACACTGCAACCCCAAGGGATAATCTAGGCTTGAGCGATAGTGTTGCGACGTATGTCTGCGATAACCTCGCGACCAATGATATGCATCTGTTCTCCAAGGAACAACTAAAGCCGTTTCCCGATTTTGCGCATGGAGTCATAAAGAAGCAGTTCACCCCTAGGGACGCGGTATCGAGACGAGACCTTGGGGAGGGGTACAACCACCATGTTCAGATATGTCCTACCGGAGCCATTTAAACTGCCAGACAAGGACTTATTTTCGTGGTAATTGAGGTTGAAAGTACTTTTGATACATTTACTCCCCCTCCAGGAGAGATTGAACAAGGAAGCTCCCACTAGGGGCCGACACCATTTACTGTTCATGTGGTGGATGAATTGTGGATAATTGGTCTACAGTACGAGGTTGATAATACATCACGAAAATTAATTACTGAGAAATTTCACGTACCACTCCTAACCGCTAGCTTCATCATCGATGATATCCAGCTCTGTAGTCTCGCTCATGACGATCATCTTCAGGGCTAATGTCGATACCACCTAGGGAGCCAGGCAAAGGACCAATGGCTACCCATCTACAACAATCCATCGTGTAGAAATTGAAACTCCACCACAATGCGTGCAATCTCCGGAAGATCGTCCATCATATTCCGAAGCTGCGGTCGAATACCAAAAACATCCATATCAAGACATAGTTGTTGAGCAATTGCGTAGCGGAGGCTCTTGTCAGTTTCTGGTGTGTGTCTCAAGAGGTATCTGAAAGCTCTGTAGGTGAATGGTGTATCGAGACAAAATTTGGGAAGAGCGTCGAGAAACCTGGACCAGGTCAGCGATGAAGCTCTTGGCCCTCGAGGTTCAATCTCAATGCCCGTGACGGGGGTACAGATAGCTTATCATGATACTGGAAGCGTTGTAATCATTCGAGTGAGGCCCCATTTAAGTGGTACTCGGTAATCGAAGAGCCCCCACAAAACCTTCTTACAGTATCTGTACTCCCACTCCGAGTGTTTGGAAGACGACACTGTGATCAGAAATGCGGAAGAGGGGCGCAAGACTTACTTCTCGAATGCGACTTCCTGAAGGTCCTAGACCTGCAAGCGGTCGCCTATACCATATAGCTTTGCGTGCGTCATGATAATTCTGTCGCCTTCGACATCGTAGTATGGAGCGTCTTCAGTCGACTGGAGAACTTGCAATTTCTCAACCAGAGCCTTACAAAAGCGAGCATCATCTAGGTGGATTCTGGAGTCCAACCAGAGGCATTTGCGTTCATCTGGCTGCGACAAAATCAGTGATGTGGTTTGTGCACCGGTCAATCGATACTTACCTGAATATTTGGGTATGCATCTTTCACGAAATTTACGACCTCGGCCATCCCTTTAGCATCTACAGACAGTAGTCCCTCGTTAATCCTTTGTCGCACTGTTCGTCTTTTACCGTCAAGCCTCCACTGCCAATTCACATCGACATGGAGGTGATCGTGAATCCTCAGCTCCTTATTAGGAGTACTGTAGTCGAGCGAATAGATGAATTCAAACATGTAGTCCAGGATCTCCGAGTCCTCCTCTGACAGGTCAACTCTGTTGATTTCACTCTGATGCTTAAAGGTCAGCCGGCAATGGTAATAGAGGGAAGTCTCTCTACGCTACTTTCCTGAACGTATTGCTCCTGCGAAAAAGCCCGAGCGATTACAGAGAACGGCTTTGTGAACGTCTCAGCTACTCTCATTGCACACAACCTTGAGATCCGAAAACTTCCCTGTATCTAGCAATCTGCGTCTATGTCAGCTTCGTTCGTCGGGGCAATGTCTTCCTGCACTAACCCTATCTGGGAACGCGGGACGTTTTTATTGCGCCGGGACTCAATACTGTGATCAAACATGGGATCCATGGTGTATGCTAGAAATCTGGCCGAGTGTGCTATTAAGCTTGATAATGGTGATAATTAGAAGTTTGGAAGTTTATGTTCATATCACCGTGCCTCAACTCAGAAATTTATATGGATTGCATCTGCGTGTCGAATTTGCGCTTCATAGATCTCGCGTTGACCCTCGCGTTGTCAATATTCAACTTGTAGGTAGCTTCAAATGTGCACCGAGTCTTTCTCATTCGCTACATGAATGCTGCAACGGTTTCGAAGTTATGAATGTCGTACTTCCTCCATGGGTCTGTCACCTTCTAGTTCCTGTGGTGGACCAGGGAGAACATTAACCACTTTCGAATCCAACTCCCTTGACTCTTCAGTTCCTTCTACTTCACTTCTCCATCTGCCTTTGAAGAACCATTTCCGTCCTGCGAGATCTTGATCCTGATCCTCCATTTCTGCAGTTCCATCGGCTGCTTCCACAACGACCTGAGTTTTGTGCATCTTTCGCATGTACCACAGTACAATACCGACACCAAAAAGCGCTGCGCCAAGGATAACACCGATGCCGATACCCACTTTGGCGCCGGTTGTGAGATGTCCGTCACTGTCCGGAACGCGTGTTTGTGTTGGGAACTGCGACGTGGACGCCATGTCCGTTGTCGGTGGTAGTGACATTGAAGTAAGGGACAGGGTCACATCAATCCTTCGCGCGAGTGACGATGCATAGTCGACTGGAAATACTGACAGATCGTGGCTCTCCCAGGCAACGATGACAGGATGTGCGATAGCAACTCCGGTGGTAATGGTCTGCATGTTTGTGATAGTCGTAGATTCGCCGTTTGAGTCGGTCGTAGTGAGCTCGTAGGTAGAGAAATCGGTTGAATCGGTCGTGACCGGTGCAAAAGCAGACATCTTGGTGGACACATGTGATATACAGGCGTTGTTCCATTCGGTTCCAAAAGTCATTCCGCTGTAGACGGAGCAATCAGCATACTTGAACAACGTCTGGGTTGATTGAACGAAAGGGAAGAAGATTGAATCGAATACCTTCTACAACATGATGCCTGCCACCAAGTACTAGTACTTCCACTCGCACTGATTTGATGCTCAGTGATCTCGGCAACGGTCTGACCTTGAGGGCACACGCCGGGACTGTAAGTTGGCGCAGCGTCGTATGGTTGACATGAAGTATATGAAGCATCGAATTCGGAGGCCCCTTTTGCAGGCTGAGTGCTCCAAATGACTGGAATCCATAAAGGACTGTGCAAAGACTCAGCGATCCCGCCAAGTGAAGAGTCTCGCGCCATCAGCCACCTGTCACAACTTGTGGGCGCAAGGAATTGAGTCGTAAGAGGTGGAACATTTGAAAGCGATATTGTGTCTAGGAGCGATAGTGCCTCAGTGTGGAAGGTCGTGAAGACAGTGCCGTGCGAATATCCAGCATCATCATATGAGAGTGAAATCACCGGTGTCGGGCCAACTGCTCCAGGTTCAAGGCCGATTGGACTGAATGTACTTGTCTGGTTAACAATCGGCATCCTTGAGCAAGGCTTGATGAATCTTCGATTCGTAATGATAAAGAGAAGGTTGTACGACCCGTGAATGCGAGAAGCGATACTTGAGGCTCCGAAAGAGAAAGGATCAAGCGCAGAGGAAGACACAATGAGTGATGTTCAACTTGCGTAGCTCGGTATTTGTTCCGTCCGAGATGCGAATTTTCGAGCGAACTGTACCAAATGTGGACACCGCACCTTGGCGCTGGACGCGCTAGGTGTAAGGCATGTTGGGGGCCAGCCGTGCGCCCCTGTAGTACTCGGCCGAGGCGTGGTCGCTTATAATTTTCCCTGATGCTAACCTATAACTAAGAACGTTACGGTCACCGTCTGGCCGTTTCAGTAATCCCTAGCGGTGCTAATAATTAATTGAGGGCCTTGAATTAGGCTGTGAGCCAATTCCGCCATTGACTCATTTTCGAGTCGACGTCGAGAACATATGACTACGAGACCGCCGTGACGAATTTCTAATTTCTTAGGCTTACGAGACATCTTCCAAAACCTAATGTTGTATGTTACAGAGGGAGACTACCACCTATCCCACCCTTCATCATGCTTTCCACTCTCACCTTCAATCGTTGCCTAAAAGCATACAGCGCAACAAGCAGAAATAGCACGAAACCAAGAGTTCCGCAAACTTTCCAGAAGTACAATTCTGACTTTGGAGTGTCGACGACGCCCTTAAGATTCATACCGAAATAGCTAGTGAAGAAAGAAAGTGGAAGAAAGATAATGGTAACCCCAGTAAAGACGAGGACAGCTTGATTCTGGCTGTCGGCCACGATAGCGAGCTCATTCTGCTCGATAGAGCGTAGCTGAAAAAGCTGATGGCTCGGCGTCAGTATCCTCTGTCTCCAAGAAGTAATGGCAGGCACTCACGGCATTTAAGGAGATGTGAAGGTCGGCAAGAAGCTCCTTTGCAATGAGCGTGTTGTCGTCAACGATCCCACTTGCCCACTGAACACGGCTCATAGATGACTCGCCATGTTCGTTGTCAGGCGTTATTGTTCTCTCACCTTTAAGTACGTCCCCGAGTCTGTCTTCCAGTCGCTGCAAGAGTGCTTTGTTGATCTTCAAGATGCCGATCAAGGTCGTGATCTCATCTATGCAGGCCAGATACTCTCTCACTAACGCTACTGAAGCCCGCCGCTTGAATTCGTCATATCGCTTTGCCTTCTGCAGTTCGTTAGTGCCCTGAGATCAAGGTCAAGCGGAGAGTTGGTACCAAATCTTGTACAATGCCTTGATAGGTTCGCATCATACTAGGGGCGTTGCAACCCATCCTGTAGTTGTTGGGCTTGATCGCGATCTCGGTGAGAATGTATACGAGGAACCAGTCCACACTTCGCTGGTACTATTTCAGGACATCAGTCTTCGTGCGCCCTATCTGCTGGTTTGGATGAGCAGGCTCACATACCCATGTTGCACTTCCGGTCTCGGAAAAGATTTCGAACAAAAGCCCCAAAATCGAACATTGCTCATCTTCTGCCTGTGCCTCACTTGAGAGACGGAGGTGTTCATTGATATTCATATCAATATAGTCGACACCACCAGGGGCAGTCATCGTGAGCAGAAACCCTACATCTATCAACAACGGCTAGAAGTATAGTATCGGATTTCTTACCATCGGCTCTCTGGAAGCAGCGAAAGTAGGATCTGGTTACTTGAACGTTAGCAAACAAAGGAGTACCCTGCAGCATTTGTTTGTCAATTTTGAGGCCATCATGTGTCGTCAGGGCCGAGTCGGGTTGCTCTGCGGTTCCACTGGAGAGCTGACGAGCAAAGTCAGAGCGCACCAGTTCCCAGTAGCTCAGTGACTTTCCGAGATGCTTGGCTCGCCACTGTACGTCATGCGAAAGGTCGGCGCTTAGATCCTGAAGTGCATTACGATTGAGATGATTATTGATCTCCGCAAGGTCGGGATGTCCTCGGCGAAGGATTTTCTGTACATCTAGCATGTCCTGCATTCTGTCTCGGTCACGAAGGGTAAGAGCCTCGATCTCTGTGTGCGGCCAACTAGCGTTGGAGCTGAGTGAGTCGGCAATGTCGCGGTTCCCTTTCAGAAACCGATCCTCCATGGACGACTGAAGTAGTCCGGGACTTAGCGGAGCATGACTATTATTCAATTCAGCGTTTGGCAATTCAAAAGTGGTTACGTCTACTTACATCCAACGGACGTCCGACCAATCGGGCTTGGAGTGTAAATTGTCGCCAACTTCCCCAAGAGGTACCTCCATCTTTTGAAATCTGCCAGGCCCGAAGTCGCAAACATATACCTTCATGTCACATCGTCTTGGATAGTAGTATTGCGTCATTGCAAGGAGGTCCGCATGAGATGGTAAATTCAGGGAGTATGAGAACTTCAGTGTTCTCCACAAGAACTGTTGCACCACGGAACAATGATCGCTCGCCGCCGTCCATTCTCGTACGCTGTTTAATGTTGTTTGGTGCTTGCATTGATGCATAGCGTATCTTTCCCGCTGATTTAACAACTTCTCTCTTCGAATTTTTACTTCTGGATTTTGCAAGCGTTCGACAACGGTACTGAAGTGTTGCAAGCATCTTGAAGTGGGAACAGGAGGTATGTAGCCGCCGCCAAGAACTTCGCCGTACACATCCTTAACGTCCTCGTCCTCTGCCTTGAGTCGATCGAAACCGTAGTCCAGTCGTCCATTGGCCGCTTCAGCTGGAGTCAGAGATGAGCCACTCGACGTCAAAGATCGCAAGGTTCGAGCTGAATAAGACCAACCACTGACACTCCTTGTCGGGGTGGACGTAGAAATGGCAGAGCGCGACCTAGAGCTGGAGGTACATCTTCCTGCTGCATAGCCTGCTAATGCTTCGGAATTATCGCCTGACACCGTGACCCCACGTACAACAGACTGATTTGGATCCATGGGTAGATGTGATTGAGGCTTTCTGATCATGGGTTGGATTTATCCTCCAGAATGCAGTCAATCGTCTGATACAGACGATGTTTTTCAAGGGGGTCTTGCTATGAATCAATGATGATAGTTCGTGACCGCTGAGGTCGTTTCAGTTCGCCTCACCGGAAATCCCTAATCGTCACACATGCCACCTTTGCAATACCCGAACAGACGCTGTGATGAGTCTTATGTGGGTACGACAGAAGTTCGTACGCTCAAATAACAAACGAAAACGCGCTAGAGTTCTCGATGCTGGACTATGTATCCTGTTGTGGAATGCAGCAACCAACTTTAGGGTCGTTGTACGTTACCTAAAGAGAGATACAGCGTGGCTCCAGTTACTCACAAATGATCATCATATATCTGCACTCAATTCTCGACTTTCTATAGATTCCCACAGGTTCTTTTGTCACTAAATCTTACTGAGTAGCTTCTAATCGCAAACTGACGACTTGAGACGGATTTATACGTAGACACTCATGGCTATTGGCACAGATGGCGGAGCCTGCTGTACTGTCCGCTAATATCCCTGAGATGAACGGAATCGAATATTGTGCCATGGAATACAGCATGTGCACAGCTTCTGTTTTACCCATGTAGGATGCAACCATATCTCCTGGTGTGTGATTCGCGCTGCTCCGTGAAGAGAGACTCCGATAGGGAAGTCTTGGAGGAAGACTGTGGAGCTCTGAGGGACACTGGGGTCAGTCACACTCGATACCTCGTCATCAGGACATGAGGACTCACCAAGTTCACTCTTCATTGTTCTCAATCCCGAGGAAAGTTTCCATACTTTGACTTCCCAAAATACTTCTTCACATACTGCATAATATGTCGCGATATCGCCCATCAACCTACCGCCAACGATCCCAGTCGAGCCTGGACCACCTAGCAATTACGATAGGCAAAGAAGAATCACGGACGCATCGTCGCGGTAGTCATGATCTAACGGCCGTTGCTCAGGAGGGTTTTCTTGTAGAAGTCGACTCTACTCTTCACACACTGCTCCATCGCGAAGACGTCGATGGTGACGGACAGATAACTATCGACGATGTCGGCCACAAGATTATCTACCTTCGCACCTCCTCATCAAGAGGATTCCGTACCAGCGATGTGCGAGGCACCTACATGCTATCCAATCTCCTTCAAGAGCTAGTTGTAGCAAAGGAGAATGAGTTGAAGAGCGTCAGCATACCTCAAGAGATCTTAGAAGAGAACCCAGTTCATCGCCTCCAACGTTTGATCAAAGATAGATTCTGGGCCAATCTCGAGCGACGCCTAGACGAGGCAGCAATTGGTGTTGCCGCGACAGACGACAAAGACTACACAGAAGACCCAAGACCCAGAATCTACGTACCACAAGACGTACCCGAGCAGTACGCATACTACAAGAATGTAGCGGGGCGAAGACCCGAGCTTCAGTTGGACGTGCAGCTGATTCCTCGAGATCTTAATGATGATGAGTACCGCGAGATTATCAAGAAGCCTGGTATCCTAGCCCTGGATATGGAGGAGACCACCGATCCGACAACAGGGCGAACTCAGTTACGTGGATTGCCGTTCATTGTCCCAGGCGGTTGCTTTAACGAGCTGTATAATTGGGACAGCTACTTCATCGCTCTCGGTTTGCTTGTCGACGACAAGGTTGATACTGTGAAGGCCCTCGTGAAAAACTTCATATTCGAGATCCAACACTACGGTCTTATACCAAATGCGAACCGCTCGTATTATCTTCTGCGTTCCCAGCCCCCATTCCTGACAGATCTCGCAAGGCGAACATCCGAGAAGATGGAGGATCCGGCCGAAGCCAGAGAGCTTCTTCAACAAGCCACCTTGGCTGCGATAAAAGAGTACTACAAAGTCTGGATGTCGAGTCCTAGGTACGATGATGCCACAGGATTGTCCAGGTACAGACCCGCTGGTGTCGCGTCCCCGCCGGAGTGCACGACTGAACATTTCGCTGGCATCCTCGAACCCTACGCGACGAGCCGAGGAATGTCTGTTGAAAATTTTCGCAAAGCGTATGACGCTGGCAAGATTGTCGATGAGCCTGTGCTTGACGAGTACTTCCTGCACGACCGAGGTGTTCGTGAGTCTGGCCATGACATATCCATGCGCGTAGAGCACGTATGTGCAGATCTTGCAACAATCGACCTCAACTGTCTGCTGTACAAGTACGAGGTCGATATCGGGTGGGCTATCGGTACTGTCTTCGCAGACCCAGTGTTCATACCAGTGCCGTTCCGTGCACCCCGTCATGGTGTGGATCCCTATGAAACAGCCGAGGTTTGGTTTCAGCGCGCAGCACAAAGAAAGCAAGCAATAGATCGATACCTTTGGAATGAAGAGCAGGGCATGTATCTTGATTACAACACTAAGACAAAGACCCAAACTACCTTCGAAACGGCAACCAGCTTTTGGGCTCTATGGTGCGGTGTCGCAAGCCCACGTCAGGCAGAGATGATAGTCGCAAAAGCACTTCCTAAATTTGAACGCTTGGGTGGACTAGTATCGACGACAAGAGATCTGAAAGGTCTGCAGGCTTGCCATGAAGCTCATCAATGGGGTTTCCCTTACGGCTGGGCGCCGCATCAGGTCATGGCGTGGGACGGCCTTCGCCAGTACGGGTATGTAAAAGAGGCGGAAAGATTGACGTACAAGTGGCTGCAAATGATCACGAAGGTGTTCGTTGACTTCAACGGCACGGTAGTTGAGAAGTATGATGTGACTCAGACGCTTGATCCACACAAGGTCAACCTCGACTATGGGAACCAGGGCCTCGGTTTTAAAGGCTATGCAAAAGAAGGGTAAGCAGTACACAGTATAATCGACTTCCGAGAAAGCGCATACTGACTATAGACCCGTAGCTTTGGCTGGACCAATGCAAGTTACGTGTACGGCCTGCAGTTCTTGAGCGGTCGAGCTAAACGCGCTCTCGGGGTTTGTGCGCCGTGGTCAGTGTACTCCCACGCCACGCCTAGAGGTGGGTAGATGACTGTGTGGCATCACGAGCGTCCGTCAAGCCTCTATGAGCCTAGTATAAGAAAGAAGACTTGAGTACAGGTGGCGAGTTTGGGGAAGCTCATACGAGCGGTTCGTGATACAGAATACATATATACTTTTCTACATAGCTTTGAGCAGCATGGTGAGTCCGTGACTCGAGCTTTGACACACGCAGATTGGGAGTCATCCACGCCACATGTATCGCCGGGGATCTCAAAACAAACAGCAGTTGGCGGAGACCCTCAGAAGCACTTCGGCTTCCGATTACGACCTTACTTGGGAAAATTGATTCGGTTCGACTCCTTGACTGCGTTCTCGATGACGCCGACAGACAAGTCACTGTGATCGTGCAGCAACGCATTGATCTTGGGCTCGAGGCACAAGCTCGACTGATCAGTCAGAGTCTCTATGACAGCCATCTTCATCTTGACGTCACCCTGTGGTAGCTCTGCGAATATCATCTCGATGGCGCGTGGAAACTCTGGAGTGCGGCAATATAGGTGTGCGCAGTCTTTGAACTTCTCTGCGCACAAGTCCTGAAGTGCTGGCATAAGGTACTTATCGGCGAGAGTGTAGAGTGCGGCGTGAAGAGCCAAGTGCTCGGGCGCATGCTTGGAATGATCTTTGGGACAGGAGAAAAAGTGATCGAAGCCGTGAGGACAGCGAGCAGGTGCGGGAGGCAAGAAAGAGGTTACTCGTGGTGGAGGTCGGGTTTGGTGGAGCAACGCCGCCTGCGGAAGGGGCTGACGTGGAGGCAGCATCGATGGTACGACTGAAGACGGAAGAAGGCCAGCCGGACGATCGTTTAAGCGCGTGTCGTAAGTGATAGGTTTTCCGTAACTGATAGGGTTGCGCGGTAGTCGTTGTCGAGGATCGACAAGAGCTTCATCCTGTTCAATCGACGTGGTCAACAAGTTTTCCTTCTCGTAAAAACCTCGGGAAATATATCGGTGGCTCCCGGGTAAGCAGTGTGGAGACACTTACCTGGTGTGAATCCGGGGTCGCGGCGACTGGGAGATCATAGTCCAGCTCATACATGAACTGGACCAGAGCTTTGATCAGAAGCGGGTCGTCCTCGGGGAATTCGATGCGTTCATCCTCTTTCTCTTTGCCTGCCGCATCTCAGTCAGCTCTTCTCTTGGCCTCTGACGCATGCAGAAATTCCACTTACCGAACTTGACAGCGTTGTCGAAGTACGGGGAAAGGGCTGTGATGATGACCTTGTGCACTGCATAAACATCCTTGCCACAAACGATCTCGAAGTCCGAGTGTAGGCCGGACTTGAGCGCGATCACGAACGCAATGGAGCGTTGCTCCTCGGCTGCTTGCGTTGCCATTGCGGATTCGATCGAGTCCTCTTGAGAAGTGGAGAGAAAATGGTGTTATATCTGAGGGCGGGGTGTTTTTGCGTCGTGGTGCGGTTTTGAGAAAATGCGGCGGGCTTCCTTGAAGCAAACTACTAATTCGGTCTGCAATAAGTGCGCCCACGTGATCTTGCTCTATACACGTTAACAGAGTAGCTATATGTCTTGGCACTCTCTGGTTTCGACGACCCCACTCACCTCTCTTATGTACACAGAAATTCTGACAAAGTTTGCCAGTTTGACAAGCTTCTTACGATATCACCGCTCCGCTTCAAGCAACACCAGACAAACGTTTCGTTCAGCAAGCATCTTGAAGTATTACCACAACTCTTCGAGCCATTTTAGCGTCAACAATCGGGATGCTCTTTACCCTAGGAGCCCCTGAAAAGCTCCCGCACGAGTTGCGAGACATTATCTACGAACAAGTTTTCGCAGGTATTAAGTGACAGAAGTACCAAAAGTCAACCTGTCGCTCGTACGTTCGCATACTAACCCTTGAGACAACAGATACCGCTGAAGAAGTCACATCCCGCATCACGAACCCCTCGTTGCCTCGCGAAGCTCCACACATGACCCCAGCGTCGGCGGCCCCAGAACCCCAGACGAGTTCCTCCCAGCCCTGTCGAGCATTTCTTGCGCTGAAAGACGAAACCACATCATACTTCAACCGGAAAGCTGTCTTCAAGATCACCTTCTCCGAGACTCAGGGTAATACACAGGTGCGGTATGGTGAATCAGTGGGCGTTTGCAGATGCAGGGTTGTTGAGCTGCTCTCGCGGGAGCCCTTCGGCTTCCAAAAACCTGACACGTGACGTCGAGGGGTCGCGCACATTCCCCGGGGTGCCGCCGGCTCAGGTAAACCTACAACCCGAATGTCACCTACAGCAAGGTGGTAGCATTTTGATGTTCGATGAAAGCCTCGCCAGAATCTGGCACAACATTCTGAAGCACTTTATCGCAACACATCCAGACAGTCTCGACGACCCGCCTGCCCTCAACCTGAACCTTCTCCGCCCTGAGATTATTCTGAAATGGCCTCCTTAGGAGTCATATCAGATCGACCACCGAGCCGATCCCCCCTGCTAAACCTTCCTGCCGAGATCCGCGAGATGATATACTCCTACGCCTTGGAAGACAATGCTAGCGTCGACGTCGGGGCGCACTTCGTCCGCTTCCCGACCAGCACATCGACCTACCGACCTCGCTAGAACATCCTGCCATCGTTCTGTGGAGTCTCGAAGGGCATATATGAGGAAGCATTGTTCGTCTTTATCAAGATTGCGCAGTGGATAATCGAGGATGAGGTGGCGGAACTACTATTCCATATGTTCCTAGACTCAAGGGCAGGGGATAGGGCCTTTGCAGCTGTCCGACATCTCACGTTCGTTCTCTGCGGGAGAATTTGGGGCTTGGACACTGGGCTCTCGTTGTGACGCAAGATTGCACTGGGAACTATACCATAACCATCGAAATTTCCCCAGAGTGGATCGAGCAGAGGAAGCTGGACTCACTTGTAAATAAGTAATAACTTCTAGTTATATTACATTGCTGGCCACGCCCACGCAGCAACTAAGAACTCCAACTCAGGTTCGTATAATATCTGAGCTGAATTGTTTAGACCCTCCCGGCTCATGGGTCCGAGACTGGGACTTCCGCGGCTGCATTAGTTGGATGCACGTCGCTCCTAAATGTTTGTTTTCTCATGTGCCACCTCCGTTTTTTAGCGCCTTCTGCAGCCATCTTCCTGTTCAATCTAAGCACATTGGCTAGCTTTAGGGTATAGTATTCCGATAACGTAGTGCGAGAGACACCCAATAAAAACAAACAACTCGCAAGATGCATTGACTCATTCGCCATTCTCGAGAACACGGGAGTTGTCTTGCATGTCAGCCGCTACTGTTCTCATCGATTCAGCCTAGCCCTCGAGCATATCCCGAGGAAGCTGAATCTTGATGAGACCATAACCATCGCCATGCCACGCAACTGTTCCATCCACGTTCCTTTTCTCTACGACTGTGGAAGTCGGTATCCCTGCCATTCACATCCCTCCAAGTGACCATCCCTATGTGCCGAAGGCGCCCACTAGACTTGCCTCTAGTTCTCTGAATGTGAAGGTGCCAGTTGTACCGAACCGGAGCATCCGTGCCCCACTGAGGCCGGTCACCAAGAAGTTCCTTTTTCTGTTCTAGCCAATCGCGTGTAATCCAACCCGGCGTGTCGCTGTCAGACCAGCCGACCATTTCTTTCGCGAGAGTTTCGAGCCCTCTCTGAGTCTTGATGTATGCGACCTCGGCAAGATGAAGTGCCTTGTCTTCCAAAGAATCGAACTCGGGCCCTGGAATGACAAATTCCATGCTGTGTACATCTCTTCCAAGCTTTTTAAGAAGACCAAATTCCACTCCAAGCTTGTCTGTATGACTGAAAAGGTCTCGAGGAGCCCAACAATGAGAGTACGGGGCGGTCAGGCGAGCTTTAATCGCTCGTAAAGAGGATCCACCCGATTCAAAGCGGGCAGCTACCCCGGAAAGTAAGTGAGTCTTGTCGCTATCAGGATCAAACGCTATATAAGAACGTGTCACCCCATCTCTGAATCTCTCTTCATCTTTTATGATAGCCAGATTTGTACCCAGTTCCAAAGTGCGAGATTTGTGAATGGTTAAAAGCTGTCCAGGGAGTCTAGCTCCACGTGGTTGGTCGACTCTACGCCAGACAGAACACACAGAGTGCTCATAGAGTTGAGCGAGACCTTCATCCAGCATCTGCTTAGAAGCCAGCAACCACAACGGTAGAGTATTGACATGATGCCGTTGTTCTGGATAACCGAGAGTCAGGTCGAAGTATGTGTTGTATTCGTAGAAGCGGTATACGCCTTCACCGAAACATAAGGCAAGGATCTTATCGCGTAATTCCCGGGGAAGATGAGTGAACGGCGAGAACAGAGCTGAATCGGGTGCTGGCAACGTTTGCGTATTCTTTGTTGTTGTCGCGAGGAGCACTGAAAGTGCTGTTGGAAAGTCGAACACCGAACTGCGTGGAATCGCAAGTGTATTCATATTGCTCATGGAAGGTGGACTTGAGGAGGAAGGGAAAGGCTGGAGCTCACCAGTTGCTTCTCATATGAATCGCTCGGTGCACAGACCAGCCGGTGGCCATCGAATGAGGCGGAAGGCTGAGTGGCTTGGCTGTCACAGTCTTCAAGCCAAATAGGAGTCATCCTTGCGATGTATAACGATTTCGAGGGTAAGTATGTCCGCTTTCTGAAGAATACGTAGCTGTTAAATATTTGTCAGCTGTGCGTAGATGCAGGGATGGAAGGATAGAGAATTTACATAGCGGCGTTTTCCGAGGGTAGCTTGTTCAGAGCAGGTACGAGAATTCGTTGAAGCTTGAGATGCCGTGCTCGTCAAGGACTTTGTCTGATCCAGAGAAAACTTGTTCGCTTCGTGATACGCTGCCGTGCCCCAGTGGTAGGCAGGCGCGTATCTAGGTAGCCTAGTCAAGATCGCAAGCCACAATGGCGAGTCCAGCTACAAACCTTCTTAAGTCTCATTTCTAAACGTAATGAGGTGATAGTACGATTCATGTCGTTCGAAATTAAAGGCGAGAGCTCGATAACTAAGATTCTGCGTTGGAAGCATCGAATCGGTCAGCCGCTCTCCATGTACCTAACTACCAAGATACGATAGCATTGAAGCGACGATTGTCGACAGTTCATCTGCATTACCTTCAAAAAATACTAGTAGGGGTGCTTATATCTATAGCTGTGTTATATATATCTATTTATATCTACTATCTATCTTTTATAAGTTATATCTAGACTACTATAATTTTAATAAATATAATTTTTATAATATAGTATATAGGGATTTATAGAGTATAGAGATTTAAAAAGTCTAATTTGGTTACTAACATCTTTACCTTATAAATTTTACTATAAGCTATAAAAAAGGTTTAAAAGTAGCTTAAAATAAAGCTAAGATACTAGAGGCTATTTAGGTACTTAAAAATAAGACCCTTTTAGGCCTCTATACTACTATAACCTACTTTAAAGTCTTGTATAATATATTATTAGAAAATAGCTAAAAGTTTATTATACTTATAGACTACCATAGGCTCTTAGGAACAAGGAAAACCTTAAGGTCAGGATAACATGGTCACCGCAATTACCAGAGCATCGCTGCGATTATGGAGATAGCGTCCAGTTGTTTGGTTCGTCCCCCGACATACCGTCAGCCACTGAGAAGACGGATTCTTGATCGAGCGACCAAAGCTAAAGCAAGACATTCATAGAAGGCGCAGTGTGAATATATGGTTCAGGACGAGGGTACCCATAGCGTATTGCAATGCTTGAAGCTCTCCAATACAGTATCTCAACTACAGTATCTGGGCCCCTGCTCCTTGTGTCCTTTTTACAATGTATCAGAGAGAATCAACGTAACATTGTGGAGCAAGACCCCCAGGTGTGTCATCGTGGGGCGGACCCTTGCTGGCCTAGCGCCCGAACAGTAGCGGCTCAGACGCCTCTTCCGCGGGGCTTCAGCAGCCGAACGGACCACTCTCATATCACTTCAATCCCCAAACGTGTCCTGGTGACAATCTCGATATGGAAAGATGATGCTCCCATTGCAGGCTTATGCAACTACTTTTGGGTTGATCGTGGCGTACTTATATCTCCTCTAGGTTAAGCGTGCGGTAATTCCAGGCTCCCACAGGTTGAACTGCTGCTAACATTTGCTCATAGCGCAACCTTTCGAGACTCTCGGGACAAAGTGGATGCAAACCACTCAAGCATCTCCTAAACTCTTGGCTTCTGCCTCTTGGACGCGACAAACTTAGGCTATCTCTCGAGGCCGAGACTCGTCGAAGGTTCCCCGTGCTCTGTTTGGAAGAATACGAGAAGCATGGCGAAACTTATGCGCAATCGGCTGGTGGACTCTACATCATCATCACAAGACACCCGCAGAATCTGCGGGTAGTATGTTCAGAGCACTTCGAAGGCATGGCGACGGTTTTCGAGTCAATTCTATAGCTGCTGACCATGACAGACCTCGGCTACGGAAGCATTCGATACGGCTGCTTTGCACCATTACTCGGAAACGGCATCTTGAAGAACGAAGGAGCATCCTGGGAGCGCTTGCCCCGATCTTCCACAGACCGAATCCTTTGCCGGCTTTCGACGTGTTGGAGAAGCACGTGCAGATATTACTGAATGCGATACGAGCAACAGCAAGAACATCGTCGGACGCTCATAGGGATATCGACTTACGGCCACCGTTACGAGAATTCTCGCTCAGCGCCGCCGCCGAGACGCTCCTCGGAGTATCCTTTCAGTCGAATGACACGGACGAGTCCAGGATCTCTCAAGACTTCGAAGACTTCACGAACGCTTTCAGAAATGCAATCAAATATACCAGTCGCCGCGAGAAGCTCAAAGCATTCTACTGGCTATTGAATAGCAAGACCTATCGTCATCCATGCAACACAGCGCATGCAGCTCTGGGCCGCATCATGGCGAGCCTACCGAGGCCGAGTTACAAGAGCAAACGCTTTGCCAATAGCACTACAACACCATACCAAGATATAGCATGGAACCTCCGTGGAGACGACACAGTTGCGGACCAGATCTTGAATCTTCTATTCGCATCAAGAGATACAACCTCAAGTCTGACAAACTGGGTATTCTATCTAGTGGCGCGGGAACCTGAAGCGTTTGGGGAGGCGTGGGCGCAAATCGTCAGTATACTAGGTGCAGACGCGTCGACGATACCTACGGACGAGCAGCTGTCGAAGCTAACAGTCTTGGACCATATTCTATATGAAAGTAGGTCCTCTTTCGCTTGGGCATTTCGAGTCTTGTATTGGCTAGGTGCCATCCTATTTGGCGCCCAACCGTCGCGCAATTCCTTGCCCTTTCCCAACACACTTGCATCCTGCAGTGTTGGTCTTATGAACATATATGAGTACCTGGGCAGATGTAAAAGCTACAAGACCTAGCTAGCGAGATCCCTCAGCCTGACTTCCTTCCTGTGTGTGAGATGGTACCTAAACTCTCAAGAACGACGTCCAACCCCAAAGATGCCGAAAAGTACTCCACGTCTCCTAAAGTCATAAAACTAGCATCCCTTCTCTCGCCTCGAACAGCCATCTATACAGCCCTATGCACAATCCTCCAAACCTCAAACGCCCAAGACAACGACTCCACCATCCTCTGCAACTTCGACCTAGGCAAAGTCGACCCAAACCAAGCCTTCGAATCCGACCTCTGGCTCCGCAGCGGCGGTCTCGCCCAATGCTACACCAAACTCGCTGCCGTCCTCGACTTCCTCGACCCCGTCCACCAACTCGAGTACAGCGCCTCGGCCTCCGTCTTAGCACTCTTGCGCACCATTGGCGCGCTGTTTGGGAGCCCGACGTCCGAGATCTGGACGGCGTTTAGGATGTTTCCGTTCGTGGGGTTTCTGGCGCAGTGTCTGAGTTTCAGGGGCGGCATCACGCCGTCGCGGTGCGATGAGTATCTGCGTGTAGGCAGTAAACAGGGGTGGGCGACGATGCGGGTTCCTTCGCGAGTAGGAGGAGGAGGAGGAGGCGGGATGGGTATGCAGCGGGTGGGCACGTTTACGACGAGTGCGGAGAAGTTTGGGGTCGCGAGCAAGAGCATTGTGGAGCGGGTGCAGCAGTTGATGGGCCCGCAGGCGGAGCGGAAGAAGAGGGAGATCGGGTATCGAAGTCTAGTACTATTAGGATTCTTTAGGCTAATCTTGTTTCTGGCGGCGGTTATTGCGAGTATGATTGCCGTGGAGCAGGGCGCGGTGTATCCGACGTCGTGTGATGGGGCGTGGTGGGCGCATACGTGGTACATCGTCGGTGAGTACAGTCGCATGGCGCGCATGTTCCCAGCCAAAAATTTCAATTCGTGCAGTCACCGTCATCGCCGTGATCGACTCTTGGGTCAACTTCCCGTTCGACGTACGCTAGAGAGTCTACATAGGCCGCGAGTCCGTCGCCGTCCAATCCACAGACACCCTACTCTCTAAGCCCCTAGAAACAATATATATTTCGAATCCGGCAACATCTTCACGCAGATGCGCGAAGCGTCCCCGAATTTCGTCCTATAACGACAAGCACAGTGCGCGAGGAATCCCAGCTAGATCCAAAGCGCCAAATGCTCGTCGTCATCTCTGTGTCTACTGAGGAAGGAAGCTCACCTGCCTGGGTCACTACCGTGCGTCTCATGTTCAAAGCCGCTGGTATAACCATCTAGGTATTTTCCACAACGCTATTCGCCAACGTCTCTCTTCTCGCGCTCCCCATGGTCGAAATGCTTCTTATGACCGTAATGGCAGCCGGACTATTCAGCCGCGCGGTAGCAGGCGGTCTAGTAACTGCTGGAAGCGAAGAACGACCCATGATGCACGTAATGATGAATGATAGGTGGACTGTGGACGAGATCTTGATGAAGATAATGAGTCTACGGCCGGATGAGGATTCGACGTCGTAAGTGTTTGAAGTCTCTGGGAGGCTGTGAGTTGGGAGGAACTGCGTTCGGCTTACGAGGAGATGGAAGAGGTGGGTGTTTGGATCGTCCTTCAGTGGGTGGGAAGACGGATTTCTGATGGGACTTCCTGGAGGGCTTCAGAGATCTGTAGGTTGATGAGCAAGGTGAAATAGAGGTCGCTGAAGTAGGAACCCATCTTACGCGTCAAGATCCTTGATTAGGCCTCTAGGAGGGCTTCAGTTACCTTCAAGTTGACAAACAAGCTACGATAGAGGAAACTAAAATAGGAATCTATCCCACACGTCAGAGTTTCTAATCGCGCTACCAGGAGGGCTTTAGCTACCTTCAAGTCAACGAACAAGCTGCAATAGAGGACGCCGAATCAGAATTCCATCCTACACGTCCTATTTCCCAACTACACTACCAGGAGAGCTTCAGCTACCTTCAAGTAGACGACTAAGCTATAATATATCTTGAAGTAGAGATCTATCCTACATATTACGATTCTTGATAGCATATCGAGGAGAGCTTCAGCAACCTTCAAATTAACAGACAAGCTGCGATGAAGGACGTTGAAGTAGAGATAGAGTGCTTTTCACAAAGTGGATATGCGCTCTTGATCGAGCATTTAGAGGGGCTTCAGATACCTGAGGATTGGTAAGATAGCTACGATTTAGTAGACTAGAGGAGGGACATAAAGGTATACGCTACCTTGAGAAGTGTTCTTGTTAGGGCTTTGAGGATGGCTTCAGATACCTTCGTAGCAGCACATAACCTCTGATAGAAGATGCTGAAGTGGAGAAGGGTAGTATCCACATTACGACCAGAGACTCTTGATTGAGCTTCTAGGAGGGCTTCAGATGCCTACTCCTTGACGATCAAATCGCGATACAGCTCACTGGAGTAGGAAAAGAACAGTATTCATCTAAACCAGTTTTCATTCTACATTACCCGCCAAGAAGTGCCTCAGCCATCTACCCAACGACTAGAAGACTGCTTTACAGTGAACCGAAGCAGGAAACAAACTTTTCCATCAGTCCATCACCCCCTACAACACCCCCCAAAGATCTCTTCCTCCTCCCCTCTTGTTGAACACGGCCAGGCCCAGGCCCGGAAGCTCCCTCAGCAACTCATCCGTGTTCTCGAGCTTCCAGAGCTCGGGCTCTGAAGCCAGGATGTCGACCACTATGTCCTTCAACCCGACGTTGTCCTCGTCCTCGCCCATCCACACCTCACGCAATGCGATGGGGAAGACTGGTGACGTCCGATGTGCCTTGGCACACATCTTGAACTTACGCCTCGCAAGCTCCTTCAGATTGTAGATATCGAAGTGGATGGCCAGGTTGTACATCATGGCGTGGACGACCATGTGGGTGGGTGACTGAGCCTTGATACCGGCTTCAGTGGACTGTGAGGGTGCAGCGGCAGGATTGTTCTCTAGGACGAGGAGCTCCTGGTCGCATTGTGCAGAGAGGGCATCTTGAACGTCTGAATCCATTGGATTGCAGTACATGGTGGCGTCGAACTCGATCGTGTAGTCTTGTTCGTACATGTATTCGACGATGAGCTCCGCCATGTAGGGATCCTTGTCCTCCATGTTGATGTGCTTCATGCCGAAACTGTCGTAAGAGGTGTCTGCGATGATGGCTGCGAACCAGGAGGATTGGCGGCGGAAGATGACTGAGTGCACATTGTGGAAGTCGCTGCCGCACTGGAGAACCATGTCTTCGGATACAGCCTTCCCCTTGTATCCGTCGCAGCCGCTCATCCTGTGGTCCATTGCGTGGTATTGGTGCTTCGAGGCGAAGTGACTGAGGAGAATGAGTGGTTGGTTGCACGCTTGGGTAGACTGTCCAGTACGATGCGAGTTGGTCGTCGAGGTTCGAATCGCTGAGACCTGATCTGGCGGGGTGGGAGGCACGGTGTTTAAATATTCGTGCGCTGCGTTTGTGGTGACTCAGACACGCGGAGCCGAGGACTTAGCGTGGAATTGGAAGTCATTCACGCAGTTCAAGGCCGTGAATGCACAATAGTCCACCACTGTAGTCCTACGAGCTCGTCATGTTTAACATTCTGGTCATACTCGCCGACAGCACTTTGAGCGCCAGCCATGGCATCGGTCCTTGAACTATCTCGAGTCGATATCGAGGGCTCGGCTGGGTCTGTCTTGAAAAGAGATATCTTGTCCTGGTCTTCAATTCTGCGTCCTTGATAGAGACGTGTAGTTGGGCTCGGGCGTTTGCCGATGGCGGATGACGGCTATGCCGGGATTAAGATGGACGCCTTGCCCGAAGCAGCAGACGCGTCTTCGAGCCCCACACCGTTGCTTCAGCCTTACAGGACAGCCATCCTCCGCCAAGCTATGTGTACAACCTCGACTCACGGCTAGATGTCCCCAGCAAGACTCCTCTAACCCACATGGCCGCGCCGGCCTCGTCCTCTTCGATACCCGCACGCTCCGAGTCTCCCGAGACGACGCCTTCGCCGAACCACCCTCCGCCGAAGAGCTTCTCGTGCGTCCTCTGTGCCCAGCGCAAGGTCAAATGCGACAAACGCCCTCGGGGGTGTGCGAACTGTACCAAGGCACGCGTGCCGTGCATCTACAAGGCGCCGCCGCCACCGCGAAGGAAGAAGAAGGGCGCCCAGGATATTGATACCAGTACCAGACTGAGACTGTACGAAGATGCGTTGCGGAAGTTAGGAGTTGACCCCGCAGATGTTGAAAAGGAGGAGATAGCAAAGACATCCAGGAAGACGGCGACAACGGCTACGCACAACGACGAGCCTCGCATTCCAGTTGCCAAGGAAGATCGCGTCCGCAAGCAGGAAGGCGTGTTGGTCACCAGCGCTGGCAAGTCAGTGTACCTGGACAATGCCCTCTGGACTGGGCTGACGGGAGAGTTTCGCGACTCGAAAGAGATCCTCGAGGATTCTTCAGATGACGAGGCGTTCGGAGACACGCCATATACCACTCCCGAAGCCATCTCGTCGGATGTAACCAACCTCCTGTTCGCCAGTACCAGAGGTACGGTCAATTTACGCGGTCTTCATCCCCAGCCGGTGCAGATATTCAAGCTTTGGCAGGCTTACTTGGACAACATCAATCCGCTCTCGAAGCTATTTCATACGCCCAGCATCCAGCAGCTTGTTCTCCATGCTACCGGCAATTTGGACGATCTTCCGAGGAACCTGGAGGCGCTGTTGTTTGGCATCTATTGCGTCTCGTTAAGCTCCTTGAGTGAGGTCGAATGCGACACCATCTTGGGTGATCCAAAAGACGTCCTCGCGGCTAAATTTCGCTCCGGGGCACAACACGCTCTGGTAAACGCGAGCTTCCTCCGGTCGAACGACTTGATGGTCTTGCAAGCCTACGTCTTGTTCCTACTCTCCCTCCAAAACTTCGACGCAAAGGTTCTATGGATACTCAGCGGCATCGCTGGACGAATTGGTCAGCGGCTTGGCCTTCATCGAGACGGCGAGGAGCTCGGGTTGCCTCCCTTTGAGACAGAAATGCGACGACGCCTGTGGTGGCAGATCATGTTCGTTGATGGACACTCCCAGAAGCTGGCTGGTACTGGCGCCACTCCTTTGATGGGTGACACCAAACGACCATTGAACGTCAATGACAGCCAGCTGTTTCCTGACATGAAAGAGCTGCCAATGGAACACGAAGGTGCCAC
This sequence comes from Lophiotrema nucula, assembly GCA_010015825.1. Lineage (NCBI taxonomy): Eukaryota > Fungi > Ascomycota > Dothideomycetes > Pleosporales > Lophiotremataceae > Lophiotrema > Lophiotrema nucula. The sequence goes on from ML977357.1 coordinate 303,148, forward strand.
TGAGATGACTTTCTTTCTCATACGATGCCATGTCGGCGAGTTCATGAAGCGATCAAAGTCGGACGTCAGTTTTGATGGAGTATGGGGCACTCTCAGTACCCAAGCTGTTCCTCTCGAATCGAAGGACAAGGCGATCGATGAACTGCAATCTCTGTTCGAGCGCAAGTTCCTTCAATACTGCGATCCAGCCATCGCATGGCACTTCATGTGTCAGCACTTGGTCAAAGCCGTCGTCTGCATGATGAGGTTCATGGCCCACAATCCGACTACGGTTCAGGACAGCATGCCGCAGTCGGAGAAGGATATGCTCTTCAAGACAGCCCTCCAGGTAGTATCATGGCAGAACCTGGCCTATACCATGAAAGAGATGCAAGGGTTCCTGTGGCACATCAACATGCACTTCCAGTGGAAGGCCTTCATCTACATCGTGTCAGAGCTGCGATATCGCACTGCAGCACCTGAGGCAGATGATGCATGGAAACAGGTCGGGCTGGTGTATGAGTACCATCCAAGGCTGTCAAAGGAATTGTCCAAGAGGGCGCTACCGGTCGCTGTTGGCAACCTGACACTAAAAGCCTGGGATGCATTCATCGCGGCAAGACGCACGCCTGGACATGGAGGGCCGATCTTTATTCAGATCCTCCGCGCACAAAGAAAGCAGACCAAACCGCCTCCTGCTTTGTTCAATAGCTCCGCACCTTCCACAACGATTGAAGCAACAGCAACTAACATGGGAGAAACGTGGAATCTTCCTCAAGACACACTTTCACAGCCTGCAGATCCTCTGCAAACGTTCAACTGGGATGACAACCTCGCTACTACTCTCGACTTAACTGCGGACGTGACAGCTCTACCACCTCTTGATCCGGACCAGATGAACTGGGGCAATTGGGACAACCTCGTTACGGATTTCGAGATGCAGGGCTTCGAACCTGGATTTGAACCGGAGACTGTGCAGCCCATGTCTGGAATGTGGCAGACTTTTGGACTAGCGCGCGATCGCTAAACAGTGTACCCAGGTAGAGCATGGTCATATAAAGCTGATCTACCCGAATTAGGCCGTTTTACTAAACAGTCTACAGGGTATTTCTCTATCCTCATAGCTTATAAGTATTCAGGTATTATCTCGCAGAAGGGGCGTGTTCTAATTGGCGGTATATATATCCCGCTTTTGTGGCACTTGCCAGCGACCCACGTTTTTCTACGAACAATCAGTCTCTAGACACTGTTCAGACCAAACTACCATGCATAGCACCATATTCTGCCCTTTGATATGCGGTACTCACCGCATTCTTAGAGTTTTCGGCCAATCTCTCCCTATCGCCCAGATGAGTACTGTCAGCAGCACCAAAACCGTCATCGGCACTGCCGAGAACTTTTGGCTCTTCGATGAAAAGAATGGGTTCGACATCACGCATCCAAAGACCCCAGACTCACCACTCGTATACCCGCGAATGACGTTGCAAACGTCTAAGGCGCCTGTTACTTTGGCTCCACAGAAAACTGCTATAGTCTTAATCGACATGCAGAACTTCTTCCTCTCTTCAGCAGTAGGCCGCGAGAAAGGCCTAGGGCATGACGCAGAACGAGCACTGCTGACGAAATGCATCCCCGCAGCCCGCAAGGCCCATATCCGAATCTTGTGGCTTACGTGGGGCATTAGCGATGAGGGGTTGAGGACAGTGCCCCCAATGTTCTATCGCAACTTTGCGCTCACCTTCGCTCCCGAGAGCAGTACCCTTGTCAATGCGACGAGCGGCGCAAACCAAGAATGGCGACCCACAGACGGTGGCATTGGCGAACCACTGGGCAAAGTGACTCTCGAGGATGGAACGTCGGTTGATGGTGGTAGAATGCTCATTAAAGATCAATGGAATACAGAGCTACATGGCGACTTGGTAAAGGCATACAGTGATGGATCTCATCTCAAGCCAGCGGATATCCGATTCCATAAGGAGACGCACTCTGGCTTCTGGGGCGGTAACACTGAATTCGCCCGTTTTATCAAGCGCGAAGGCATCAAGACCCTACTTTTTGCAGGTGTCAACACAGATCAGTGCGTTCTTGCAACCATGCAAGATGCCGCTCAGCAGGGTTACGACACGATTATGCTAAAGGACGCATGCGGCACTGTGAGCCCACATTTTGCCCAACAGATGGTCGAATTTAACGCACACAAAGCATTTGGGTTTCAATCCAATTGTGATGAATTCCTGCATGGAGCTGAGCACGTTGAGGTTTCGGGCCCCAAGTCGGAACTATGAGCTAGTTTGGATTGCTTGTTGTACGCGAATTGTGATCTCATTCTGGTGTTCAATGTTGGAATGTGCCGTTGTTCTTTGGACTTCCAGAACTCCGCTGTAGCTACAAATTTTACCCCACTCGGACTTTTCGACCCGAGGCGCTTTCCTCCATTTGAGTGAAGCATTCCCAGGCCAAGGAGAGCATTTCGAAGACAAGGACTTTGATATGATCAAGTTAGTCACAGTTCCCGTCTTCTGTTTCGGAGGGAATATCTACTTATAACTTCTCAGCGTTTGGCGGGTTCTTGTTGGACCCAATGATGACTGGCCACTAGCAATGTGTGACTTCCAAAGCGTCAATACACAAGACGATGTCTTGACCAACGATTGCTTGCACTACAATAGTGTTGGTGAAAATCAGATCTTGCACCCCAACCCAGCTCACACATGGTATTATCTGAGTGACCAAACAGAGACGGAACCTTTTGTATTTCGCAACGCTGCTTCTAGGGGTAATAGAGCTTGTGAGTCATGACCTTGTATTGTGACCATAGAGATGCTGACCACTGCTTCGACACAAGGCGCATATCATGCGTCAGTAGAGAATCCATCGAGTAAGGGGCCACCGAGACAGAGCATCGAGGTACGCGTAGTTGCCTTCCGTTAGGTACTGATTTTGCCATCTTCGAGCTCAGTGACGACTACGGTAGAATGCTGCATCTAATTTTCATTATCACACGTTGAGGATTATCCTTGAAGAAAGGCAGCATTATACCACCAATTTGTTGTCTTAAGTTCAACGAGGATCAATGCAGTCGCACAGGTTCAAGCACCCCTAATTGAGCCTTACTAATAGATCAACATCAATAAGGTCGATGCGGCCCTGGAGCTCGGTTATCTCATGAAAGTATGCTCTCGCAAGGGTATTCTCACCTTGCAAAAGTTTTCCGGCTCCCGGTGAAGTATGCTGAGACTAATTCCTCTATGATAAACATGAATGCGAACGTCATCTAGTTTTCATCTAGTCTACCCCACATAAGAACAGAATCATTGCTAAATTTGACGTATTCCTCGTCGCTGGAATAAAATGCAGGTCGAACCCCAGCATCCCAACTTGTCTTGGGGGTTTCCCACCCGTCCTACGTTATGCTCAGTAGCGACGACTGAAGATTACACCACACGTGGTGGGGTGTTGCAATAATCGGCTCGACCGAAAAGCGATCAACCACTATCACATGTAATGGCTTTGGGTTCCGAGTCTTGAAGGATGTCGACTCTTGTGGGTATGGGTATGGAATTCGACACAGAAACGGCTGCGGGTCTAAGAAGAATCAGCGACGTTCGGTCTACTGAATTCTGTTTTCTCTGGTTTGTCATCATTGGCATGTACTCAAATGATTCACTCCGAACTATCTGCCGATTTCACGCTTCGCCATGCTTGGCGCCTTCCTCACGTTCGCTTTCTGACTCCAAGCAAGGCTTTTATAACGCTCTCGAAGCGCCTCTACGTCCCCCATGCAAGATTCCCTCTTATCTACCGCTGACCCTTTCGACTAACTGACTTATTTCGATCAGAATTCTCAAAGCCGTCCCTTAAGATCGACATCGATCGCGCGATAGTTCCTGTCATGGCAGAGTCGTCTCGTGAGCAGCTACTGACCTCCGTCAAAGGGTAAGGCCATACTATATCCCGTGCTTTATATTTCTAATATGCTAAATTCAACAGACCTTTGTCATCCGGCGTCTACAGTGACCTCAAGATCACCTGCGGATTCGACTCCTATGAAATCCACAGGGCTTTTGTTTGCCCGCGTGTGGACTTTTTCGCGCGTGCTGTCAGAACCGCTGCTGGACAGGTACAGGAGAAGCACTTCCATTATTAAGTGGTGGGTATAGCTCACGATACACAGGAGGCTGCCGAAGGCACAATTGATCTGTTGGAGGATGAGCCAGAGATCGTGAAGCTGGTCGTGCAGTACTTGTATGAGGGCGAATACGACCCACAGATGCCGAGTGATCCGACCAAAGTCATATCCATGGATCTAGCACGCCCGGTCGAGACTAACTCCTATGAATGTAGAAGCCACATCGGAGGCCAGCCTTGCGAAATGAAGATTCGGCAGCGGGCTCCCCATAGATGTGACTATGGTCGGTACCCGTGCTGCGTCAATACCATTCATTCTCATATTTGTGACTACCATGTTTGTGGTAGAGACTGCAAAGACAACTGCAGATACTTTGTCTGCAATATTTGTTTACCTGCCGTGTCAGAGACTAGTGTAAATACGAACGACATCCTCACGCACGCCAAGATGTAAGTTCTATCTATAATAGACGGTGGCCGTTGTATGCCTGCTAATTCGACATCGTAAATTCAGGTACGAGATTTCCGATAAGTACGATGTTACGGACCTCAAGAAGCCTGAGATTGAGACACTCCTGACGGAGATCATCGGCCTGGCATTTGGGTTGCTTATGGCGAATGCCGAACAGCAGCACTGGCTTTTACGGACCCTAATCAATTCCATCAGTGATTTCATGTGTGGAGTTGCGAGGTATGTTCAGGGAGAGCAACAGATATGTGACCGATGTAATGAGGTTCAAGTAGATCAACGTTGAGCGACATGGCGTCGAGTATCAAAAAGAGGGATACAAGCTGAGGGAGATGCATGTAACAAGAGGTTTTCCTCAAGATGCCCTATTCCTCAATTATATGTTTCACCTCTGTTACCTTTTTACAGTGGGCACTCTCTCTGCCTTCGTCATCGTTTGTCGGCCTGGTTTCGGTCCGCTGCCAAGGCGCGAAAAGGGAGTGTCTACTCCGTTTCTTCCCTTACCGAACCTCACCATCCCTGACGACCCTCGTACCTCCTCACACTTCACTACATCCTCTCCGATTACGACTTTGCACCACCACCTAGTGCAGCCATGGCTGAGGCTTCGCGCGAGCACCTGCTCGCTGCTGTTAAAGGGTGTGTATTCGTGAGCCACCGTTCAAACGACTGCTAATGCACGCGCAGCGCGCTTTCCTCTGGCGACTTCCACGACCTCGTCGTCACCTGCGGTCAAGATGTCTACAAAGTACACAAAGTCATTGTGTGCCCGCGCTCAGAGTTCTTCGGGCGCGCTGTGAGGTTCAAGGCTAGCAAGGTATGTCAACACATATGCGGTGTTTCCTGGATCACGTTGCTGGAAGAGCTTGAAAAGCGCATGGATGAGTACGCTAACACTGTCATAGGAGGCTGAAGACGGCAAAATTGACCTCCCAGAAGATGAGCCTGAGATCATCAAGCTGCTGATGCAGTACTTCTACGAGGCGGAGTATGAGTCTTTGCTTCCAACCGTGACCCAAGTCAACCTTTCACCGCCGAAGAGTCCGTTTCCGCATACCTGTCGGCGAGGAGGACCATTCGGAGCTAACTTCATCAAATGTGAGATTCGCCATCCCTGTCAACATCATCGATGCGGACTACATTGCAATTGGGACTGCTTCGGGTTCGTTTGTCGTCAATATCATCCCTCGAGCAATGCAGGACCGACTAACACCGCAAATGGTGGTTGCGCCGAGCAGCTTCTCCTCCACGCTAAGATGTATGCAGTAGCAGACAAATACCAGGTCGTTGGGCTCAAAGATCTCGCCAAGGAGAAGTTTGAGCGCGCTTGCAAGCAATTCTGGAATTCTGAGGACCACTTCATCACCGCAGCTGAACACGTCTTTTCATCGACACCTGATTCGGACAAGGGACTTCGAGATATCATCACTAGCACTTTGGCTAGTCATCCTGAGCTCATCGACATACCTGGCATCGACGTTCTAATGAGCAAGGACAATGGACTCGCCTACGGACTGGTGAAGAAGAAGAGGAAGCTGGGCTGGCACTGAGAGGGAGCATACCCTCCTGGGAAGTGCAACAAGGCACAGTCAATTCAAAACTCAAGCGCTAGCTTCGATTGGTTCTGTGCGTATGTGAAAAAGTTTAGTTGAGAGCGTGGCTTTAACGCAAACGTGCATGGCAATTTCTCAATCGGTATGATCTCTGCTAGACATGCAGACCTCAACGAGCTAATAAGCTCTAAAGTGTCTTTCCGATAATGACAATGATTATGTCTCGTTCACATTAATGACTAACGTCGCCTATCGGCTGCTATTGATCTCGCACACCCAGTTGTCTGAAAAGCATGTGACAAAGAGCACTGAGCACGTGAGGGGTGAAGTTTGTTTACCGCCACGGCGAAAGCGCGGTGAAAGCGGAATTAAAGTTTCTCCGGGAACTTCAACATAAAGCTTTCCCTCCGTCCTTCCTTCACCCACCTCCTCATCCGCAACACCAACGAATTAGCCTTCGCAATTATGGCCGAGGCCTCACGCGCCCAGCTGTTGGAGTCCGTGAAAGGGTCAGTGAAGCTCATATCTTAATTCTCTCTCACTCCTCTAAACAGCATACAACAGCTTTCTCTCGTCTGGAGACTACTCCGATCTGAAGATCACTTGTCAAGGCGAAGTGTTCAATGTGCACAAGGTCGTCGTCTGCAACCGCGTTGAGTTCTTCGCGCGTGCGATCAGGTTTCCAGGAAAGGTAGGCCGGACTTGTGACTAGCATTTGAAAATTCTAGTATTAACATGTCGCAGGAGTCGAATGACGCAAATGTGGATCTTCCAGAAGACGACCCTTCAGTCGTCAAGCTCCTCGTACAGTATATGTACGAGGGCGAATATGACCCGGTCCTTCCAAATGGCGATGCTACTACGTCTAAACCAGCTATGAATGTTACACCGTCATGGAAGAAGAGCAAGATGATGGCTAGCGGGTCTGCATCTGCGTCGAACTTCCCGCATACCTGCAATCCTGAGTCATGGGCTGGTCCTTGTACGAGGCTGCTATGTCAACACTATCGGTGCGGTCACCATTGCAACCATGACTGCGGAGGTTTTACCTGTGAGCTATGTGTCCCGCCCACGCCTCCTGTTTCGGGTTCTGCCGATCAGCTTCTCGTTCATGCGCAGATGTACGAACTCGCAGACAAGTACCGAGTCAATGACCTAACTGTACGCGCACTCTTCTCCTATCGTCCACCCTCACGCTGACTGATACTACAGGACCTAGCAAAGGAGAAGTTCAGACGAGCCTGCGCTAGCTTCTGGGACACTAAAGAGTTCCCTATCGCAGCGAACCACGCGTTCTGCACAACACCAGACGACGACAAGGGTCTCCGCGATGTTGTGTTCAACACTATATCGGACCACATGCAGCTACTCGAGAAGCCTGAGATAGAAGCTATGATGACTCAGTTTGGTTGGCTTACTTTCCGCTTATTGAAGGCGAAATCTAAGGAGCACGGATGGCAGTAGTTGGTCTGCAGGACTCGGGCGATTCATACTTGCACACGTGTTACGAGATAGACCAGAGGAATGAAGGAACCTATCTTGCACATGTACTAATTAACACTTGAGCTTCTCACATCTCTCCCAATACTGCCTCAATCCAATATTTGAACGGCATCTAGCCTTGTGTTACACAACACTCTTTTACTCCAATAAGGAGCACCTCGTTCTCCACTATATCTCCAGGTACCTAACCATGCTGAATCATGAACATTTTCAGACTCCTACTATCAAGTGTCTTGAGGTTTACTTATAATCAATTCAGGTTCTAACATCCCTCTATTACAGGCTTCTTTCTATCTTTTAAAGGACTTCAGGCCGCAGAATACCAATTGCCTCAAGCAAGACCGACCCTATCTCACATACCTACTTCAAAGCACCTCTACCCCTAACATCTAATCCCATACTCCCTCTACCCATCTCTCTCAGAACTCCTCGCACCCTAATCCACCCTCCCTTATCCCAACCCCTCCCCCTCCACCCTTCTCTTCAGCAACCCCACAGCCAACATCCCCTGCTCATACAAAAGCGTCTCAATCTCCTCCTTCAACACCAACTCCAAATGCACGTTCAGCGTATCCGAGACAATCTCCCGCAGACCCTTATCGCAATCCGGTGTCGTCGTGAACGCATGACGAGCTGCCTGGGCGAACATCTCGCTGTCCCAGAACACGAGGCAGGCTTGTTCGAATTTGACGCGGGCTAGCTCTTTCAGGCCGGCGATCTGGAGACGGTCCCCGATTTCGTACATTTTTGCGTGAGTGAGGAGGTGTGAGGCTTCCAAATCTACGAGTGGCAGGGGCGGCGGGTAGCAGGACTGACAGACGAAGTCGTGGCAGTTCTGACGACAATCTTTGAAGCACCGATGGTGTTCGCAAAGAAACTTCATGCACCATTCGTTGGCGTTGTTGCAAGTATGTGGGAATGGAGGATCAGGCTTGCGGAGCTCCAGCGCGGCGGCGGGCAGTTGATGTGGTGTGTATTCGGCCTCGTAGAAGTACTCGACGAGGAGTTTCATGCTCTCTGGGTCTTCTTTGGAGAGGTCGATGTTGCCTTCTTCGGCCTCCTGGATTGTGTTAGTCTTACGTCTGCGGTGATTTGAGTCGCACACGACGAAACAAAGTCGACTACAACACTCTATGCTTATAAACGTTTTTGTGGGTTATGCTTACCTTCCCAACTTTGAACCGCACAGCTTTCTCAAAGAACTCCGATCGAGGGCAGACAACAGATTTGTGGACTCGATATGTAACGGCGCCACATGTGATGGTGAGGTCCGAGTACTTCTCAGAAGCATAGAGCCTATACCAAGGTCAACACCTGTATCTATTATTTCAATTGGATGGGTTCGCACTGCTTAACGGAGTCCACGAGGATTTGGCGCGCGTTGTCCGCCATTTTGTGTTTGTAGGGTAGTGGTGTAAGCGATACGTATGCCTGGGGGAATACGCAGAGCTTATATAGGTTTTATTTTATGTCGAGACTATTGCCGCGCAGGCGAAACTTCTTGGCTAACATCATCGGCGCTTTGTGTGCAAGTTCAGTGATTTATTCTAGTCTCTGTGACAATTAAACAACTGAGCCTTGAGCGCAACAAGAGCATCGGGACAAGAAAGTCAAACAGCAAAAACAGATTTCGCACTGGGAAATAGTGAATTAACCCATAATGAGAGAAATGAACATATAGATAAAATTAGGGACAGTATATCCAATAAGATTTAGTAAGTCTATAGCCAAGTTACGAAGCTGCGAACCACTGGCTAATCACGCGGCCAAATCGAGTGATCTGCACATAGGAACTAAATGAACATATCTTACCATAGCCATGAATCATTATCGTTTTCTAGGTCCCGTTGACTGGCTAATATCTTGTACCAAATGAGATGGACAGACTGTAGAAAGACAGACCGCCTATCTAAAACCAGTAAGTCCATAATGCAACTTTAAGAACCTCGACACGCTGTTGTTCTCTAGGTCTATTCTCCCTGTTTATCAGTACTAGTAATTTCTTGGGCGTTTACAAAATTTCTAAAAGAGTTAGATTATAAGTTCATTATCCTTAGGTAGCTGTCAGGCAGCCAGCATATCTCTGAAGCTGTAAGTCACTCATCTTATGAAGCACTCCTCATTGCCTATACCGATGAACAGAAATGTTGAAATTGGTAGTATATAGTAAGCAAGCGACGCCAGCTTCCCCCAATTCTCAGCAGATTATGGTAACAGTGCGGAATAACTATCGTGATTCCAACACATGAGTCAAGGTCTCCAAAGGCAGATTGAACGAAGACAGCTCGCTTTTTCCCAATCCCATGGTTTTCTTTAACTCCCACTACGCGGCCGCGGGGTTACGCGATTAAAACACGACGTTATCAAATTCTGCAACAAATCATTAGAAGACCGCTCTGGAGGCCATTATTGCCTCTTTTTCCAGGTCTTTCTCCTCAATCAATTCCGCGTCAGTATTGCACGTCGAAACGCAGTCCCAGAAACAGCTCCACTCAGTCTGAGCATTGAAGTATTCCCGGATACGGATTTCCGTTGTCGCCGCGGACGGTCTCTCATGGCGATCGAGGCTTATCATTGGTTTGGCGAACGATTCGAAAGGAGCAAATGACCTAAACCAGCCTTCGCACCTTCTGGTGCACTTATAATAAGGACACTGCTCGCCTATATGCTTAGTTGTCGCATCATGGAATTGCTCAAGACCCCTTTCTTTCAACATGCAGCACATTTCCATGAAGACACAGCCAAGCGAAAAGATGTCGGCAGATCGGCCTCGCTTCCCGTCTACCATAGCTTCTGGCGCTGTGTACGCAGGTGTGCCACCGACACCAGAAGAGGTACTCAGGTTTTGGGGATCGAACTGCACCGATAGGCCGAAGTCTGCTAGGTAGATTTGGTGTCCTTTGTAGAGGATGTTGCTCGGCTTAATGTCCTTATGCTTTACCCCCATGGAATGAATATAAGCAACTGCACTGGACAAACAGCCGAGCCATGGGATGACATGCTTTTTAGCCTCTTGCCACGATCGATTCGATGACCATCTCCTGAGCAAATCTTCTAAGGTACCCTCGGCGATCGGTAGAAGTATCATACCACACTCTTTGGGTGTGGTGTAGCTTCCATACATTTTCACGACGTGGGGGTGCCGAAGACGAGAGACAATGGCAATCTCACTTTGCATCATGCGTGTTATTTGGTGCTTGTTATGGCACACAATCCGCATCACCTTGCAAGCGAACTTGCCACCATTGAGCTTGCTTTTCACATCTTGCACATAACCATATCTTCCGTGGCCGCGTATCTCGAGAAAGTCGAAGGGAACAACATCGCGAGAGGCATAATTGGAGCGGGTTGATGGCAGGCCACAGCCAGGGCTCAGCCGCACTTTTGTGAGCGTGTGACATTGGTCCATGTCCTTGGTACAGGTGCTTAGCCTGGGGCGCAGAGGTAACGATATGTCATGCGTATCAACCGGCAAGAGCCGTTGCAACCTGAAGCGAAGGTCGGATTGCGATCCGACAAGGGCCGATATGTACTCCAAGGTCTTGGAAGATGCTAGGCTAGGTTTCATTAGCATCGCTATTGACGACTGGAAGTGTGGCTTGTGACCCAGCATACCTTGAATCTCGCAGAATCTCTAGCAAAGCAGTGAATGTTTCAGGCTCGCTCTCCAATTCGATCTTTGCAGTATCCATAACTTTCGTTAAGGATTTCTTGCAAGCCTTATGCTGAGATTGCTCAAAGGCCCCAGTGCGAAGATGTTTGCACCGAATCGTTCCTCGCTTTAGAGATATACGTCCAGCAAGATCGTGGCGACCCTGGGACTGATATATCCTTTCAAGGCGATCTGCGCTGTCCGCCCAAGCACAGATGCCGACTTCTTTGTCATGAATGCACCCAATAGCGGGTCTCATGGCACGTTTGAAGCATTGCTCCGCAAAAGCTATGTCGCCTTCTTCTTCGGCGAGAATCCCACGCTGGTTAAAAGTCGCTGTGCAATAAGAACTCGATGTGGGAGAATGAATGTAGTAGACGACCTCAGCTTCCTCATAGACGTGGTCTCGTCTTCCTCGAGGTACATTTGGCTTTGCTATCTCGAGATATACAGCATAGTAGTACGTGTCGATTAATCGAGTTTGCCATGTGTAGTCGAGTGCGTGCCACTTATGAATGATGTGATCTGTCCAAGTCCTTCCATGCCATAATTCTGAGGCATCCCAGGGATCGTTCGACTGAAGGAAAGCAAGATTTGCCAAAACTCCCAGTTCGAGATTTGGATGCTCGGACAGATTGGGAGTCTTCAAGATCTCGTGAGCATGCTTTCGAGCTTTCTGGTGATCCCCATGGTGGCGCGCAGCCTCGATAAGCGTGAGTTGGGCTCGCAATCGAATCCAAGGTTCCAGATCACGGACATTTCGCAAGGGGAAGATCGTCTTGAAAATCGCCTCGGCATCTGGACTGACCAGGTCACCTTTATGCAATTGAACTCCGATTTGCTCGACAATAGATAGTGCCGTGTTATCTTTGTGTCCGAGCCCACGGCATAGTAGAGGCGCCGCTTGCATCAGTTCACCTTCTTGAATGTAAGCATGGCCTAGAAGTGCGAAGATCGTATAGACCTCAGGATGTTGAGGACCTGAACATTTGACCCATCGCTGGCACCAACTTTCTAGGACGTTACGAACTTGATCTTCTCGACCCTGATTTCGATAAATTCGAGCTAATCGTAGTCTCAAAATGATCACCTCTCGAGCATCGGTGCCCAGCTCCAAGGAGATCCCTGCTAATGCTCTCTTGTACAAGGTTTCTGCTTTGTAAAGATGCCAGTGACAGCACTCGAATGAGTACGCACGACCAAGAGTAACAGCAGCTCTAAGCGTTTGGATATGATCTGCTCCATTGCGGATTTCACGCGCTGTAAGAACTGTGTTGAAGGTTTCTTGTGCTGCAGCAAAGCGAGAGTGGGCCACAAGCGTATTTCCGAGGTATGATAATAGTTCTAAAGCTTCCTCGTGCCCAAAACCATGCTCTTCCTCTATGCTAGCAATATGCGCTTGGAGCAGATGTCTCAACTCCTCGAGCTTATGCTGTCGTTCCAGAATAGCGGCTGTCCATTTCAGAAGCCTTGTAGTCACAGAATGGGCGTGTCCATAAGCGACTGTAGCCGATTGAAGGGCGACCAATAATTGTTGCTCGCTTTTTTCTAGTTGTCCATCTTCTTTGTGCCATCTGGCCAATTGTACTCTATTACTGATCACCATTGGGGTGTTCCGGCCAAACAGTGCTTCCTTCTCAGTAAGAGCTAAGCGTAGCAACGTCTGTGCTTCAAACACTCTGCCCTTACTATGATACCATGCCGCGACACAGTCCAAGGCAGCCACTCTAGTAGTAGGTTTCAGGACATGGTATTGGTATGCCAGTTTTGTCATCCAGAAGCGAGATTTCGGATCCTGTTCGCTCGAGAGAACGTCATCTTCAAGAACAGTCGAAATAATTGACCAGACCTCTTCGATCGGGAGGGCTTGGACTTCGTTGCAGGATTGTAATATCTCGTGCAGCATTGCACAACATGAATCTAACAAAAATCAGTCGCTGTTGGTAGTGGTTACTGTGGGATGTACTTTGTAGCTCTCGCATAGGCCAAGAAAGATTGGTCGTAGTACCGTGGAATGCATGAGCCTTATCCACGCGTCCGTTCACAACTGCAAAGTCGCACAATCCGCTAGCTTCGTCTTCGAAGTCGAGATACTTGGCAGAAGCTGCCCCAGATATATTCAACCTGTCCTCATTCCTGCGATCAGTTGCTAGCACCTCGACTCGACTTTCCGCATCAACATTAAGAATATCCATATGCGCTTCTTTGTGTCGAGGAGTTCTATAACGCTGATGAACAGCAGCGTCAAATTCTGCTACATTTATGGAAAGGAACAGACTGGAGAACTCGAGTGAGACGGGCAAGAACGACAGCTTAACACGAAATAAAGGAGTCGAGATTCAGAGACTTGACCTGCGTGTGACTAGGCATCAGTGGTGTGGCTGAGACCGGTCAGCCTGAATAGGCGGGGTCAGCCCACGAGGCCAATTCCTCACTCCAGCCTTCATGTTGCCAATGCTTGTTCATCCTCGTTTGATCTTTGTGGCGGAGTGAACAAAATCTTTACTCGGATTTGTCGGTTGACCCCACTCCGCCGACACGACCAGACCTCATTTGAATCAGGGCCTGTTTGGTTCACAACACTAGGGCGTCTAGCAGGACGTCTTAGAGGACCTACAGTAGCTGTCATAAGGTAAACTTTAATACAACTAGAAAAGAGAGGGGTAGTAGAGTAGATCTAGAACGTTTAGAATACTTACAATAGCTAGATATAAGCCTTTGTTAGTACTAGTAAAGGTCAAAATTATGTTGAAGATGATAGTATTAAGATAACTAGCTCAAATAGCTGAGATAAAAGGTATGCTAGATCTAAGCATCAGAACGATATCTAACGCTGCTAGGACTGATCTAGGGGTGTACCCAAACAGGCCCTTAGTCGACTTGACGAACTACATCCCTGAAGCGAACAACGCATTAGTACAGCTAACTCCCCCTCCTCTTCTTCGCCACTCACTAGGAAAAATACTCCTTCCATCGAAGACGACGACACACCCACCAACATATCATCCACACAGTCTTCACAACAAACCATCTCCAAAACGATCACCATCAAGCCCTGAAGTTCGACTTCCAAGTTCCAATCTCTACCAAGCCATAAAAGCCAGGTTGTTGTTTTCTCAATACTCAATATGCTCGATCCGTCGCGATTATTGTTACACTATAATGAATGTATTTCGAAGTCAGTTTCCCAAAAA